>CM034149.1:70924551-71299551 GCA_019776745.2 Taxus chinensis
TTCAAGAAAACTAAGAATCTAAGAGTAGAAATGTGGTTTGTGGAGTCATCATTCGACAATTTCTACATAAATAGAGGTCAATACTCAACACTTCTATTCATAGATTGCTTTAACAGTTAGATGACAAGTATGAGGATATTCATAGGAAGAAATATGAGTGTAAGGATCATATTGTTGATATGGTAAGTTGGAAACCAATATTCACATAGTAGAAATGTTAACGTTTTTGAAGTGGGTCTAAAGGAACCATGAGATATTCGACAACTAAACTCTCTTCCAGGAAAATTGATTCCAGAGTCAGAATGAAGACATGAGAGAAATGAGTTAAATCTCTACACACATGAGTTCATTGTTGATATCAAAAAACCTAATTCAATTCATGACGCCACTAGTCGTTGGAGTGGAATAATTTCATGGATGGAGAATATGAATCCTTGATTTAGAATCAAACTAGGGAACTCGACGATCTACTAGCATGAAAGAAGTCCATTCATTGCAGTGGATTTCAAAACAAAATATATGACAGATGGATCTATCGGAAAAGTACAAGAATGACTATTTGCAAAGGGATATGATTAGTAGGAAAGAATTGAATATAATCATACCTTTGAACCCACTTTAAATATCAAGACCATCACAGTTTTATTCGTATTAAGCAGTACAAAAGGATGGAAACTTAAGAAAATGGATGTAAAACGTGATTTATTTAATGATGATCTCAAAGAAGAAGTATACATGACCCAACCAGAAGGATTTTTCGATGATCAACATCCTCATAAGGTATGTTTCCTTATTAAGTCTCTTTATGGACTCAAACAAACACCTAGGGCATGGTACATTAAAATAGATGATCACCTATGGCAGTATGGATTCACTCGTAGCCCCTTTAATTCAAATCATTATATAAAAAAGATAGGCATAAATATTTTTATCTTAGTTTTGTATGTGGATGATATTGTGATCAAAAGAAGTTCAAACATCTCATTGAAGAAAGATTTGGGCTACTTCACTATTATCTTGGCTTAGATATATGGTAGAAGAAGAATCATATTTTTATCTCCCAGAAGAAATATTCCATGACACTCCTAGAAAAGTATGGCATGTATGATTGTAAACCTATGTCCACTCCAATGGGAAAATGTTTTCAACTCTCTAGATTTCAAGATTCGCCTCAATTAGATGGTACTCAATAGAGACAAGTTGTTGGGAGTCTCATTTACTTAACGTATACCAAACCAAACCTTTTATTGGTGTGATCTATCTTTCTAGATTCATACAGGAGTCGAAGAAATTTCATTGGGTAGAAAAAAAATCATCTGTTGAGATATGTCTAAGGTTAAGTTGACTATGGTATGGAGTATCAGAATAAATCTCAGTTCTTCTTGCATGGATATACATACTCAGAATATGTTAGATATTTTGACGATAGGAAATTGACTTCACGTTATATTTTTCATCTTGGTTCTAGACCTATCTCATGGACAAGTAAGAAGCATATTTTGTTTCTCTCTCATCCACTGAGGTAGAGTATTGCACCACATGAGGAGTTGTATCTAAAGTGATCTGGTTACGTCAAATTTTGGCATATATGAGAATTTTTGAAGAAAAGAAACTTATCATTCACTGCGAAAATTAGGGTCTATTGAAGATTATTAAAAATCTAGTTTTCCATGAGAGAACAAAGCACAATTAGGTTGAATGTCACTACATTTGAGAAAAATCCTTGAACCACCACATCCAGCTAGACACTACTACCCAAAATATTCTCATATATAATAGATATAATCACCAAGTCTCAGGGAAAGGTAAAATTTGAACTATTTCGAGAGTACATTTGTAAAAAATAATATAATAAGGGGGAATATTAGATTAGTTTATATATTACATTGTTTAATTGACCATGTTGGTTACGAATTTGTGGCATCTAACTGTTCTTGTGGTTCCTTCCTCCACGAGTTGTTTTCTACTTGTATTTATTATCTTGTTTGGTTTCAATAAGATCGATTCAATCCACTCTTTCTCCCTATATATGCATATGTGAAAATTAATAAATTTGACTGAGTTAAAATATAAATATTTTTAAAATTTAACATATATATGAAGGTTTCGTTGATGTGTACAATCCAAATGAAAAAAATGTCACACATAGCCACATCATCATGTGTACGACCAAAAACTCCACCAAGACCAATTTGCATGAAACCATCATCCTCATCAGGTTTGATACTTATACCACCAAAAGATGTGTAAATATGTGGCCTCATGCTAATACTACCTAGAGGAATCCTTTGTTCACCTCCATCAACATCGGTTTTATAAACCTCTCTCGTATGTTAAACAAGGGTATAATGGGATTCCTGAAGTGCATTCAATTTGTCAATTTTTATTTTCTTCTACACTACTGCAGCAACCATCTCAAGATGAGGGGGATTTCGGATGGGGACTCTAGCTTTTTGAATACAAGCTATGGTATGTACACCTAGTCTAAACTGTCCAAATCCTTTTCCTTGGCCCTGAAAGTGCCCAAGTAGTCAAAATAGTTTGGGAATGATTAACTAAAATTAACTAAAATGGGGGAAATGTAATAATAGTTAATCTAATTTAGGAGGACATAAAACATTGTAAATAAATACACTATAGTAATATGAAGTGACTAAAATGGTTAAAATTATTGAACTATTAAAAATAAAACCCTAATGTACAAGAGGGAGGTAAGGAATGAACTCAGCTGATTATGGATGATTGTCACAAGGTGTCTCAGGTTTGATAAGAAAATATAGAAGATGGAATGACTATACAAAGGTCTCAAGAAGTGTGGATCTAGAGGATTTGAGTAGACTTGAGCACTCATGAGGGTATTGAGGCACCCCGGGGTGCCCTGGTATGGCAGAATAGGCTCCCTAGTCTCTGAAAAAGCTCATAACCTGGTTCTTTCTTGCTCGGAAGATGCTTTGTAACCTTCATTTCATGTCACACTGGATTTTTTGAATTGCACCAAATATTCTAAATATATCAAGATGAATTTGAAGACATGTAAGAGAGGAAATTATTTGTGTCCTCAAACCTTTGACCTCTTCTGCTGAAATGTGTGTGAAGAGATCTCTATATTGTCCTAGTTTTTTGGGTGATTCAACACCACTGGCCAAAGTAGTGTAGAGAGGCACACCCATTGTAACCTCCAAGCCTATAACTGCTTCCTAGAAATGCTACAGACACCATGTCTAGCAAAATCCACTTTATATGGGATTTGTAGACTGGTATAAACCCAATCGTTGTATGTAAACCCACAATGCCAAGGGCATAACTTGCATTGTACTGAACTGGTGTAGTTGTGTTGTGTTAGTATATAAACCCCCAAATGATTCCCCCTCTTTATGGGTGTATGGGATGTCGCTGATAGGAGAATATGGGCCCAAAAGAGGACCAACCGCACTCTGAACTGTGTACCTTGTAAAGTGCTTGGTAGAAACCAAAGCATGCACAAACAACAAGGCTATCCAAAGACAAATGTAAAGAAAACAATGCATGCATATAAGAAACATGTGTAAGCTATGAAAACATTGTAGTAAATGTAAACACATAAGAAAACAAGGAAGCTGAAAAAAGTGGGTTGCAAACATGGGACATCACTCACGATGTTGCAAGACACGTAAGGACGTCATGGCTGCAAAAAAAATGAGCATGCCCACAAACATAGGGCAAAGCCTACATAAAATGGCAGACAATAGAAAACAAGTACACAATAAAAAAATAAGTAGTCATAGAAACATATTATCTTGCAAAAAAAGTGTTGCACATGGAACACCCATTAGCATGTTAGAGCAATAACCAATATGTCAAAGAATGTATGATAAAGTAATGTAAGATGCTAAGCATAAAATGAAACAATAGCACCTTAATGAGACAAATGTGGATGCCCCCCAGTGACTAGTATAGGAAGGGTAGAAGGAGAGCATCCATGTTGCGTGTAAGATTCATGTATCTACGATCACACTAAAAAAAGGTGTGAACACACATGTTCATATGATATATATAATGACATATAACAAATCAATCTAACATGTATATTAAAGTTATCATGCAAAACAATAATAAGAAAGAGTAAATTCCCCCAAGACAATGCAACATGTCATGGATGAATGGAATGGAATACAAGATGGAATGATAGGAGTAATGTGCCCCCCAAGTGTATGGAAGTGTATGTAATCAGATTCACTTTTTTCCCCCTCAACACTCCATAATGAACCATAAATGATAGTGCATCATTGGTAAATGGTCGAGTAATGTTTGGTTGTGTCTAGCGCATGGTGATGAATGTGTATGTAGGAGTGATGATAAGTGACATGGATAAAATATGTGCATGAAACCTATAGCCAAAGCGTATATCACAAATTATTGAATGGATGAGTGATGATGTATCCCTAAGTGTATATCACTATGAGACAAAAGGATAAGTGATTATTTAGCCTTAAGTTTGTATCACTATAAGATGAAGGGATGGGAGCGGTGATGTAACCTAAGGTGTATGCCACTAAAAAATGATATAATAGGTGACAATCTAGCCTAAAGTGTATGTCACTAGCCTAGGAATGTCACATGATGAAATGTAACATGATAAATCTAAGGTCCATTTGATTGATAAACCCTCAGCAGTCAAGTATGGACTGAGAAACTAAAGTACATCATAAGGTGGTGAGTGCAGTGTGTAGAAGACAATGTAGCATGTATGGTGAAACTAGGTGACCATATGATGATTAGGATTTGTAAATGCGCAGTATGGGAAATGCAATATAGGATGTGTAAGATCTATATTATGTAATGTGTAAAGTGTAAAAATAGGTGTAGATAGAAGTGGAATATGTAATGATAAATGTTATCTAGGCCCATATGTAATATAACCTAGCGTAGGATGTAGAATGTATTTAGAAATGTGTAGTATATAATATGATGATGTATAGGTGATGTGTGGGTAGCCTAATGATGTATGTGGTGTGTAGAGTAAGGAATACTATAATGTATAATGTAGGGATGAAATGTAAAACTAGACTCATATGTACTGAAGACTAGTATAATGTATAGAAAATGTAAGATATGAAAATGTGCAATGTATAATATGACTAATTGCGTAAATACCCTAATGAATGTAATGTGTATATGAGGAATAGTATAATCTAAAATAAGTGTATAATGAAGATTGTATGACGCGCAGTGTATGAGGAAATTCAATGTGCAATGCCTAAGGTGTGGTGTGTGGGGTTTAGTGTAATGGTAATCCCTCAACAATCTAGTGTGAACCGAATCAAAAGAATGTGTCATTAGATAACAATGGTGCTATGACATGTGATATAATATGCCTATAGGAAAGGATGATAGATAATAAATACAAAAGGTGTGATGTGATACTATACGAATAAGCTAAAACATTAGGAGTGGGGATTGTGCAATGTGTTATTCCCCCAAGTGTATATTCAGGAAAAATTAACCAATGAGGATGAAGGATGAGGGTCCCTCAGCTGATGTCTTGGATGATGAAAGGGGAGGGCCAAAATCTAATAACAGTAGTATAGTAGATAAGCACAGTACCAGTGAATGGAATAAGTATGAATGAATGATGAAGATGGGGATGTGGGAATAAACTGTAGTGATAAGGCTAGTGGGGGAGATGGTGAACTAATTGTGAAAGATCACTTCTAAGGAGGTACATGAGTAGAACTAGCTTGAAATTTAGGATATGAACAATCCTGATGGAATGGATGGTGAGTAGGAGAAGGTTATGCAATAAAAGAAAGGAGGCCTAGATGTTAGAGATCTTTAATTATACATGACACAACATAACAAGCATTAGTATGATGTCTATGAATGTGACGATAATGGAAATATAGATGACTACATTATTGTACTAGTTGAGAAGGTGGAGAGTGATGAGTAGGTGGTAAAGTAATCAGTTGATGATTAAGGAGATGAATGAAAATGTCCTGTGTCATAGTATTAGAGTCAAAGATGAAAGGTTGAGGCAATGGTACACCTTGAGGTTCGGTTAGATGGTAGGTAGGGGACATAGATAGCATATGAGGTGTAGCATGAGTACCAACATGTGATCATGAAGCATCCTTAAGTTATTTGAAATGAGATATGCAATTGTCACTTCCATGGACTAAGACTGATTTTGCAAAGCATGTATTGAATCCAATAGGTGTGTATTGTATGGATGATTATAAGAGTGAGATTTGTCAACTAAATGTGTGGATATAAGACCTATTTGAGGTAGTGATGGATTTTCGATAATGCAAGGAAGTAGTGGAGGAGTAAGATCTTTTATAATCTCATCATTATTATTATCAAAATTGTATGGAATGGCATGGGAAACCTGTAGCCATTTTTATGCCCCTAGATTAAACTTTTAATCCCATACACATTATCCTATCACCCAATGGGCGTTGGGCACTTACTCGAGCCATGCATGGGTTCCAAGCCCCTTCTTTATGTGATTTTTGTGAGAATACATTTCTCAAGGATAGAAACTTAGATGTAAAAAGGAAAAAGACCATGCATTTATTCTAAGAGCCTACGGTGAGTTATTATATCAATACATTCATTCAGAATTAAAAGAAACATCATACATATAACATATCTAATCCATAACATAAATAAATGGCACTAGGGTTTAGATCCATGAACATTATATTCTTCAAAAAAAATCATATATTCATATTGATCATAGTTTAGTAGCCATATTACATTCATCAGGGTCATAACAGACCAATACGTCAATGTAGATAAGACTCATGCATCAGAATCCCTAGCTATACTTTCCATATTACAAAAATTGTCAAAACCCCATCCCCCTAGGTATGTTATCACTCCTACAATACTTTTAATGAGAACCCCAGCCCTCTGGAACCTCTCATTATTTCTACAGAGCTTCTCCCTTCATTCCCTCTATGTTGATCCCTCTTCTCTCCCTTGATAGTGTGTCTCTTCTTCTTTCCAAGCATCTCTATATATAGCTTTAGCATCCACCACCACGCTTTCCTTCAGGAGTAGATCACTTGACAAGTGTCCATAGGGTCCTCCAATGGAGCATGCTTACTTTTATCCGATCTCTCCACTTTCTACAATGATTTCTTTCTAGATCCTTCCATCTCGTGGAATATTCCTTTCTTGGTCACCAAGTCGCTAGGATTGCACCTTATCCACTCTGCATGCTTGGTTGGGTCACATGTTTCTCGTGTGTTTCTCAGAATGCCGAATATGGCTAAGTCCTGAGACCCTTTGCTTTTTCTTACACATGTGACGTGGTTTCTATAAAACCCTTCTAAAACCCTTGTCCTATGCATTTTTCCTTGCGCGACCTTCTTCATATTGGTCATGCGCATGCATGTGCTGTTGGGGACTTAGTCAATATTCTGAGGCCCAACATCACCCCACACTAAGCTTGTTCTTCATACTTAAAAATATCCTTCCTTCAAAGAATAAATAATGGTGGGACTATGAATAACTGGAACAAAGAATGAAGGAATGAAGAATGGAAGAATTAAATAATGGGGGAAAGAAGAAGAATATGTTCATTGCTAAAGGAGGAGTGGTAAATCCTTCCTTATATCTACCTCAATCTTCTCCCAAGAATCTATTTCATTCTACGCTTCTTGAAGTAGGTTGCTCACCAGAGATCTTACCTTGTCGAAACTCATCCCATCCCCCTTGGCACCCATTGTATCAAAGATCCCTTCCAAATTTCTGCCAAGGTCTTCCAACGCATCCATCCTATGGGTGATCTAGGGATATAACTCCTTAAGTTGGTTTTTGATTGAGCCTCTTAGGGTCTCAATGGCTTCAAAATTATTCTCTTCCTTGGCTGGGATATTATCCTACCCTGATCTATTCCCTTTATTATTCTCCTAAAACTCCTTGAGATCTACTTCATGGGTGGAAACTAAAATTCTTACCACTCTATCTCTATCCACACAACTTTCATAAGAAGCTTCAGCTATCTCTGTGGTGGCCTTCACATCAACAATGATTTTAGTGTACTGAGTGACTATCTACACAACGTTCAACTTCTCCTCCTCTTTTTGTGAAAATTTCACTTTTGTTGACTCTAAGGCAAGTGGTCACCTTTCTATTGTAAGGATGCGAGTTAAATCTTCCAAGCACTGCAAGATCGATTCATATTTCTACTTTGGTGGTGCTAGGTTTGGATGCTTTAAGATAATAGCATTTGTAATCATTTCTACCTTCTTGTAAACCTATCACACTTTTATGTTCTCCTCCCATAGTTCACACCTTAACTGTGTGTTGATCAACTCCTCTTACCTTCGGTCCTTGTTCTTTTAAACTAGTTCCTCCTTTTTCTTCTCCAATTCCCCTTCTAGGAATCTCACCGGGTCATTCCTTCTTAAAATTATTGCCTCAACTTCCACTAAAACCTTGTTGAGTGCATTACAAAATTGTTCATCGGATAATTGTTGAGCATTTACTAGAGGATTTATCCCTTTTTCCTCTGTCATTTTCAGCAACACCTATTGGCTTACATTAAATTCAGGATCATCAACGTGGGATTCAAACACCCAAAATAGCATCTTCCTAGTTTGTGGGTACGTGCCTTCCTCATCAAACGAAGACATTGCCAGGATTTTTTCAGTTGGCATAGTGCTTTGGAAGCATAGATGTAGTACCTTACTAGGATCATGGATATAGAACATTCCCTGCCCTTGTGATACAATTATACTCTTCCCTCCTATGTGTGTACCCTTTGGAAATATCACTACTAGGTTGAGATCCCCTCCTATATTCCCATACTCCTTTCCAACACTCTCATCTTCTATCTCCTTGAGTATTTCATCTACGCTCCGCTCCACCTCTTGCTCCACTAAATTTTTGATTAGGCTCACTGCTTCTCTCTCTATGGCCTCTTCTATCTTCTCCTTGGTGAGGCTAAGGGTCCTCTGGGTCCTTATTTTTCACCTCCTCGCTAACCCCCTTGCCTTGGGCATCCTCCTCATCTCCATTATTATTTTCTTTTCCTTCTTCTTTTGAATCATGTACATCATACACGAGATGATTTTGAACTTCTTCATCCTCATCATTGTCCTTCTCACCCATATAGACCTCTAAGCTCTCTATCTCCTCCGATTCTACCTTCCCCGTTACCTTTTGTTTCTTCCTAGCTAGGGATTCTTCCTCTTCCTTAGAAGGTGATTCACTTCTGAGTGACTCTTCTTGTTCTGGTAATTCATCCTCATGTGTTTTATCCTTCTCCTTGATGGGATATTTATTCCATTACGCGTAGGTGCTTGGCTTGGCACCTGACTCTGACGTGCCCATAGATTGTGTTGTTTGTACACTTGTTTGTGGCACCACGAGACCTACATGCACAAGGGGGTGCAAATGTTTTATTTTCCCACACTTCCTTCTCTAGGGTATCCTCCCTTTATCTCTTCTTTGGTGCAACGTTATTTGTACCAGTGGGATCCTTAAGGATGGAGACATAATTCTCCAAGTAGGCACCCTTCTCAAAGTTAGGCCTGATGCACAAATACACCCTCATTGTGGTCCTTCCGACAACTAGCAGTGTCAAGGGTTTCATCATCTGTACTTTGTGGGAGACATAATTCTCCACATACGTGCACTTATTTCGGTATAATATATTCCTACGGAGCTCACGGTGGTCCTGGTCTACTTCGCTAAGGTTGAACCTTAGATTTTTATCATCCTTGAAGCGGTTAACCCCTGCTTTGAAATACTACATGGTGAAAGAGAAAGGTAGTTTTCACCATGGACTTTCGGTCCCATCTATCAGAGTGAATCTGCAAATGTATAAGTGATGGTATAAAGCAAACTTAACCTCTCCATCTACTAGTGCGGGAAACTATTTGGGTATTTTCCATTTTGCCCCAAATGTGTCATACATTCACTTGTACTATTTCTACAAGAGTGCCTTGTGGGCGGCCATCATGGTATCACATGTATACTTTTCAAATATTTTTATGGGTGAGATATATTCATCTAGACACTCCCATATGAACTTATTTGTCCCATCAGCCACTCCAATATCTGAAAATACAATGGTGAGAAGGGCATTGCCAAACATTATCTTATCCCCTACCTACGTGTTGTTGATGATCTCATCTGCAATATATGCGGATAGGTTGTAGATGGTTCCTCTAAAATCTTCCAGCATATATTCAACCATGCCTTTTTTACCTGCATCCATCTCTCTTGACCATTTAGCTTGGTAACCAAGGGCGTAGCCATCCTCATTATAGGGTTGGAGATATTTGTGATATCAAAGTAGCACAAAACCTTTTTGTAATCATAGGCCTCCACAGTGTCTTTGATTACCTCCTTATCCTCCAATTCATCATCTATGGAGTCCCCTTCACAAACCAGGCTGGTAAAATTTGATATGAGGTAAGGAGTTATGTGCATTTTTCAGCCTGTAAAATAGAATTGGTCCTTGTGCACATATGTTATCGCCCTCAAAATTCCCCTCTTTTAAAGTCAAGTTTCAAAAAATTTGAGTCTTTACCTTGGAGTATTGGATCATGTTGAGCCTAGCATTGTTTGCAGTTTTCCCATTCATGGAGAAAAATTTGAAAGTCAGATGTAATGGTGAAGTTTCTTCCCTTCTTTTTCTTTTCTTCCTACCTAGTTAGATCACTACAATATTGGTATATCGACAAGACAAGATTGACTTCCCAGTAATATTGCTAACCTTCTTCCTGTTAAATAGTTAATTTTTGTATTTTTTAGAGACTCATTAAGTACCCTTCGGAACTCTGAAAATGAGATGTTGGGTTTCATTTGTGTACCTTGTTATGTGAGGAGTCACCATGACATCTGGATTTACCCCAAATGAACTTATGTGACCTTTCTGAGTCTCTTATAGGAGCCCTGTTACACTGGTTTACAGTAGTAGAAAATTGTTAAATCTATAAAGTTGGCTTTCGTTTTGAACCGCCATTTGAAACCTGGATAGATAAATTATTTCCCATCTTCACAAACCTCTAGTGTTTATACTAGACAATTGCATGGAAAATTTATTTTAGGTAAAAGAACTTCTTTGGATGGTTTGGAAAAGCCATTTTGTAGGCCTCCGGTCATAGTTTGGCGAGGTCAAACTGGGCCAATTTCGACTTGTCACTCCAAAAAACTTATTGTCGTTTGAAAATAGTTTTCTAGCTCTCAGTCCCATCGAGCCTGGTGAATTTTCCTTATATAGGGGAACTAGTAGGATGTGTTTTGTTGCATTCTTATCCATCGAACGTCAGTTACAGACATGGTTTTCTGGGCCCTTGAACTAACTTTTGTTCTTTTTGCATTGGGTCAACTACAACCAGTGACCCCGGAAGACTAGCCGCCAAATGAAAATCGTTCGCTATTTCCAAATTTCGTCAGTTGCTATGAATTCCTAGTATATAAGTGGACAAGTATAAATTTAATCATGGTATGTGTTCTCATCAAGCGACAAATTTTGAAAGCATTTTCTTAGCCTCCGAGGCCACTTTGAACGATTTGTAGCTAGTAAGAAAAGTTAAAAATAGAAATTTATGGGACCCTCGCCGGGTTGCCAAACCACCATGGAAACATTCGACACATGTAAATAATTGTTTATAACTATTTATTGTAGCTTGTTGTGTGAAATGGAAGTTTTGAAAAAATGGTGTTTTCTCTCTCTTCCCTTCTCTTTCTCTCTCCTGGGTTACAAAGTGAAGTGAAATGAAATGCATTGAATACATGTCTCTAAACCCTTTTCTTTCATTTGCAAATTGTAATTATTATCATATGAAGATGGGAAAACTGAAAAACGATAATTATGTTATATTAGGGTGTATGCCATGCCAGCGATTTATCACTAATACCATGCTCACATGGGTTTTGCAGGATGGAAGACTGATGAATAAAAAGATGATGTGTAATTTAACTATTATTATTGTAATTTTTACAGGGCATTATAAAATGAATAACTGTATAATGTAGTCTCTTGTTACAAAAAATTTATATTTGAAATTTGTTAATATGTATGAGATGCTAGTTTTAGGGATATCTTAGGAAATGTGCATATAATCACTAGTTCAATTTGATTCTTAGTTATGTATGGCAAAAAGGGTTTGATATATATATATATATATATATAGTAAATGAAATTGAAGTTAATATATTGTAGTACTTTTTCAGTATTCAATAAATGATTAAATTAATTACTGGGTTATCTTCTTACCTTGTAAACGTAATAAATATTTTTTAATGGAAACACTCAACCCTAATAAAATATTCGTGCATAAAGTGCCTACATGTGTGATCCTTTTTACCATATAAGAAATTTAAAACCGCAGAATGAACTTAAACTTTGCACTCGATGGGACCTCCTAGGTTAGGTAAATAAAACCCCTAGTTGGAGTTTACCATCATAGTCATTATGTTTAGCGACATTTTTGTGAACCCATATTTTAGGAATGAAATGGTCCAACTTTATCCAGAGTATGCGGTTTCCTTCTATTTTTGGTAATCACGAGAAAAATGCCCTCTCTTTAGGTCCGACACTAGGTTGAGTGGTGAAGACCACCTTGGAAGTCACCTTATGAGTCCTTGTTCAAAAGAACAACTAAGCGGTGCTACCTTGGTTTCTATCAAAATAACATCTTGGTATTTTCTTGAAGGTGGTTTATTATAAATATGTCCGCTTGCCTTAAAATCATATATAGTTGAGGCGTAGATCATTAGGTGCATATTGGAATAAACCAAACCTCAGTTGATTAGGAGGTGTCACTTTTGGTTCATGTATAGTTTACAATTCTTCCAATCATGTACCTCTTCAAGATGTTAGACAAATACTTTTGTAACTCATGTTACAAAACAATGCTAATAATGAGACCATAGTGTGATGTAAGAGCATATCATATAAGATGAGAACGAGATTGGAGATTAGGATTAAGGTCACTCTTAGAGTCCTTATAACTTAATTAAACATTATCATATGTTGCAAAGAATATGAATTGTTTGGTGTGATCAAACTTCGAGAAAACAACAAGTTATTGAACTATAATGATAATGGTAGGGAAATAACTATACCATGATCAAAGAATGTTTTGGGAAAAAGCTATATTGAATCTAAGTCTCCCTCAATCCCAAGATTTCATCTTGACATCACGTTAGGTTCACTTGTGTATCAAGGTTAAATTTTAAACATTGAATAAGCGTTTTAGGAAGCATAATCTTAACATAAGAATGAGAGAATTGGAATTTTGTATGAAATTTGAAATATGGAAAATACTTATGTAAGTTATGAATATTGTCATAAGGGTAAAGAGCAAAAATTAAATGGTTGAACAATAAGTGAAATGTGAAACAAATTTTCAGAACATGTAGGTGGAAAAAGGGAGAAAATTATGCTTACATAATAATGTTCTTGGAATGTTAATCGTAACTAAAATACATTTAAAGTAATGATGTGTTGTGGGTTTGCCGTTCCTGAAGTCACATTTCTTGTGGTTGGGTCATTACTAGTATTTGTTCATTGGGAAAAGTGTGGTATCGACATGCCAATGTCATCTGCATGTGTCTATGTGAGTCGATGACTTATGTGATTGTCGCATGTGAGTTGAGTTTTGTACTTGGAGCCCTTACTGTGTTGTGTGTAGTGAGCAATGTAAGTAAAAAAAAATTATCCTGGTATTTTACTATTTGTTTAGGTGCGTTAAGTGTTGGGCACTTCATGGAAGGTCAAATTTTTGTTTCTAACTCTATCAAGGTTTATACTTATTGTAATTCCCTATTGTAATCTAGACTCTTGATGGGACAACTCTACATAACTACTAAGCAGAAGTATACAAATAATGAAAACCGTCCTTATAAGGATATGACTGTGTAGTGGATTTAGTGAGTTATCTCCTCAAGCATTCTGTATTGGATTAGGGTATCTTTCTTTTTTTTTTAATGTAAATTTATACCAAGACAAGATATCCCATGTCTCATGACTATTCCTCCTTGAATGAGTCACCTCTATGGTCTTATGACTATTCCTCCTCAAATGAGTCACCACCAAGGTCTTATCGTGGTTATATTCAAGAATATTTAGTTCCTCAAAACTAGCTTAATTACCACACTAGCTTTCAAGTTAGAGACAACCATATATGGAAATCAAAACAATAATTATTTTAAGTTCGTTATTACATATTTATTACTATCTTTGCTTAACCAAAAATCCTATGTTTCTTACCAAATTATTTTCATTATATGCCACTGATATAACTATGTCACCATTGGCCAGCATTGGTACCATATATCTATATTCTTATAGAAATGGTGATGCAATCTCATATTGGTGGAAGGTATAGGAATGTATCATCCCTTTATTGAATTTCTTGTACTCAAGATGATACCTAACCTTCCTTCTTAAGTATAACATCTTTCTTATTTTATGCTTAACTGTAATCATTCAATTAAGCATACTTATAATAGGTGATTTATGGATACTTATGATAAGCTCATAGCGTGTAATTATTTCCTTAGGTTTCAACACCTAAAGACTTACCCATCCTTAAGGGATACTTCCCTTTATTTTAATTTTGATTGTATAACTCTTATTGAAAATATCATAATTGTTCCTTTTAATCTTTGTCCTTAACAAGAACCAGATTTCATTTAATCCTTGATTAGTATTCACTATTGATTAGGTAACCTTGCATTCCCAAGTTACCCATGCGTGATGATTCAAAAGTCAAATACCCAATAAAATAATTCTTACAAAGAAATATGATAATTAAGATTTTCAATACATAACAGTGTCCTTACAAAGGACTTTGAGAAGGATAACATATACATGATTGAAATCCTTATAATCGCATTGGAAATATTTTTCCTTGGATCATTATCTGATCCATTAAACTATAGTATTACCAACAGTTAATTAGTAACCATACTAATGAAGTAAACTTCATTACACATAGCCTCTAGCTCATGAATGCTTTATCACATCATGACTTATATTAGACCTTTAATATGATATATATATATATATATATATATATATAAGCTATATAAATTTTTCTCATAAAAATATATAATATTTCATTTGCCAATTCCACATAGGATAACTTACTGCTTAATTTGGCAATACAAATCTGAATATCATTAAGTCATGTCCATTTTTATTGAATCATTCTATTTTATAGATAGATGTTCAGTCATGAAGCAATCCAATTAGTACTACCACGCTGACTTAATAATTCATTCATTATACCCTCAATCATGATGACAATGATAGCAATTCTAGCAAACACACATTCCTTCGAATGCCTTCTTTAACTGCTAACCTTTTTATTTCATTCATTTACATAGCCTTAACAACAAGACTTTGTAGAGATCAAAACATTCATCTTTCATTGATCCCCATCAGTATAATTACATAAATCATGCCTATTGTAATAACATGACAACTCGGTGATAAATCAATAATTTACAATTCTAGAGGTTGTATAGTTAGTCATAATGATAACTTTTCAAATTTTATCTTCTTTCCATCTTACGAAGCTCCAACTACAAAACATGTTAGCACATGTCAGTTCATACAAATTGAGCATGGCAAACCTTTATCCCATGTATAGTGGTTTATGCCATTGATCATTTAAGTAAATGAAATGTTGTAATGCATTAATTCATAAAATTCACATAAGAGGATAAGTTAGTAATAATAACATAACCATACAATTATACCTTCTTCGGACAACTTATCAACTTACTAAAATTTAGCTATTAAAGGATAAACACAAAATCCATCCAGTTTATCTTTTTCTATAGCTTTTTAGCTCAGGTCCTTGAAATTACTATGTTTACCTCTTTATACTATTCAAGTATCCATACTGGTAGATATTTACTTAATTCCTAACTTTCTTTACTATCTTAGTACTCCATACAAGTAAGTACAGACTTACTTATTTCATAACTTACTCTACAGTACAAGTAGTCCATGAGAGTAAGTACATATTTAATTATTCCATATATATTGTTAGCCTAAAACGTGTTTGTTACTACTTTACAAACAAAAAACCATTATCCGACAATTACCAAAAAAATTGAGAATTTCTGGAAGTTTCTAAAAATAGAGTTAACTAGATAAAGGGAAGGTTCATATACGTTGAGTCAGCTGAAAGTAGCTTCCTTACTTTTAGCTATAAAACTCTATATGACCAGTTTGGTAACTTCTATATTCATAACATTATGGTATATATATATATATATATATATATATATATATATATATCACATAATATTTAAGATAAACACTAAATCGGGGACTAGCTTCCCTTATCCATATTAAATAATTTTATAGCACAATAGATAATATGGTAGAACAGGGATTGACCTAGTTTCCTATTAACCCCGAGAAGTTCATAAACTTCCTCTACCAAGGGAGGGTAAAATACATGATATCCCTTAAGTTTCTTAAACTCAATATAAACTACGAGACCATAATTTCCCAACATGTCTCATGTCACACCGAATGGTGATTAGTACCCTTTACATTCTAACCTACTCCCCACCGAAAGAGATAACTATCTTTGTGGTCTATTTAAGGACATTGAGATCAAAAAATTACAAAGCAAGGCTCGGGATGGCAAGCCCTTAATTAATCTATAACCAAATCGTGGTTTCAGTTCCTTACATAATTATATTCATCTTTAAATACTTAAAACATAGAATAGATTTACACCTTGTCAGCCCATATAGAAAAACCTAGATATTACCTCCCACTGCTATGACAGGGAGCTAGTAATAAATAACTGAAACCGTGAGTACGAGAAAAGGGTGTCCCAGTCATTGCCTAGTTTTTCCCAAAACTGGTTACGTGGGTAGGAAAAAGAATAACACAACTTGACCCCACTTAAGTTCCTTATTACGACATATAATACCACATTGTTATATCGCTATCAACTGGTTTTATCCCATTACCAAAGAAATTTTCATACACATTTTTAAGAAAAAAAATCCATGAACAATGACGAGTAGCAGACCAATCTTTTTTACCAGTTACCGCTAATACCATAATCGCTTAAATCACAAAAAGTACCCTATCGTAATCCTCTAGGTAAATCCCATATTAGTAATAATATTCAACATATAATCAAGTAATAAAATAACCCACGTGAAGACTCATTGAAACCTTCACGTAGCAGAAATGGTCGTTCACCACACTGTATTTTTTATAGTTCTGTTATACTTCATATTTCATTCCCAAACAAACCACAAAACCCAATATTTCAAAATTATTTTGCAAGGAATTTCATTTGCATAAAAGTGCAATGGAATAAACTACTAGAAAATGGATTAATATTTATCATTCCTGGGAAATGTTAGAGATCTACTTTCCAAGCCATTCTCTGTACAAACATCATTTCATCATCTCCCCTCTCAAGTTCTTCCCAAAAACGATGATTGAAAATTCTTCGCAGTACCCCAAATCAGTCTCAAAATGGGTATTTAACCCAATTTGAAGATTCCCAAATTGATTCTAAATTTGCATGCAAAATACTGGAGCTAGAGCTCGGTTTCCTTCCCAAAAATTCATTTACTTCAACTGTAGTTTTCCTCATCTTCTTCTTAACTTCTCCAACCAAACACTAGAATGACCAAATGGAATGCACGTGGTTAGCTTCACCAAGAAGCTTCATCACTCCCAAAGAACTAAATTGGCACTAAATGCATTTAATAAAATAGTGCATGGTTTGCAGTTTTGCAACTACTCCTTCGCCACCAATAATTCCCTCTTAAAATTAGTAGGATTTTAAATATAAAATACTTCTCTGGCATGAGAAATGTAATAATACCCAATTCATAGTCAACATTCAGCATGGAGCAAACAATTTATGATTCAAGTATACTCGTATGATGACTATGTCCCATTTTAACACTTGAGTTTCTACCAATTATGGCATGCATGAAGTCTTTATTGGTTCAAGACTTATTTAAAACATGATTCCTCATAGTGCATGGTGCATGGGTCTTATAATGGCCATTTCACCATTTACATCAATCGATGCAACTTATCCAAAACTGCAAGCCTTATACCTCAAGATTGAAATAATCCAAGAATAGAAATTCACTTAGCGGTCTTGATTGAATGATAATTTAAATAAAAATAAAAATGTCTCCAGTATAGGTTTAGAAATCTTAAGAATAACACTATTGATTTCCCACCCAACTTTTACTCAACTTAACGATAGTTGCATGGGTTGCAAACATCATTTGAACCACTAGAAAATAATGGTAATCAAGGAACAACTAAATCACACCTAACATTTTAAACATGATGAATCAGATCATACATATAGTACTTACATAAAAGGTTTATAACTTTCATCCTAAGAGTGGGTCATCCATTTTCATTAACCTTGTTTTATGTTGAAATAACACCTTGCAGTAACGAGTAATTTCAGTCATCCATTACAAGTCACTACTCAATACATAATTGAAGTTATCACATTCAATCATCACAAATAATAGTCAAGAAAGATATCAATTTACATCAAATTGTATTTTACGGAAAGGCAGGTGGCCAATAGCAAATGATGTAAAACCATGTTTACATAATTCAATCAAGTTCAGCAAAGAGGTAACAACACCACACTGCCAACTTCATATTTTTATCAATGTAAGTATTCTTTACGTTCCTACCAGAAACAAAGTTAAGATGAGAATGTGAAGTTAATTAAGGGTGCTACTGCTAGGCAATAAGCTATGACAAGTGGTTGTGTGTGTAATTTCATGTATGTGTGTATACCCTTCCAAGGACATACATCCATGCATGAAACTATACACATAGCTACGCAATGAGGCTTATTGTCTTATCCTCAACATTCCTTGAACATCACAACACAATTTCCAAATATGAAAAATAGAAAACAAGGGGTATTACAAGTTCCAACAACATCTCTTTCTTAGTGATGCTTGTGTGGTGATTATAGTCACTCACGACCATCTTACTCACATGGGATACCCATTCTTTCCCCAGTAGCACTCCATCTGGGTACTAAATCTATGTGTACCACTCCTCATTGAAACTTGTGGTGGTAGTTGTATTTTTTCCTTTTCCCTTGCCCTTTTTCGGTGAAATGATTACCTTCTTTGGTACCATTTTACTTGTCGGGTTAAAACCTAAACTCTTTTTGTTTTTTTTCCTTTCTCTGCTCAATCCCATGGCTCAACTCAATGAAACAATCCTTCTACTTCCGTGCCCTATCTGTAGAACCCTAACCTAGAAAAATTCTTCCACAAAAAGTGTACTCCTCTGAAACTTTCTTCCCTATGCCTGTGTACTCCTTCCACTCTGGTTTGTAGATCAGCCTAGTCATGTACTCAGATCTCTATGATTCACCCTTCACAAAAATATTTCTTCATAAATGCCCTAGTTCGTAAGAGCTTCTTCAATATCATAATGGAAAGGTAAAATAATATTGTGCCCGAATTCATAATTATAGATTTTTTCTCTTCTCCACTAATAAATTCTATGCCACCCACCAATCCACTTCGCATTAAATGCACATTTTTCCACTAAATTTGTCCTCAAGTGCCCTTACCCATGCACGCCATCCTATGCAAAACCTTATACAACCTTCTAGCTCATAAAAATCCTTACCAAATGAAGACTCTTACGCGTGCGTCTGTAGTTCTGAAGGCACTTCTTCTATCCTTGACCTGATTTTTTTTGTTGCCTACCCCATGTTGTTCATGCGCTTCTTATCCTTTATGCATGTTCTTTGTTAAGCTATCTTGACACAAAAAATTTGTTTCCACCATTTCCACATGTGTTCTTCTATCTTTCACTCCTTTAATCCTTCTATCCAAGCCATACAACTTTCACTACCAGCTTGTTCCTCACTTCGTACTACTCTCTCTATGCATACACAACCTTTTGAAAGTAATGGGTTTACATGCGTAGAAGGCACAAGGAAAGGAAAATGCGTAAAGAGAAATCCTAAGCTAATTGGAAATATTGTATTATTTACAAACACAAGGAAGGTTTATTTATAGTAGGGCTTTAGCCTACTCCCATTGAAATGGCCAGGTAGTTTCATCCTATCTAGTGCTTATAACTGACATGCACCTGACTCAAGGATGTATGAGATGATGTATGGCCCCAACCAATGGATGCTCAACTTCCCCAGATGGCGCAAAAATTTGGAATCATATAAAAAAAACCATCTACCCAACCTCAAATGGATTATTCTTGATATCACAATCATACCATGCCTTTTCTCTTGATTTTTTAGTCTTCTAACTCCATCTAGCAATTGATCTCCTCTCGTCTAACTGTATTAACTTGTCAATCCTTTCCTCGAGTGATTTCTTGTTAGCCAATCCTCCTGTGTGCACTATACTCAGCAATGGTAACATGAATTCAACTAGAAAATAGCTTCTATGCCAAACACTAATTGAAACAGTGTGGTCTTATTCAACCTCTTATAGGTTGTCCTATATTCCCATAGAACGGTTGATACCTTGTCATCCCTGTCTTGTCTTCCAACATCATAAATTTTGGTCAATGTGTCACTTAGTATCGTATTAAATGCATCAGTTGTTCCATTTGCTTAAGGGTGATAAGGGGTAGTCTTGTGATAGGCCACCATAAAATCTGCCAATAAGATCCTGACCGTTTCATTTAGAAAACGTGTTCCCCTATCACTAGTTAAACTCAAAGCACATCCATATCTGTTGATTATGTTTTCCCATAAGAATCTCATTATTGTCATTATTTTGTAATCCTTTGTAGATGTTGCCTCTGCCCATCTTTTCAAGTAATCAGTGCAAGTGATGATGTAACGTGAGTGAGTCCTTCGCATGGTAGGTTAAATTGTTCCTAAAAATTCAATCGCCCATTTTTCAAATGGTTCAACATTGGCTATCGGTCACAAGAGAATTTCATTCCTCCTTCTAATTCTACTAAGGCATTGACAATGGTCACAAGGCTTGCAAAAATCAATACAATCTTGGTAGGTACTTTCTGACCAAATCCCTGCCATTAGAATATTCCACGCAATGGCATTCCCTGCATAGTGTCCTCCTGCAATCCCACTATGTGCTTCCTCCATAATTGTAATGTGCTCATGTTCTAACATGCATCGGTGTAGAACCTCATCATGACCTAAATTGTACAAATATCCACTAATCAACATGTAAGGCACGACGTAAATAGCCAATTGCTTCCTCTCCAAATCCTTCATTTCTTCTGATGCCACATCCATTTTAAGAAACACTGCAATATCATCTAAGTTAGAAGGTGCGCATCGTAACCTAAATAGTTACGTGTCTAACATGGTATCCTCAATGCTCTACACATCATCCCTTAAGTAAATTCTTGATAAGTGATTAGGTCTTGACTTACTTTTTCTTAGTTTTACCACAACTAAAAACTTGAATTCTTGAAACAACAGGACCCAACGAAATATGTTCCCTTGCAAAATGGGCTTATTTACTAAATACTTCAACACCATGTGATCTATGTAGAGTATAAATAGTTTTGCTAGTAGATACTACCTGAAATTATGTAGTACATAGTTCATTGAAAATTTCTTGGGCTCAGTAGTTGTGTAATTCTGTTTTGTTGGTGTCAACTTCCTACTGGCAAAAAACAAAGGGTGATTAGTAATCCCCTCACCAGGTTTTGTTAGTACTACTCCAATGGTTTTCCCTGAGGCATCAACAAGCACATGGAAAGGCTTATCCTAATAAGGAAAATGTAATATGGGCGCAGTGACAAGCCTATCCTTCAATGTGTCAAATGGCTTCTATTGTGCCTCTCCCCATTGAAAGGCACTATTGTGTCTAAGTAATTTTTCCAAGAGCTCAGAGATCTTGGCATACCCCTTAATAAATTTCCTGTAGTACCCCATATACCATAGGAATCTATGCACAATGCTATGATTGGTAGGCTCCCCCAATCTCATAATAACTATAACCTTGGTGGGATTGACTAGAAATCCTTCGTGACATATAATACGCCCCAACAGAGTTCCAAATGGAGTAGTAAAGACACATTTCTTAATGTTGAGGGATATCCTCAACTTCCAACATGTATCAAACATTAGTCTCAAATTGTCAAAATGGTCTTTTACTATCCAATACACAGTCCATTCATTTAGATATACTTAAAGAAATTTATGGATGAAGTCCTGGAAGGCTTGTACTATGATGTGCAAGAACATAGTAGGTGCATTCTTAAACCTAAAAGGCATGACCATGTAGGAGAAACTTCCCCATTCAGCGGTGAAATTTTTCTTCTCCTAGTCTTCCTTTTCAATTCTAACTTGGTGATACCCTGAGAACCCATCTGTAAAAGAATAGACCTCACACCTGGCTACTCATTCCAAAATTTCTTCAGTGAAGGGGGTTGGAAAAGGGTCAATGACACACACTACATTCAAGTCCCTATAATCAACATAGATCCTTATCCTTCCATCCGTCTTAATGACCATTGGAATCACCCATTCTGATTCCTCCATAACCTCAATGATGCCTGATGCTATCATCTTGTCTATCTCCTCCTTGACCCGTATGCGCAAGTTCATATTCATTTGATACGGTATCTTTCTAACTGGGTGTCCACATTCCTTCAACTTGATCTGCATTTCCCCCAAGGAGTGGTGAACACCTTTGAGCTCATGGTACCCGCATGGGAATAAATACTAAAACTCATGTAAAAGATCAATGATCTTAGAAACCTCTTTCTCTAACCAATAGTCCCCAATGATATCTTCCTTAGGCTCTGCTTCAAAACCAATATTAACCTTCTTTGTCTTCAAGGGATCATGGTAGGTTTGTGCCTTCTCATCAACATTATCCATGAATTCACGCATGCCTTCAGAATGGTTAGAATCCAAACTCTCCATTTCTTTCCCATCTATCACATAGACCATTTTTACTTTTTATTTTCAATGCATGTGTGCTTAAGTTATATCTCTTCATATTTGTCTTCATCAAAATGCGTCCCCAAAATAGGTTCACCCAATAAATCCAGTATCCTTTCTTCTGTCATTACATTATCTCCCATTATAGGGCACTTGATTACTTGCAATGCCTTATCCACTGATGGCTTTGTACTCCGATACTTGAAATATTGAATGAGATCAGCCACTAACTCCTGCTAATTGCTTATTTGACAGCGTATCTATGATTGAATATATCATGCACATGCGCAACCCTGTAAGGTGGAATATAACTTATGTACCCATAACCAAGGTGGTAAAGCTTATGTGCTTTCCATCTAGGCCTTCTCACATGCTTGGATATGGGAAGAGGTAGGTTCTTTACCATGGTAGTCTTGGATAATAGTGGGTGTGTTGCTTCTGAAGAACCTTACAAAGAATGAAAATTTTACCTCATGCCACTCTAGAAGACTCTCACGATGTGTTTCCCACAAAAGCGCTACAGTCCAGAGAAATTTATAACTGAACATAATTATCCTTTTGTCCTCATTTATCCATTAAACCTCCATCTCTCTCAATAAATCATCAGGGCTTGCTCCTCCATAGTAACTTGGTAACTTCTTCCTTCCCAGGCACTTGATTGAGCATGCCTTTATCACCCTTGTTACAAATCCTCTTAACTATCACCCAATTAACTCATAGGTCCCACGCACCCAATTGTCACATGCTACATTGGTTATATCACTTATTGACTGAGCATATTCAAATTAAATGACTCCTTCCATAGGATGAATTATTTCAAGGTCCCTGATAGAGTGCACATAAATTCTATCGAGGACTTCCTCTCCTAAGGGCTCAGTATAGGGTGTTGACTTCTTGTTCCTTAAAGGGATGATGACCCGTTCTTCCTTTTTCTCAAAACTAATATACCCCTTGTTAAACCATAGGTCATAATTGTTTTTGTAACCCCAAGGGTTCCCAAGTAATGCTATATAGTTATCCACCTCAGCTAGCACCAGGACCTCAAAGTCCCTAGTGAACTTGGCCCCTTGAATAGTGATAATTTAATCCTTCAAGACGCTAATGGGCATTACTTTTTTCTTGTTTGCCATATATAGAAAATTTGAGGATGGATGTATTGTGGGCCTTCCCATTTGATGCCATGCATCGAATGTGAGAAAATTGACCTTTGCACTCATGTCGATCAAAATATTTCTCAGAAGCCATCTGTCTACAACAACATTCAAGATTATCTCTTTTTCATACTCAATGCTATGGGGAGGGAGATTAACATGTAGCACTTGCCTCTCGTGCTCTCCTCCAATGCATGGTACATTCTCCCGTAACAAATATCCTAGTAAGGGAATGATATTCTCTTGCCTTAACATCTTGCATACTTCCATAACCTCATCCAGATTCTTCTGCGGAGCCTCAACATTCTTCCTCTGTTCTAGCTGCCTTGACTTCTCCTTTAGACACTGGATCTCTCCTTGTAAACTCTGAATCATATTCAGTCTCTTGATATACCTCTTTTTAATGAGAAGGGTCTAGATATTTCCATGTACCACATATTTTCTTGTAACTAGTGTTCTTTTCCTTGGTATCTCCCTGGCGTACGTGGCCTCCACTTGTGTTGTCACCAGTGCAGTTTCTAATCCTGACTCACGCACCACTCTTGGCATCCATTGTGGGTCAACCTTATTTATTCTTACCATCCTAGTGCATTTATCCTTTCAGTGTTGTTCACTCATGTGTTCAAATAGATCAAGACACTCCTCATACTTATGCTTCTTTACGCACCATGAGAATTGCAATAGATCAGTACACACTAGCTTATAATGTTCTATCGACCCATAGTTATAACAAGTTCCACGTGAGAACTCACTTTTCCCTCTGTTATGGTTACTGAAACCATGAAATCTTCAGCAGAAACCTCTTCCACGTGCTCCTAAATATGTGTGTCCTTCATAGTGGTGATCATCATCCTTAGAACTACTTTCAAGGCTAGTCTGGCACACACCAAGATCAATGACATCATGAATATGGTCAATAAACCTACAATCCTTGGTGTCATGGGTCATAGATGTACAAATCTTTCAATAAAAAGACACATTCTTGTAGATCGCACGCAAAGTAGAGGAAAATGACTTACAACATGGTCCCTGTGACATATTTTAGAGTCTGATATCATGACATGTATTGACTTCTGGGGGAAACTATCTTTTTTATACCCTTCTACTTCACAATATGTACACCAAAGGCCACTACGAGTCTCATGCACAAAGTTCGCAGATAGTTTCTCTAGCTGCTTCCCCATTGCAACAATTTGAGCTTCTAGGAAAGGGATAACACCGGTATCAATGATCCTAATTGCCTCAGCTCATAGGGAAACCTCCAAGACCTCATATAGGTCTGTGAATTTTTTTGTGACAATGCTCTTCTAAACGGTGTTATCAATCCTCCAATAAACCATTGAGCATGTTGAGGAGGGTGAATGTCATAGGATAATTTTGACAAGATGGTCTTGAACCATGCATCATAATCCCACACACTCTCTGCCATTCCTTGTTGGATTTCTTTCAGAGAGTTGATGCTCTTCTACTAAAATTTAGGGATATGGAATTCTACTATGAAGGAATTTTTTAGTGTAGTGTAATCCACCACTGTGGGATGGGGGTCATACTTGCGGTACCAGATATGCATGCACCCCTCCAATGTTGTTGAAAATTGACTCACCTTTCACTCCAGGGTAGTGATCCCCTTCACATGTCATAGAAATTCACACTTCTGCACATGCTATATAGTATCCTCAATATCTTTTTAGTCTGGTAGGTGTAATGAAATCTTGAAAAATACTTGCAGAGGTGGATGAGGCCCTTTCCCACCTGACCCAAAACCTTGGTTTCCTCTGGTGTTTCCTCCACCACTAGACCCACTAGACCCACTAGGTTATGTTCCTCCTGACCCACCAGATACTCCACATCTGCTAGGCCTGGTAGGTCCTCTCGCTCCTACACCACCATATCCACTTTCTGTAGCTGACAAAGGGCCTGAAGTGGTCGTGTCTAGTGTTCCCAACGTCCCACTTAACTACACGTCAATATTTTTTGATATTTCCCTAATGCCATATGTGTGTCCCACGCCACTTGTGATACCTAATTTTCATGTACTTACACCTTGCCCAAAACTTTCTCCAAACAAAGGAATGGTTTGTGTAGCCATAGATGTCCCAAATGATACGTTATATCTCCTAGGTGTAGATCGGTTACTTCCTTCAATACTAGTTGAGTTAGTAATGCTTATCTCTTGTTCTGGAAAACTAAGCACCAGGGTATGGTCACCAGGTGGGTTCAAATGTGTGCCGACGAATCTCCTTTCTTCACCTGAAAAAACTCTTCAGAAGATGAAGGGGTATCTCTCCCACACTTTCCAAGATGGGGTAGCACAGACTACTCAGGTTTCAAGTCCTCTACATGAACTTCAACTCCTTCCTGCAACGTCTACCTCTATAAATCCATCACTCATATAACCTCACATTGTCTAGCCATTTCCCTTTCATGAGCTTCACCATACTTGAGTCGTGTCTCTTCCTTCTCCTTTTCATCTGCAATGTCTGCCATCTTCCTCCACCCTAGCTTCCTTTCTCAATACTCAGAGAAGCTTAGCCAGCCATAGGGAATGCCTCCAAACTTAACATAATGAAAAATATATTCATAGCCAATGGGATAACACATAAAAATTATCCTTTGGGTTCCCTTAGGAACTCAAACTCAGTAATCTTTGGACAAGAGTACATAGAAATGGCATATTTTAGATTATAATTAGTTAGCACTCCTCTCCACCAGTGATCAATAGCACACGTCCAATCTAGATTTGTGTCCTACAACATGTGGTAATCATCTAGGGTCCACATGTATGATCTATAGTACTAGCTCTATCTAGATGCATATGTTGAAATCCATTCATACAATTCTATTGGAAGATATCAAAAGAAGGTTTCATATAACTCATGATACATGTGCTCTTTTACCCATCTAGTGCATTAAACTTCATTTCAGTACTAAATATTTGACAAAAATCATCCTCCGTGCTCCTAAACCACACTTTGACACTTTCTAGGGTCAAGTGCTTTGTCATCACACGTCAGATGTAGTCATTTCTCATAACAACTTTGAAAATAGGTCTCGACAACATAACCAAGATGTAGCCATTTTTATGCCCCTAGAATAACCTTCTAATCCCATGCACGTTGGTCTATCACCCAGTGGGCATTGGGTGCTTACCCGAGGCATGCACAGGTGCCGAGCCCCTTCTTTATGTGATTTTTGTGAGAATACATTGCTTAAGGATAGAAACTTAGATGCAAAAAGGTATGATGTAACCTAGAATTTACCAGATAACACCCAAGTCACGCTGGCACATCACTCATCCTTGATTGAGTAGTCACTCGAAGTGTGCAAAGGTACCAGTTCCCTCTGTAGGGTGACTATAGTAGGATGTTAGCATGATGAAGGAAGAAACATATAGATTTATAAATAATACATCATTCTACAACGCATTTTACCCTTAGATCTATGAAAGAACAAGCTTAAACAATAATCATGATTGAATTAATAACATGCACTACTCATCTACACATATAATGACACTTAGATTCAGCCAATATCTTCCATCTATTAATAAATATAGAAGCTCCTTATAGTATTTTCAATCTATACCAATGTGTGTATGGATCTGATATGGTAATTCAGTTATATGTGTATATCACACATACTTACACACACTCTGTATATTCTCTGTTACACTTACACACACACCTCTAATATGTACCTAAAATCATATATATATAGTGGGGACTTGCCCTTAACTGCTTATCTATTCCAAAAATAGGCTGCATGCTATTGATAGCCACATGCCATTTAGAGGAATAACCACACATGCAAGTGTGTTATCTATAGTCCTCTTGTAGTTAACTAATGTGTCAATCCTATTCTTAGCTTGTATCCATGCAAAACACTTCAATCCACCCCTCCAAAGATACACAATGCATGGCACGCATGTCTCTACATCGTTGGTGTGTTCCACATGCCATCTTCTAAAAATAGGTCTTCATGCTTGAAATAAGCTAAATCCTGAAAGTTGAACTTGTCTTCTGCATGCGGGTCCTTCCTATCCTTCCGTACCCTTGGTTTTGGGCCTTCTATCCCATGCATACTCCTTGTGTGATCTTTGAAAAGTATTCTTTTATCAACATTACCCCACACTAAACTCATTGGCATCCTAATAATGGGTATCTAGTGCATCAAATTAGCTCAGCTTCATGATCTTTATCATATCATCCTCCTAGTTAACCCACAAGCCTCTCCCTTGGGCTACATGGTCTCCCTCCATTTGGCAGCACACAGCCCAAACACAAAATCATTAACTAACTTAAAAAGTAATCATTTTAAAGACAAAACCGTTAAACATCCCCCTCCTATAATACCTCACGAACTTTTTGTCCAAATTTCAGATAAATTGGATTCATTTTGCAGAAGTTATGTCCTCTGATACGGCCTAGTATACACCAAAACGCAGTCAACACAAATCTGCAGAATTGTTTTCATGAATATCTAGATCTTCACATTGAGGTAGAAACTAAAATTTTGTGGACATGAGCATCTATATGAGATAGACATTTCCTGAAAATTTCAGCTAATTTTAATACACGAAACAAAAGTTACATCGATTCTACCATTCATTCATTTCGTCAAACAATTCACGTGCATATCTCAGTCCATAAGAGAAAATGCTTTGTAATTTAAAACAATACTAAGATTCAATATACCCCATTTGGAACCCATATGGAGAATGGCCATGTGTACCTACAAGCCCGAAATTTAGAACATTTGGAATTATTATGAGAAAATTATGATCGCTATCCCAAAACTACTATTTTAAAAATTTCACAGCGCTGAGAGGGAAGAAATTTGTATACCTTTCCCTAAAATCCAATCCAAGGATTCTAATTTCAACTGTAGACTGATTACAATGTTGGGAACATAATAAAATTACCAGTAAGAGTCCACGAGATCATAAAATACTCCTTTTAAACTACTTTTACACTGCCCTTGTTAACACCTTCTTCACAGTTTTGGCCATGCGTCTTCTCTCTCAGAGATATTTACCCCATCATTTTCTCCCCTATCTCCCTTCTTGAATTCGACCTCTCCTCTCTTTATTCTCTTTATTGAAATTGAATTTGTTATCTCTTGTTTCCTATTTTTATCCAACTTTCCTTATTTTAGTCATATCCCTACACACATCCTTATGAATAGGAACAAATTTCCCATCTTTTGACCTTATGGCAACTACACCAACTAATTAAGGAAGATTTTATTCCTCTTCCTACGTAGATATAACTAGTTAACAACTCACCTCTCACTTTTCACTTTCTTACATCATGGTAAAAAAACCCATTTACAACACAAATATTCAAATTTTGACTAAACTTAACAAGTAGTATGATTTTGCAAACAAAGAGAAGAAGGTTGTTTCCCATTTGTTTCTATCCAAAAAGCCTTATGAAGATGCTCCTGCATCATACTTCCCCACTAGAAAGAATTTGAACTCCAGTTCAAATGAGGTATCTTTTAGTCTTCACTATACACCTAGATCCCAAGTCTTTATTTCCAATGTGGAGTTTTTGAGTCTCCTTGAGGTAGTCTTTGTCTCTCATCTTCTTTTTTCTTTCTCTCTTCTGATATAGTCTTCTTCTTATCTCTTTCTCAGCTGCAATATCCCATATCCATGCTTTAGCTTCATATTTGTCTTCAAGATCTTCTTGATCTTCTTGGTTTAGGAGTTTATCCATTGGATTTAGGACTTTATTTATCTCCAAAACATTCAAACCTACATTCAAAACATCAAAAGAAAGATTAGATGTAAAAACTTGAGACCATTCAGCCCCTTGAATGTCTCTTGGTTGTTTTCCTTCGTTTTCTCCATTTGCTTCTTTAATGACCAAGTTCAATTTGGCATTCCCCATTCTATTATCCTCTTGTCTTGACTCTTCCTCATGCTGGTAACTGAAAATCTCAGTCTGATCTGAACTTAAAAACAACCCCTTAGAAGGATGCAACAATTCTTCTATCATCCTCAATTCTTTATTCAAGACTCCATCATCTATCTCATCATTGATTTCATCAAATTTGGGTGCCTAGACCATTGTTTTCATCCTCCATACCCTGTTTCTCATTAGCATACTCTTCAATTGCCTCTTGTTTTAAGAAGCTTTCATCAGTTTCATTCAACCTATTTTCACTCTGCATCATTCTTTTGATCATGACTATGATCTTCATTAGCCATTCTAAAGGTTCCACCCTGTTGCATATTAGTTTTCATAGACAAATCATTCCATGTTTCATCATTCAAGCTGATTTTAGAGGGTAAATCAGAACTATACTCATGCTTATCATCACACCAATAATAAAAAAACAATTTGTTTCCCTTTCATTTCCTCTTGTATACTTTTTGGGTTCATGGAGTGCTTCCTGCAAACTCACCATTTCCTCTTTATGTTCTTGCTTTTCTAACTTTGCTTCCACCTTCCTCCATAAGCTCTTCGGTGCTGCCCTTACGCTCCCATGTTTACTATCATCCTTTACATCTCCTCGAGATGTTTCACCACATTTGCTCACTCTCTTAGACACCCGACACTTGTGCATTTTCCCGAGAAACTAATTTTTTTCCATTTAGGCACTATATATCCATGCTCTTGTGTTATCAATGCAAGGTCAATCTCATTTGGTTCTTCATTCTTTTGTTCATTAGCATGCTTACCAAACGTATGAGTAAAATCAGAACTGAAACTCAAACCTGCCCTTTCATTCCTTTCTTGCTTGGGTGTATGCTTCACCATCCATCTGGGAATTGTGTTCTCATGGCCAATTGTTTTTACCTGATGCCTTCACTCTTCCTCCAACCTGTATATCAGTAGCTATGTGTTTATTAGAAATATTTAATCTTGCATTCAACTTTACCTCTTTTCTAGGATGCTCCATGGGTTCATTGCCTTTCTTGGTTTCTTGTTTGTTTATACTTTCTTCCTCTTGCATGCATGGCTTACCACTAGCTTCTTGTGAGTGTTCCATGGCATCATAGAACTCAACTTCTTCCTCCTTTTCATCTTTGGCTGGTACAAAGTCTTCAAGACCTTTTTCATGCATTGAACTATTTACCGTCTTTCCCTTGGTAAACAACAACAATCTTCTCTTTCATCTTTCTTGCACATTCACTTGTGTGCTTAGCTGGCTTCTCTTGCACCAATATTTTCTCTTTCCAAGGTTTTCCTCTTGACCTTCTCCACAAGGCTGCCTGCACCTGCAATTACCCATCCAAAGACAACATTAGATATAAAAACAAGGGACCATAAGATCTCCATGAATGCCTCTTTCATGGACATTCTCATTTTGTCAAGTGCTCCTCTTGGCACTTCACCTTCTCTCTTTAATTTCTACTTTTTCCTTGTTCTCCACAATGAGAACTTTCTTTATCACATCTTTATCTTCACACCGTGATTCACTCTCTCTCTTCTCCATGGAAAACATCTCTTGCCTTCTTCTCTTCACGAGTAGCTTCACTGGCCACTTCATTCTTTTCTTCATTCTCAACCCAACTCCTTGGGTTAACATCTGCATACTGGCTTCCATCATTGCTTCTATCTCTTCAATTCTTTCTTTTATCTGTCTTATCTCCTCTTCTTCTCTTTGGAGTTTTTCCTCTCTGTTTCTTATTTCTCTCTTTCTCTCTTTCTCTACAGAACTCTCCTCACCATTCTCAATATGGATTCTATCTCCATTTTTCTAGATCTTCACCCAAGTCTTTTTCACCTTGGTCTATGGATCTTCTTAATCCTCACCTAGGTGTTTTTCACCCTAGTCTTTTGATCTTGTCTCACATAAGTCTATTTCACCTTGGTAATTTTGACTTATTCTTGAGCTTAACTTGTTCATAGGATTCATCTTCTTGCCACACTATCTTCCTTTAGCCACTCTAGGCCTTAAATACTTGTAGTCTCTTCACCTCAATCACCTGTGATCAACACTGTACCATTCAATATTTCACCATTAGCAAAACAATATGAAGAACAAAAGAGGTTCTTCTTCGCTCTGATACCAAAATGGTGCATCAAATTAGCTCAGCTTCATGATCTTGATCAGATCATCCTCCTAGTTAACCCACAAGCCTCTCCCTTGGGCTACATGTTCTCCCTCCATTTGGCAGCACACAGCCCAAACACAAAATCAGAACTAACTTAAAAAGTATTCATTTTAAAGACAAACCGTTAAACATCCCCCTCCTATAATACCTCACGAACTCTTTATCCAACTTTTAGATAAATTGGATTCATTTTGCAGAAGTTATGTCCTCTGATACGGCCCAGTATACCCCAAAACACAGTCAACATGAATCTGCAGAATTGTTTTCATGAATATCTAGATCTTCACATTGAGGTAGAAGCTAAAATTTTGTGGACATGAGCATCTATATGAGACAGACATTTCCTGAAAATTTCAGCTAATTTTAATACACGAAACAAAAGTTACATCGATTCTACCATTCATTCATTTCGTCAAACAATTCACGTGCATTCTCAGTCCATAAGAGAAAATGCTTTGTAATTTAAAAAAATACTCAGATTCAATATAACCCATTTGTAACCCATATGGATAATGGCCATGTGTACCTACAACCCAAAATTTAGAGCATTTGGAATTATTATGAGAAAATTATGATCGCTGTCCCAAAACTACTATTTTAAAATTTCACAGAGCTGAGAGAGAAGAAATTTGTATACATTTCCCTAAAATCCAATCCAAGGATTCTAATTTCAACTGTAGACTGATTAAAATGTTGGGAACATAATAAAATTACCAGTAAGAGTCCACGAGATCATAAAATACTCCTTTTAACCACTTTTACTCTGCCTTGTTAACACCCTCTTCACAGTTTTGGCCATGCCTCTTCTCTCTGGGAGATATTTGCCCCATCATTTTCTCCCCTATCTCCCTTCCTAAATTCGACCTCTCCTCTCTTTATTCTCTTTATTGAAATTGAATTTTTTATCTCTTGTCCTATTTTTATCCAACTTTCCTTATTTTAGTCATATCCCTACACACATGCTTATGAATAGGAACAAATTTCCCATCTTTGACCTTATGACAACTACACCAACTAATTAAGGAAGATTTTATTCCTTTTCCTACGTAGATATACTAGCTAACAACTCACCTCTCACTTTTCACTTTCTTACATCATGGTAAAAAAACCCATTTACAACACAAATATTCAAATTTTGACTAAACTTAACAAGTAGTATGATTTTGCAAACAAAGAGAAGAAGGTTGTTTCCCATTTGTTTCTATCCAAAAAGCCTTATGAAGATGCTCCTACATCAGTATCTCCAAAAATTGAATTAAAGAATAGAATAATGGAAAGAATAAGAATGAAATAATGTAGATAAATTAAGAATTTATATGAGGTTATGAGGTAGCCTCCTCTGTATCAGTTTGAAGTATCAACTTTAGATACTCCTCCTTTATTTCGGCCTCCAAAACCTGCCATTCAGTGAGTGCTTGATCTATTTTTTCTAGGATTTCCACAGCAATGGATTCCAACTCATCCTTCGCAATCCCTCCTTTTTCATTTTGTAGAACCAACACAGTGCTAGACATTGATGTCATTCTCCCTTCTAAAAGATCCATCTCCTGTGCAATTAGCCTCCCAAGCTCTTCCAGCCAAGTCTTGTGTGGCTCTTGTGCTATTGTCAGGGCCTTGAGCTTATGTTTAACCATTGACAATATTTTTGCGTGGCCCAATGTCTCATCCTTCATCACTTTCTGTACCTCATTATTTTCTTCTAGGGTCTTTATGTTGATAAGCACCTCTGGAGCTGTGCATATGTTTAAAGTCTAGTCTGCTTTCTTCAATACTTCCTATAATGCTTGCAACATCCCTTCATAAGATGCAATCTTTCACATCACTGATGTTTTCTCTCGTTTGACATCTTTTTTTTGAGCTTATTAGCACTGGCATGCGTAGAGGTTCATCTTCAATTACCAAGTCCACCAACTTTCCTACATAGTGTATCACTGAAGGAAACGTCTGTGGTACCTTGGCCTCCAATTGTGGCCATGATCTAATGACATTGTCCCCAATATCCTTTGTGATGCTGATAAATACCTCATTTTTCTTCTATGCAAAGTCCCTCTCTTGCTTTATCTATGCTATCTTTGCATCCTTTGTCTTTAGCTCCTCGTGCAGTGCTCTGATTGTTGCATCTTTGTCCATGTTTCTTCTAACCACTTCAATAGAAACCTTCACCAATGCATTGCTGACCTACTCATCTGACATGATAGTGGGATCTACTGTCATGTGTCTATCTTGGGGTTCCTTCTTCAGTCATCTCAAAAAACATGACTCTTCACACACATAAAATTCAGGATCATCTATATGGGTGTGCATTGACCACAATAGTTTCTTTCGAGTGTGCACAGTCACCATATCCTCATCCGTTAGCTCTCAGCTGAATAAATCCTTATGTGCTATCGTGCTCTGGAAGCGGGTGTGGATAATTTTTCCTATGTCCTCTACATACCCCATGGTTGGTGGAATGTTTTCTCCACTTGTTCTTCTAGACCGTTGCTGCTTAGGGACTTTAGCTTCCAAATTTGGGACTTGTGTCTCCATGTCCTGAACATTCTCTACAACTATCTCCTCAGGTATTTTCTCATCTTCTTATTTTTCCTTTCCCTACCACACAACACAGAATAATTCCTCTTTCCTCTATTCCATCAAGGAAAAAATCCTCAAAAGATCCCATCCTCCCAGCCAGTGTCCTCAGAGAATTCCTCAAAAAAGCATAAAGAAGACAGGACCACATAAGCATATCCTCCACCGCCTAAGGGAAGGAAAACAGCACAAAGGGTACATCCTGAAATTCCCAGGCATTCAACGTCCTCCAATCCTCGACAGTCCTCCCACGAGAAACCCTTCTTTGATTCCTCACCCTGTTCTTCTGTGTTCTCTAGAAGTGTAGGAGAATTAGGTGCGCTTTCATCTGACTCTTCTGCCTCCTGATTTAACTTTAGTTTCCTCCTTTGCATGGTTTCCTCCTTCTGTGGAGAGATTCTGGGTGATTTGTGCACAAGTGGTTAGATTAGCACCTTGGGTCCTTATTCTCCTAAACACCCTCTTAAACCTATGCTCCCCTTGTTCTGTATTCAATTCCTCATCATCCCCCTCTTGTGGATGAGGTGGTGTAATGGCGTGTTTAGCTTCACCCTTATTTGTAGGATGTCTCCTACCTCTATACTCCAAACCACCACTATCTTCATGCTCCTCCTCCTCATCATCTACTTCAATTGGCTCTGTGCACTTAGGCGATGGGATGTTCTCCATTGTATGCTTTCCCTTTGGTGGTGCTAGAATTGCAAACTCACCTTCCGCATACTTGTTATTCTCCATCTTTGGCTTCAGCAAGAGATACACCAATGCTGCCCCACATCTACTACAACCAGACTTATTGGCTTAATATTCAGCACCTCCAAAATTATCCTCTCTGTATAAGCACTTCTGCGAGGATACACGTACTTATTCCTTAATGTATGGCAGTCACAATCTACCTTATTTGCATTGAATACCAGTCAGTGTGTGTCTGTAAATTTGTGAATAGATGTTTGTATATACCTTGTAGTGAATTCATAAGGAAATTCACACCAAGGGCTCCAGACTCCATCTTTCATTGGGAAGTGCATGATGCAAAAATGCCGATATATAGAAAACTAGACTTGTTTCCCTACCACTACTGGTAGGCTCCTTTGGGATGTGCCACTCTTCCCTAAATGAAACATGGAGCCTATCATAGCATTTCTCCGCCCTTTGCTTTACATCATCTGTCATGGCCCCTTTACATAGATACTTGTTGAATCTTTCAGTTGGTGACTTTTTCTCCGTGGGGTATTCCCATACTTTTTCCTTCGGTTCATTTGGTACTCCAATCTCCATGAATACCAGTGATAGTAGAACAACCCCAAAGTTGATCTTCCCTCTTGTGTGTGCTTCTTCGACTATTTTCTCTGCAATATAGCCTACAATGTTGTGGATTTCCCCTTCTGACATCTTACGTGCCACGTGTAACCACATAGTATTTACCTATGACTACCGCTCTTGATCATTCAACTTTGTAACAAGGTGTGTTATAGCTTGCATAACTGGACAGTTATTCAATTTTTCTATATCCATTCCACACAGACCCTTCAGGTACCCCAACTCCTGTCTGGTCTTTAAAATCATGGCTTTATCTTTGAGATCACTTTTTTTGTCCTCTCCTGTGTCCTTCAAACCTGTAACTGATGAGATAAGCACAGATGAGATTCTAACTATGTGTCCTGCAAAGTAGAATAAGTACTCATGCACCCTGCTCATGAGCTACTGATACAAGGGCTCATACTTCCCGAAATATGGATGATGATGACTTCTTCTGGATATTACATTTTTAAAAAATGGCTTTCAGGTTCCATCTCTTCCTCCTCGACAGCCACCTTCTTTTCTCCTTTTACTACTGCTATGGATGCCTTCTTAGGTGCCATTTTTACCTTAAAAATGTCTCCTCTTTAACTTTACAAGTTTATGAATCACACCCTAGCTCAGTTTAATCGTTCCCTAGGTGGAAATCCATAACCTAGTTCTTTTCTATCTCCATGCTTCACTCAATCCATTCACCACTCGGGAAGCAAGCTTCTTTTCACACAGATCTTGTTGTCACGCTTGGTTTCACACCCTTCACACCTTAACCTAATCACTTGGATCTTTCCTCTAATACTCTTAGTCATGATGGTAAAAATGAATCCACATTCCATACTTATATATTTTTTTTCAAATTTTGATGCATTTATTGCTCCTTCACCTACTAAATATCCCCTCATTCATTGACCAAATTTGTTCATCCTGCACGGTACATATTCGCGCCCTAGCTATAACCTTATAGCATGCCTTCCTACCCTATGGTCACAAACTTCTCTTCAGCATGTGCTCTTGTTCCTAAGTACCTCATCACTGTACCTTCTCCTAGTAGCTATCATGTCCTTTGCTTACCTCATGTTATACTATTCTTTCATTCATCTCCATCCTTGGTCACTTTTTAGAAGCAATCTTCTTTTGACTTAAAGCACACCCATAGCAACTTATTCCTTTCACCTTTCAATTCCCATAATATTTTTCTTGGATAACTACAACCACCCCACACAAAAGGTATGTACATTCCTCTGTGCATAAACATTCTTCATATAGTAATTACCTGCATGCACGTAAATGCACTTATTACAAAAAAACAACTAAATTGACAAAGCATAGTGACAATGAAGGAAATAAATTAAGGAAATACAAAATTGAAAACCTTAGCTAAATGGAAATACTTCCTTATTACAAACTCCAAGAATACTTATTTATAGTAGGGCTTCAGCCTACACCCGTTAAACTAACCGGGTAGCCATGTTCCATCAAGTGCTTCTAACAGGAAAACACTTGATTCAAGTATAGAAGTGATGACATACGGCCCCAACCAATGTACTTTGAGCTTCCTGGATGGCGTAAGAAATTTGAGTCATAAAGAAGTACCATTTGTCCAATCTCAAACTTCTTATCCCTTATGTTTTTGTCATGTCATTCCTTTTACCGGGCCTTTTCCTACTTCTGAATCCACCATGCTATGGATTGGCGCTCATATAGTTGAATCATCTTTTTGATACATTCTTCTAAAGCTTGTTCATCAGCTATACCTCTAGCACATGCCATGCGCAAAGAAGGTAACATAAATTCTATAGGGAGAACAACTTTCATGCCAAACACCAACTGAAATAGTGTGGCTTTGTGTGATCTCTTATAAGTTGTTCTATATGCCCAAAGATTAGCTGAAACTTTTTCATCCCAATCCTTTCTTCCAACATCACAAATTTTTTTCAAAGTCTGGCTCAAAATTTTGTTGAAGGCCTCAGCAGTTCCATTTTCCTGAGGATTGTAGGGTGTAGTTTTATGGCGTGCAACCATAAGCTCGTCTAATAGGATCTTGATTGTCTCATTCAAAAAGTGTGTACCTCTATCACTTGTCAAGATTAAGGGGCATCCATATCTTGTAAGAACATTCTCCCATAGAAACCTAGTTGTTGTAGCTGTCGTAGAGTCCCTGGTAGATGTCGCTTCTGCCCACCGTGTGAGATAATCTGTGCAAGTAATGATATAACGTGATCCAGTCCTATGCACAACTAGCGAAATAGGTCCTAAAAAGTCAATGGCCCATTTCTCAAATGGTTCGGCACTAGTAATCAGTCTCAAAGGCATCTCATATCTTTGCCCTAGTTTTCTTAGGTGCTGAAAATGATCACATGCCTTACAATATTCTTTACAGTCCTTATACAATGTCTCCCACCATAATCCAGCAAGTAGGATCTTCCAGGAAGTTGCATCACCTATATAATGACCTCATGCAATACCACCATGAGATTCTTCCACGATATCCTTATGCTCATGCTCTAATACACAATGACGTAATACTTCATCTCTAACTAGCTTGTAGAGGTCACCACTGATTAACATAAATGGTTCCACGCATATAGCAAGATGCTTCTTTTTTAATGCTTTCATTCCTTTTGGTGCCATACCTGTTTGTATAAAGACAATAATGTCTTCTAATTCCATGGGCATTCATTGTAACATATATAATTGTGCATCTGGCATTGTTTCTTCAATTATCTGTGCATCCTCTCTTGAATTGATTCTAGATAAATGGTCTGGTCTAAAATTGATTTTCCCTAGCTTCACCACAATTGTGAAGTCAAACTCTTGAAATAGGAGCACCCATCTGCATATGCGCCCTTGTACGATGAGCTTGTTTACCAAGTACTTCAATTCCATGTGATTTGTATAAAACATAAATGATGTTGCTAACAAGTCCTGTAAAAACTTGTGCAATGCATAGATCATTGAAAAATCTTCATGCTCTGTAGTTGTATAATTCCATTTAGCAGGAGTCATCTTCCTACTAGAAAAATAGATGGGATGATCTATAATACCTTTTCACTAGGTTGAGCTAACAAAATTCCAATGGCCATGTTAGAAGCATCCACATGCACATGAAATGGTTTATCCCATGAGGGAAAGTGTAGAATGGGTGTGTTAGTAAGTTTCTCTTTTAATATCTCTAATGTGACATTGTTGCGGTTCTCCCCAATAAAATGTACCTTTCCCCTTCAGTAATTCTTCCAAGGGTACAGACAATTTTGGCATACCCTTTTATGAATTTTCTATAATACCCTGTATGACCTAAAAATCTATGCATCCTCACTTTTATTGGTAAGCACTTCTAGGCCTAAAATGACTACAACCTTGGCTAGATCAACTAGCAAACCTTCCTTGTAGATTATATGTCCTAACGGTATCAAAAATGGTGTAGAAAATATGCACTTCTTGATGTTCAAATAGAGATATTCAATTGTCTACATCATTCAAAAATTAATCACAGATTTGTCACAATGATATTTCACAAGCCCATATACTGTCCAATCATCTAGGTAGACCTATAAGAAGTTGTGAATAAAATATTTGAATGCTTGAACAACTATACTGCAAGAATACAATAGGTGCATGTTTTTCAATCCAAAAGGAATCAAAATATAGGCAAAACTACCCCATTCAGTAGTAAATGTTGTCTTTTCTTGATCCTCCTAAGAAATCCTAACCTGATGATACCCAAAAAACCCATATGTGAAAGAATATATTTCATGCCCTACTACTGCTTTTAGTATTTCTTCAGTGAATGGCATAGGGAATGGATCTATGACGCATGTAGCATTCAAATCTCATGTAGTCCACACATATTATAATTCATCCTTCCATTCTTTGATACTGATCACCATTGGGCCTAAACCCATTCTAACTCATCAAGGAGCTTGATAATTCTCGATAATTCAACATTTTATCAATTTCTTCTTTTACCTTTTTCACGCAAATTAGGATTCATTCTATAAGGTCTCTTTCTAACTGGTCTGTGCACCATCCTTAAGTTTGATCTTCATTTTCCTTAAGTGATTCATGCACACCTTTAAGTTCATGATACCCTCAAGGGAATAACTCCTGATAATACCTGAGTAGCTTGATAATCTTTGCGACCTCTGAGTCTAACTAGTAGTCTCCAATTATGGCATCCTTAGGCTTCAGCCTCTGAACCTATATTCACCTTCTTTATCTTTATGGGTTCGTGGTAGGTGCACTGTATCCTTGTCTACACTATCCAAGACCTCATGCACCCCATGTGAATGTTCAATATCTAGGCTCTCAAAACTTCCTTGTCATCCACAATGTAAACAATCTTTCCTTTCTCTTTCTCAAGGAAAGAGAATTCAAGTAGTATGGAGTCCATTTCTTCTTCCTTTTAAAAACATGCTCCGAAATCTACCTCTCTGAATAATTCCTGAATATGCTCTTCTAATTTTGCACTATCTCCCATAATTAAGCACTTGAAAATTTTTAATGCCTCTTCTACATGAAGGTTTAGTCGAGAAGTAGTCAAAAGTTTGGATCATTCCTGCAGTCAAATCCTACCAGTTTCCAGTTCTCTCGATGGAGTTCTATGCATATACATACTAGGCACATGTGAATCCTTGTAGCATTAGAATACAATCGATGAACCCAGAGTGAAGGTGGTAATGCTTCCTCTCCTACTGTCTAGATTCTCTCACACTGGTGAATGTGATGTTGGACAGGTTGATCACCATGATAAGTGCATAGATTTTTTGTAGGTGTATTATTTCTTATAAACCTATTAGAAAAAGTGACTCCAAGTCTCTTCCTATTTTATAAGATTATCTCTGTGGACTAGACACCAGTGCGTTGTTGTCCCACGCAAGTGTATACACTAACATATCTCTTCTCTCAATTTTATCTATCCATTGTGTTTCCATGGCCTTCAGAAATGTAGGAAGATCTTCTACCCATGTATACCAAGGTACTGTGCTACCTATCTGTCAGATCAAATGAAGTTCATTCTTACGTGTGCAACTACATGCTTTTTACTTCACTTCCTACTAATTCATATGTACCATGAGCCCAATTTTTGCAAGAAATACTCGTAGTATCACTAATATAATGAGAATCCTCCCACTGTAGGATTCCTTCTTTTGATGGCTCATTGACCTATGGGTCCTAAATAACATGTACATAAAATCTGTTTAAGTCCTCACGTAGAGGCTCAACATATGGCATATAATTTCCATTTGTTAAAGGTATCACAACCCTTTTCTCCTTGTTTTCAAAGCTGATATACCCCTTATTGAATCTCAAGTTCAGCATTATTCGCATAACACCAAGGGCATCCAAGTAGGGCTAGATAATTGTTTGCTTCTGTAAGTGCTAATACCTCAATATCCCGAGTGAAATTGGCCCCTTGTATAGTTATAGATACATCTTTCAAAACTCCTATGAGGAGTGGCCTTAGTACGATTTCCCATAAATAACACAGTCAGATGATGGCTACAATGGAGGCCTCCCTCATTTGTACCCATACATCTTATGTAAGAACATTTACTTCCACATCTGTATCAATCAATATGTTACTCAAAAACCACCCATCCACAACAACATTTAGAGTAATTTATTTTTCATAGTCAATGCTATCAGGGGCAAGATTTGCATGTAGAATCTATTGTCTAGTCTCAAGACTTGTGCAGTGGAGTATTCGCTTTAAACCAACTTCCTAATAGTGGAATAATGTTCTCCTAGCGCAACATCTTGCACACCTCTCATAGATTATCGATATCAGTTTAGACTATCTCTTAATGCTTTATTCTAATCCTTTAGGTACTATATCTCACCCTAAAGATTCCTTAGCACTTCGGTAGTATCCTAGCTAAACTTCCTTTTGATGAGCAGGATCTTGGTATCTTGCATGCAAAACCTGCTCCTTGGTGATCGTAGGATTCTAATGCAATGCCTCTATTACGCTTGTGCTACTTCAGCACATGTAGTAATATTCACTATCAATGCCTTAGGTCCTTATGCTATCTTTGGCATCCAATGATCTTCTACCGTGCACTAGATTCTAACCATCCCAACGCCTTTGTTTTCTTGCTTATGCTGCTTACTTAGATGCTCATATAAGTCCAGGCACTCTTTATAGCTATGGTTCTTTCCATAGAAAGAACATGTAATATTCTAAGGACATTCGCACCTATAGTGGTCAGGAGATCTGCACTCATATAACATCTTCCATTAGGGAACTCACCTCTTCCTCCACCATGGCCTTGTCCTCCATATCCACCATGATATACACGTCCCCTTCCATGAACTCCTTCAAAACATACCCTCATTCCTGTCATAGCATGCGTTTGATCATGATCCCAATCTTGGTGCTCATTCATTACCCTTAGAATTATCTGTTATACTTGTCTATCATACCCCAAGTTCTATAGCATCCTGGATCTGACCAATCAGCTGAACAATCCTCAGTATCATGGGTCATGGACATTGCAATTTTTGTAAAAGCAAGATACATTATTCCTTATCGTGCACATTGTAAAAAAGGACAATGACTAACATCATGATTCAAATGAAAAATATCATAGTCCAATAGTAATGAGTGTACAAATCTGTGAGGGAAACTATCCTTGGTGTGACCTTCCACTTCACAATCTGTACACCAAATTCCTGAGTGCATTTTATGGGCTGAATTTTCTAATAGCTTATGTAACTACTTTTCCATAACTACAATTTGTGCCTCTATAAATGGACTAATGACAGTGTCAATGCTCCCAACTACCTCTATCATGTAAAGATGATTCTAGTGCTTCGCATGGATCAGTGTATTTCTTATGTGATAGCAATTCCCTTCTAAAAGGTGTAATCAATCCTCCAACAAAACTACTGTGCATGCTGACTAGCATGAATATCATAAAATAGCTTAGAAAAAAGTGTCTTAGAGTGAGCATCGTACTCGTGTGCACTCTCAGTAGTGCTTTTCTTAATATTCTTGAGCACATTTATACTCTTCTACTCAAACACAGGGATATGGAACTCTTTCAAGAAAACATCCCTCAATGTACTACATAATCCATGGAAGTCTGATGAGGGTCAAACATCCTACACCAGATGTGTGTGCAAGCCCTTGTAATGTAGTGGAAAATTGACTTGAATTTCCTTACGCTCAGCAGGTTTTGATCCCTTTAGCACGCTACAATATTTCACACATATGGACATGTTCGGTAGCATCCTCTATACCTCTATATTTTGGGACACGAAGAGACATCTCCATATAGATATTTTGTGGTTACTGCAAACCTTGACCACCTAATCAAGAACCTCCCATGTGTTCCCTCTATCTCTAGAACCACCAGATCCACTAGAACTAGAACCACCTATACCTCTTGATCCTGCCACTTGTAGTTGGAATAGGACCTGTAGATGTACTCCCTTGTGCTCCAATAGTAGTACTATACTGAACCCCTACATGCTTTGTAGGTAGTTACACTTCAAGAAGTGAATCCAAATTTCTATGCGATCACATTCTATGTGGATGATGTGCCTAATAATGTTCCTCCAAATGACATTGAAGCCATCTCTCTTGCAATTGATATACTTGATCCCTGAATTACTCCTGCTCTCCTACTACCCAAGTTAGTCTTTCTGGTTACTTTCTTGTACTAGTTACTGAAAAATCAAAGTGCAAGGGCTAGGTCACTAGGTGGATTAAGATGCACATGCCCACGGTCTAGGTAGTCTCTACTGGTGCACTTCTATGTGAGGCCAAGTGGGGATCTCTATCATGCTTTTCCAAGATGGGGGAGTTCCTAATGCTTTGGCTCCATGTCTTCTATGTGAGTTGTAAATCCTTCACGAGCCGTCTCTCTCCTCCACACCATAATTTCTACAATGGAAAACTACTTCTCTATCTCTCTCTCACGTACCTCATTATACTTAAGCCTAAATTTCCTCTCTCTGTCTCTCTGTCACTAGGTCTTCCATCTTAAACCAAACATGTTCCTGTGCCCTCGCACTTGGTGAAGTTTAGATAGCCATTGGTTTACTCTCCAGGTTCAAAGTTACCATCAAGATATTAATTGCAAATGGAATACCTCTACAAATATGTCTCCTCTTGGATACCAGTATAAAACTATAATTCAGCTACCTCTAGGAAAGAGTACGTTGAAATTGAATATTCTAGAATATAACTATTTAGAACACCATACGAAACCACGTATCCACAGCGCGAGTTCTAAATCATATCAACATCATAAAGGGTCTAAAATTATTCATCATGTCCATACAAATGTGCATGATACCTCTAATTCCACTAAGATGCATAATCAGCAAGCCACTCGTATAGTTCTACTGGAAAGATAGTGAAAAATATCTCGCATATAAGTTGTCATATAAATTCTGTTCTACCCAAGTGCATGTGCATTAAATTCAGATCCACTGTTGAACTACTCATGCATATTCTTCCTCCAGATCGTGTATCCATTCCTCAATACTTTCTAGAGTTAACCGGTACGTCTTCATCGCGAACCATCCTAAAAAATAATTAAAAAAGAGGTCCCGGCAACATGGAACCAATGATACATCCTAGAATTTACTAGATAACACCCTAGTCATGCATTGGCACATCACTTAGCCTTGACCGAGCACTCACTTGAAGCGCGCAAAGGTACCAGGTCCCTCTTTAGGGTTGTTTTAGTAGGATGTTAGCATGATGAAGGAAGAAACATATATATTCATAACTAATCCATTATTATACAATGCATGCTACCCCTACAGATGTACGAAAGAGAAATCTTAAATCAGTAATCATGATTGAATTAATAACATGCACTACTCATCTACACACAGAATGAAACTTAGATTTAACCAATATCTTCCATCTATTAATAAATATAGAATCTCCTTATAGTATTGTCAATCTATGCGAATGTGCGTATGGATCTGATACAGTAATTCAGTCATATGCGTATATCACACAAACATACACACACTCTATATATTCTCTGTTACACTTACACACACACACACACACCTCTACTATGTACCTAACATCATATATATAGGGTGGGGACTTTCCCTTCACCACTTATCTATTCCAGAAATAGGACGCATGCTATTGATAGCCACATGCCATTTATAGGCATAGCCACACAATGCAAGTGTGTTATCTATAGTTCCTCTTGTAGTTAACTGAAGTGTCAATCCTATTCTTAGCTCATCTCCCTACAAAACACTTCAATATGATCCTCCAAAGATACACAATGCATGGTGTACCATCCCTGCATGATTGATGTGTTTCCACACGCCATCTTCTAAAAATAGGTCTTCATGCTCAAAATCAGCTAAGTCCTGAAAGTTGAACTTTTCTTCCACCCGAGGGTCCTAATTCCCTTTCCACGCCCTGGGTCCTGGGCTTTTATCCTTTACGGACTCCTTATTTTACTGATCAATGATACTGAATGGTGATGAGAGGATCTCTCTGCTGTCCCTTGATTTGCACATTTGCTCCTTGAATATGGGCAGCAACAGCTGGCATTTGGTTTGGCCAAGGGGCTGTTCTTGGCTGCCCTTGTGCATTGAAAACTGGGTTTTGCTTGCCAATCATTTGTGGAGCTGTGGAAGGTTGTGGATTGGCTGGGGGCTAACGGCTGTTCTTCACCCAAATTTCTCCTTTTTGACCTTTGTGTTGGCAGCGACACCTTGAGAAGAACTGCCTGATTCATGCCACAGAAAATCCTCTGCTTGCCAATTTACCAATGTGGTATCATTTGGGGCTGATTGCTGTTGGAATGTTTCTTGTTGTTGGCTGTTTTTTTGACTACTCTCACCCTCCACACCAGCATTTGTTACCATTAAAGCTTGGGTTAAAGCACCATTATAGCACATGGATTGATTATGGGGTTCATTACATGGAAAACACCAATCATACTCCTGGGCAATGTTTGTTTTGTGCTGGTACTAATGCCTTAGAGGCAGATATGGCATTTGGATTATAGGGCTGGAATGGTTTTTTTATTGGCAGGAGGCCTTGTTTGATTCATATTTGTGGCTGGATTAGGTGGTCTTTGAGGCTGATATGGCTGCCTATTCGGTTGAGCTTGAGGCTGATACGAAGGTCTAAAACTTTTTGAGCTTGCTGCCTCTTGAGTGTGACCAGCTCATTACCTAAATTTTGCAGTTGCTTCATGACTTCTTGAAGCTCATTTGGGGCACTTGGAGATGAAGTGGAAGCTTCATTTGACTCTGATTTCTAGGATGGGAGAAGGAGCTAAGACAGGTGCCTGACTAGTACTTGGGCTTCTAAACCTTGGATATAATGGCATTGGAGGCCTAGGAGCTAGCTTGCCAGCTTGAATCAGACAATTTTCAGCTCTAATGGCAATACTATAAGCAGCAGGGTCATGGCCTATCTAAAACTTTGAGTTCAATGTGAGAAGGTAGATCAAGAGGGGTATCTAGGTCCACCAAAATGTGAGCATAGGTAGTATGCGTATAATTTTTGTTTTAGAATCTATGGAGATACATTTTCCCATTGTAAATTACCAATAAATGTCAAACTCTCCTCCCCCCCAAAATTGTAGCAGAAGATGAGGTAATCAAACCCATACTGGCTTTACATTGAATGTATCAATGATTGGATTGAAGCATGGGAACCATGGTTTCATTAGTAAGTGATGATTTTGTAGTTCCCACAACTTAGAGAAGATGACATCTCTATCTTCAACAACATTAAAGACCACAATAAAAACCCTCTAACACAAGGGTAAATTTCCACTTTACCTACTATGAGCAGTCACCAATTCAAGAAATCAAAGAGTGGAGAAGTGGCAGGCCAGGAAAAAGTTCGTTGAAGTGAAAAACCAACCCTTGGCTGGAAAAGTATTTTTCTGCATATAACATTATCTCCCCGAAAGAAACCAGGGGAGGGATTTTAGCAGCATCAAGTGGAAGGTGGTTCGAAATAGGGGCCTTAGTATCCACATTCAAAAAATAATGTTTCTTAAAAAGGGCTTGTTTGGATAGAACATGGCCTCACTGTTGTCCACTCAAAATTTCCCGCTCTGATAAGAGTAAAATTTCAAAATTTTGAGCTCAAGGGTTTGTCTCTGAAGTGCCTAAGTCGTGGAATTGAAAAAATCTGTGTTTTGGGTCTTTTTGTGTGATTTTCGGGAATGTCGAAACTTTTTGTCCCAGCTGTCCCAAGTACAAAAGTGCATACTGTTCCCCGACCGGGATCATATTAATATCCAGTGTGATTGCATAACATTGAATCCTTTCTCCAAGTGTGGGACTTGAAGAGTGAGAAAGGAATCTCCAGAGAAAGGCTGGTTCCTATTCCTCTGTTCAGGTGCATACGAAATATGCAGAGGATTTTCCTCAAAATCTAATCTAATTTGCCAAGGAGACAAGGAGAGAAGATGCATAAAATAAATCTAAGCTAATAGAGGTGATGCACCAAGGAATGAAGAACATATGCTTTGCAACATAAACACAGATCATGTAGATATAACACAACACCATGCACAGACAGCAAAAAATGCAATGAAAGATCAAGAATGACAGTAATAAATATGTAAGAGAGTCTAGAAGCAACCACAGACACATATATATTGCTCAAGGATCGATTCAATACATTGCAATGGCCAAAAGGCAAAAAACGGTGTTACAGTCTATATGGGAGGTCTGAAAACTCCACAAATCTTCTTATGAACAGGAGAGAAGGGAGGGGTTGCAAAACAGAAAATGTCCCCTCTTAGAAAGAAGCCCCTCCTTACAATTTATAGGAAGAATGAGAGAGAAAAGAGAGAGGAATTCGAAATCTGCCCCAACCACCTCCTGAATGCATTTAACTCATCTCATCATGGCAGAAGCGGCGGATCCTGGCGAAACGGCGGGCTGCCTAACAGGAGCGGCGAGCTGTCTGCTGCATTAAAATTGTTTGTTGACGCATCACTTCTGTTTGGTTATTCGCGCTAGAGGCGTTTCTTGATTTTCATCCTCCAAACTGAACCAAAATGCAAGATCGACCTTGGAAACGTGTAGAGAATTTTACCAGCTTTCCATTGATATAAAGAGCGCGCAAATCCGAGCTCTGGATCAAAAGTTATGGCGATCCGAAGATTTAGGGCACGGAACAGGCGAAAACGGATTTTGAAATATTTTCCCGCGCACTGCCACTTGGATGCCACGTGGCATGCTCTGATTCGCTGAATAATTCTCTCTCTTCTGCTTTTCGGCGGGCTGTCTTTTGAATTTTCCTTGTGGGCCCTAGCTGGGACACGTGGCACTATCCCATTGGTTCGGATCGGTGCTCGAAAACTCGCCCATTGACTTTTTGACTTTTCTCTTGTGAGGACACGTGGCAGCTTCTGATTGGTCCTCGGCTGATTCGGCTCCTACGCGTACTTCGCCTCCATTTGTCCTAGGATGTCCCATTTGATTTTGGGCCCTTTGTGCTCATTTCGCCGGTTCGGGCATTTCGGGTCTTTTTGTCCCGGACGTCCCATTTGGCCGATTTCGGCCCGGGCATTTTTGGCCCGCTTGTCCCAATTGCTTTTAGGGCTCCTTGACTTTTCGCGCGATCCGGCCGGTTCGGGCATTTCACGTCCATTTGTTCCACTCGTCCCGAATGCTACCCTCTTCAGCAGTTAGCCAATTTTTCTTCTCGGCTGGATCGGCTTTTCGCGCCCGCCGCGTACTTCTGTCCCACTTGTCCCATTTGCTTTGTGGGCCGCCTGGACTCATTTCGGGCGGTTCGGGCGGTTCGCGTACCTTTGTCCCATTCGTCCCACCTTGTGCTGGACCAGGACTTAGCCGATTTTCACAATTTTTACTGGCCCAAACTACTTGCTTTCTGCAACCTTCTCTGCACTTTCTCAAAGCTTGCTCCCTCCTTCTTCGGCCTGGGGAGTTTAGAAAGATTCCTGAAGGGACCCTAGAAACCTGATTTTGCTCTGAATCAGTCATTTTTCTTGGAATTTGGACATCCTGATGCATGTTATCAAATTTACCCTGGGGGGGTGAATTTTGGATAACAATTTGGCGACTCAGCGGGATCATTCTGCCTGCTAGATGAAAAGGCCAGTTGCCTGAAGCCATCCATTGGGCATGGAGTCATCAAATATTCTGTTAGAATCCAAACTGACTTAGAATGTGCAAAGGGAAAGATGGAATGTGACCTGATTTAGCAAAGACATGCATCATCTCCATAGACAGTAAGCTGTGCCAAGGCACTTAGGGAAAACAAAACTAATTACAGCAAAACAATGTGCACAAGCACTTGGAGGGAAGAAAATCTAATCTAGTATTTACAGATGTAGTGAAACTCCCTCTAGAAGCAACGCTTGAGATAGATTCCATTTACTGGAATCTGTAGTTCTTCACCATCCAATGAGGCCAATTGGAAAGCATTGTCGTTCTTGCACTTTGTGACCATGTATGGGCCACTCCAAATGGCATCAAATTTTGAATGCCTTCCTGGTTTTGCTCTGTCCACATCTCATTTCAATACTAGATCTCTTACTTGAAAAGATCTATCTTTGGCCTTCCTATCAAAGGTCTTCTTGATCAAAGCCTGATCCTTTTCCATTGCTTGGAATGCCTGATCTCTGATTTCTTGCAGCTCCATCAATTCTGCATATCTCACCTTCATGGGTCCAAACTCTAGCAATTCCAGTTGTTTCATGAGTTCCAACGTTGGCAACTCAAGTGACAGGGGCAAGATTGCCTCTCTTCCGTAGACAAGCCTAAATGGAGAGTTACCTGTGGACCTTTTGGGAGTTATCCTATCAGCCCATAAGGCTGACTTCAGTTTGGTATGCCAAGCCTTCTGATTCTCATCAAGAGTCCTCCTAATGATCCTCAGCAAGTTTTTGTTTGTAGACTCGGCCTGGCCATTACCTTGAGGGTAATAGTTTGATGAAGTGCTGAGGTAGATCCCGTTCTTGACAGCCCACTCAGTAATTTTAGATCCAATGAATGCCAATGCATTATCAGAGACTATTGTAGCAGGCACACCAAATCTGGTAGTTATCCCCTCGTAAAAGTCCAAGATGCTAGACTCATTCGCCTCTTTGAGTGCCACTGCTTCTGTCCATCTGGTGAAGTAGTCTGTGGCTGTCAAAATCCATTTGTGCCCTTGGCTCGAATTGGGATTGATGATTCCAATGAAGTCCAAACCCCATTGCATGAATGGCTGGTCAACTGAGATTGGATGCAATGGGAGGGCTGCAAGTCTCTCTTTTCCTGTGAAGAATGCACAATTCTTACATTTCTTGATCCATGCATAGCAATCACTAAAGATTTTAGGCCAATAATAACCAGCCTTCATGATTTTCAGAGCTGTCACTCTTGGTGCAAAATGGCCACCAGCTGGTCCATCATGAAACTCCTTTAATACCCTTTGAATCTGACCTGTGTTAATGCATCTCAGCAGCACTCCATTGACATCCTTCTTGAACAAAACTCCATCAATGATGGTATATGGAATAGCCTGCAACCTGAAGTGTCTTCTTCTTGCTTTGCTCATTTCTAGAGGGCACATGCCCGTCTGTAGGAAATGTATCATATTTTGAGTCCAACAGGGAATGGACTCATCATCATTTTCCTGTTTTTGATCATTTTGTAAAAGCAGGACAGCGTCTTCTTTATCTTCTGGGTTGTTTAGTTGTTTGGAAGCGAGCTGCTCACACAAACCCTTGCCTCTTACCAGCTTGGTGATCTTGATCTCAATGTCATACTCCATGACACGGGTGATCCATCCTGCCCTTTTATCGTTCAAATCCTTGTTGAGGAGGAAGTCCTTAACCCCAACATGTGAGACCAGCAACTGGACCTTGTTGTTTGATATTAAATGCTTGAACTTCTTCAAGCTCCTGACTACTGCAAGCACATGTTTTTCAATAAAAGAGTACCTCAATTCACAGTCATTTAGGCTTTGGCTAAAGAAGGCAATTGGCTGTTCATCATTATCTTTATTCTGTTGTACCAAAATGGCAGAAATAGTGTCATCACCCCCAAATGCATAGAGGATGAAATCCTTGGAAAAGTCCGGGTTGATGAGAGTGGGTGCCTGGGAGACGGCTTCTTTGATTGCTTCAAAACTCTCCTTGCCTTCTGCCGTCCATTTGAAAGCCATGTTTTTTCTTAACATTTTGGTGATGGGCTTGACAAGGGCTGCAAAATTTGGGACAAACCTCCGAACAAAGTTTATCCTTCCCAGGAAACTTTGAAGAGCCTTTTTGTGACTTGGCAATGGCAGAGCTCTTATGGCTTCAACCCTTTCTGGATCAATTGCTAATCCTTCCTTGGAGACAATATGGCCAAGAAGTTTCCCTTCATGTGCAAGAAAGATGCACTTCTTAGGATTTAAAGACACTCCAAACTTTCTACACCTCTGAAATACTTGCCTGAGGTGAAAGAGATGGTCTGCAGCATTCTTTGAGAAGACAGTGATATCATCTAGGTATACCAACACTATCTTGTTAATCAAGCCTTTGAATGCCATATCCATAGCTCGCTGGAATGTTGCTCCGGCGTTCGACAATCCAAATGGCATCTTCTTGTAAGCATATGTGCCCCATTTGGTTGTGAAGGCTGTCTTGAACTGGTCTTCCTCCTTCACCATAATTTGATTGAAGCCTGAGTATCCATCAAGCAGCGAAAACCTTTCTGACCCAGCTACAACCTGCAATATTTGCTCCATGGAAGGGAGTGGATAATGGTCCTTGAGAGAGGCTCTATTCAAATCTCTGAAGTCAACACATAGCCTGATCTCTCCACTTTTCTTTCTGACTGGAACTAAGTTGGCAACCCAACTAGAATGCTTGATTGGGAATATAATTGCTGACTCAATCAGCTTGTCCAATTCTTTCCTCATGAGAGGCTCCATGTGTGGATTGACTGGTCTCTGTTTCTGCCTGACAGGCTTAGTATTTGGATCCAACTCGATGGTATGCTGAGCTAAGTTGGGATTGAAGCCCTTCAAGTCTTCATAGCTCCAAGCAAACACGTCAGGGAATTCTTGACAAAGCTGTATGAACTCATATCTCTCTTGCTCAGTTGTCATTTTTCCAATTTGCAATGGCTTGTTCTCTTTTACCAAGATGGATACCGAATCTTCCCTCTTGACCTGAATATTTTTTTTTTCTTTCTAAACTGATCATTGGGGTTAAAAATGGACTCCAAGGTGACAAGTCCCTTGGGCAGCTTGTCAGTTCTCAGCTGTATCACCTGGTCACCATATTGCTGTTTCAACTTCTCTTGATTTTTAGCTAAGAACTCAGCTTCTTCTTGCAAGAAGTGGATGATTTGCTGGTCATTCTCAAATACTTGCCAATTGACATCGTTATCCGGCACTGAAGGCCTCACAATCACGTGGATGTTTGGCTGTACCTTGTCTTGTTGAATGTTTTCTACAATGTCAAAGGTTGCCCCCACTGCTGCAAGCCTGTCAGCAGCTTGATTCTCTTTTCTGGGAATGGCCTTGATGCTGAAAGCCTCAAAATCTTCCATGAGGTCCCACACCCTGTTTTTGTAGCATCTGAGTAGATCATTTTTGGCAGCATGCTGTCCCTTGACCTGATTTACAATCAGCTCACTGTCCCCAAACACTTGCAAGTTATTTATTTTTCTCTTTATTGCCCAATGCATCCCTTGCATCAAGGCTTCATATTCAGCAGTGTTATTGGAGCATGCAAATTGAAATCTAAAAGCTGAATAATACTTTACTCCTTGAGGTGAAATAAGCATGGCTCCACCTCCTGCGCCTTGTCTACTCCTTGATCCATCAAAAAACAGTTGCCATACCTCATTGTCATCCTTGTGGCTTGGCTTGGTGATGTTAGGAATAGGTTGACTTTCTTCGTGTATACAATAGACCCCTAGCTCAGATTCTTCTACTTCTTGATAAGGATCAAAAGCATGCACCTTGCTTGCCCATTCATCAAGAGTCAAATCTGGGATACTTCCAACCTTAGTGTCAGCTTCATCAGTGCCAAGGTGATCTTCTTGATCAAATGCTGAGCAATTGGTATTAATATGACTTGGAGTATGGGGCTCAATGTGGAAATCTGCAATAGGTTCCGACCTAATTGTAGCTTTAGTTCCATACCTCGTTCTGAACAGCATGTGTGACCAATCAGCGGACAAATATCCCCCAATCTTGGCAGTAAAGTCCCTTGACAAACAGAGGGCAAAGAGTGGTGGAAGGTCTATGACTGATATATCTTGTAAGACAACAACATTTGGACATGCATGCAAGGTAAGACTCAAATTTTTAATCACTCCAACTGTTGCTATTGCTGTCCCATCCAGCTGCACTACTCCCTTAGATGTTATTTCATACTGGAGCCCTAGCTGATCAGCTATCTGTTTAGGCATTACTGAGCTACTTGCCCCAGAGTCTATCATGCAGTTATGCACTAGCTGATTTCCAATAATTAACGAAACATAGAAAGGGGGGGGCTTCAGCATTCTACCTTGTTGTGTTCCATGATTTCCTTCAGGCTGGGCAGCATTTGTAAGCACTTTGTCTTGCCTTTGAACCTGCTGATTTGAAGTTGGCCAATCCTTTATGGCAGCTTGCAGCAGATTTCTTTGGCCTGGGATGGATAGGGATTCCCACATAGATATATTGACGTTTGTCTTCTTCATCTGATCAATGATACTGAATGGTGATGAAGGATCCCTCTGCTGTCCCTTGGTTTGCACATTTGCCCCTTGAATATGGGCAGCAACAGCTGGCATTTGATTTGGCCTAGGGGCTGTTTTTGTCTGCCCTTGTGCATTTGAAACTGGGTTTTGCTTGCCAATCATTTGTGGAGCTGTGGGAGGTTGAGGATTGGCTGGGACTAATGGCTGTTCTTCACCCAAATTTCTCCTTTTTGACCTTGTGTTGGCAGCAACACCCTGAGAAACTATCTGATTCATGCCACAGAAATCCTCTGCTTGCCAATTTACCAACGTGGTATCATTTGGGGCTGATTGCTGTTGGAATGTTTCTTGTTGTTGGCTGTTTTCTTGACTACTCTCACCCTCCACACCAGCACTTGTTACCATTAAAGCTTGGGTTAGAGCACCATTATAGCACATGGATTGATTATGGGGTTCATTACATGGAAAACACCAATCATACTCCTGGGCAATGTTGTTTTGTGCTGGTACTAATGCCTTAGAGGCAGATATGGCATTTGGATTATAGGGCTGGAATGGTCTATTGGCAGGAGGCCTTGTTTGATTCATATTTGTGGCTGGATTAGGTGGTCTTTGAGGCTGATATGGCTGCCTATTCGGTTGAGCTTGAGGCTGATACGAAGGTCTAAAACCTTGAGCTTGCTGCCTCTTGAGTGTGACCAGCTCATTACCTAAATTTTGCAGTTGCTTCATGACTTCTTGAAGCTCATTTGGGGCACTTGGAGATGAAGTGGAAGCTTCATTTGAACTCTGATTTCTAGGAATGGGAGAAGGAGCTAAGACAGGTGCCTGACTAGTACTTGGGCTCTCTAAGCTTGGATATAATGGCATTGGAGGCCTAGGAGATAGCTTGCCAGCTTGAATCAGACAATTTTCAGCTCTAATGGCAATATTATAAGCAGCAGGGATAGTTGTGCCTCCCATGGATTGAATCAATATAGAAATATCAGAATTTAAAGCTTTAAGGTAGTATAGAAAAGCACCTTCTGCTGTTGGTCTGACTGCTACTGGAATTCTATCCCAAGATCTTTGAAATCTGAAGTTGAAATCAGTTAGCTGCTCATTGGAAGCTCTCTTGATGGTTGTCAGCTGCTCCAAAAGAGACAAGTTGTCTCCCTTCTCTCCGAATTGATTATGAAGTGCAATACACAGCTGATTCCAGTTTGTGATAGAGCCAGCTCCAAGGCTCCTAAACCATTGCAATGCTTTCCCCTTGAATGAAGACGCCAGCAATTTGACAGCTACTTGCATCTCGTCGATCTCATGGATTGCACAAATGTTAGCAATGTCCTTGACATGATCGCCAGGAGTGGTCTGATTTTCTCCAGTAAAGTATGGAATGTTCTTCAGTGCTGCTACTGGGATTGGATTTTGTGCATTGAGAGCAAGTGGGCTACTGCCTGTGAAGTTGACATAGGGGTTCACTGGTTGCGCCATTCTGATTGGTCTTAAAATCCTTGTATATTGAAAGAAAGGCCGCTCAGGTGGAGGAGTTGAGAGAGTTATGTTTGGTGGAGATGGAGACCTTTGAATCCTTCTTCCTCTTTGCCTTCTTCTTGGAGATAGTTGCAGGTATTCAAACAGCACTTCCTCTTCTCCAGCTCTTGATCTTGTGATTCTTCTCATAAGCTTTTAGGGCTGACTGCTGGAACCAGTTGATTCCTCCCCTTGGAGTCGCCAGATATGCAAATAATAGTTCTTTTCGAGCAAGAAAATTGCAGCAGATGCATATCAACCTTGCTGCAAATAGAAATGAGACCTCTGTCCCACCGGGCGTGCCAAAACTGTTAGTGCAAAATCACAGCACCCCTGGATGTTGATCAGATTTCTAGGTTGATCATATTAATATCCAGTGTGATTGCATAACATTGAATCCTTTCTCCAAGTGTGGGACTTGAAGAGTGAGAAAGGAATCTCCAGAGAAAGGCTGGTTCCTATTCCTCTGTTCAGGTGCATACGAAATATGCAGAGGATTTTCCTCAAAATCTAATCTAATTTGCCAAGGAGACAAGGAGAGAAGATGCATAAAATAAATCTAAGCTAATAGAGGTGATGCACCAAGGAATGAAGAACATATGCTTTGCAACATAAACACAGATCATGTAGATATAACACAACACCATGCACAGACAGCAAAAAATGCAATGAAAGATCAAGAATGACAGTAATAAATATGTAAGAGAGTCTAGAAGCAACCACAGACACATATATATTGCTCAAGGATCGATTCAATACATTGCAATGGCCAAAAGGCAAAAAACGGTGTTACAGTCTATATGGGAGGTCTGAAAACTCCACAAATCTTCTTATGAACAGGAGAGAAGGGAGGGGTTGCAAAACAGAAAATGTCCCCTCTTAGAAAGAAGCCCCTCCTTACAATTTATAGGAAGAATGAAAGAGAAAAGAGAGAGGAATTCGAAATCTGCCCCAACCACCTCCTGAATGCATTTAACTCATCTCATCATGGCAGAAGCGGCGGATCCTGGTGAAACGGCGGGCTGCCTAACAGGAGCGGCGAGCTGTCTGCTGCATTAAAATTGTTTGTTGACGCATCACTTCTGTTTGGTTATTCGCGCTAGAGGCGTTTCTTGATTTTCATCCTCCAAACTGAACCAAAATGCAAGATCGACCTTGGAAACGTGTAGAGAATTTTACCAGCTTTCCATTGATATAAAGAGCGCGCAAATCCGAGCTCTGGATCAAAAGTTATGGCGATCCGAAGATTTAGGGCACGGAACAGGCGAAAACGGATTTTGAAATATTTTCCCGCGCACTGCCACTTGGATGCCACGTGGCATGCTCTGATTCGCTGAATAATTTTCTCTCTTCTGCTTTTCGGCGGGCTGTCTTTTGAATTTTCCTTGTGGGCCCTAGCTGGGACACGTGGCACTATCCCATTGGTTCGGATCGGTGCTCGAAAACTCGCCCATTGACTTTTTGACTTTTCTCTTGTGAGGACACGTGGCAGCTTCTGATTGGTCCTCGGCTGATTCGGCTCCTACGCGTACTTCGCGTCCATTTGTTCCTGGATGTCCCATTTGATTTTGGGACTCTCCGATCCGCCCGAAATGGGCTTCCTTGTCCCTCATTCGGCCAGACAACGTGGCACCTTTTTTGGCTCTCAGCTCCTTCGGCTTCTTCGCGTATTTCCTTTGTCTTCGGACTCCCATCTTGATTTTGGACCTTTTCGGCCGGTTCGGCTGGTTCGGGCATTTCTGGCCCGCACGTCCCAATTGCTTTTGGGCTCCTTGTACTGTTTTCTCGCGATCCAGCCGGTTCGGGCATTTCACGTCCATTTGTTCCACTCGTCCCGAATGCTACCCTCTTCAGCAGTTAGCCAATTTTTCTTCTCGGCTGGATCGGCTTTTCGCGCCCGCCGCGTACTTCTGTCCCACTTGTCCCATTTGCTTTGTGGGCCGCCTGGACTCATTTCGGCCGGTTCGGGCGGTTCGCGTACCTTTGTCCCATTCGTCCCACCTTGTGCTGGACCAGGACTTAGCCGATTTTCACAATTTTTACTGGCCCAAACTACTTGCTTTCTGCAACCTTCTCCGCACTTTCTCAAAGCTTGCTCCCTCCTTCTTCGGCCTGGGGAGTTTAGAAAGATTCCTGAAGGGACCCTAGAAACCTGATTTTGCTCTGAATCAGTCATTTTTCTTAGAATTTGGACATCCTGATGCATGTTATCAAATTTACCCTGGGGGGGTGAATTTTGGATAACATGTCCCAAAACTCATTTTGCATGTTGTCCCAATTTCGGCCGAATCATCCTTCCCGCGTACTTCGCACTTTCCTGTCCCAAATGTCCCAAAGTTAAAAAGTGCGAGCTTTCCCAATTTCGGCCGATTCGCCCGAAACGCGTCCTTCGTACGTTTTCGTCCCAAATGTCCCATTCTCAAAAATGCGCCCTGCTTCATTTTCAGCCGAGCCGGTCAAGTCGCGTACTTCGGAACTTTTTGTCCCGAATGTCCCAAGTCCAAATGGGCCCTTTGTTCCAATTTCAGCCGAAACTCCCGAATCGCGTACTTCGCACATTTTCGTCCCATTTGTCCCAAATGCATTTGTGCGTCCTCTCCCCGTTTCGCCCGAACCGGCCGAGCCGCGTGTTTCGCGCATTCGCGTCTCACCTGTCCCAAGCGTACCAAGTGCCATTCACACTTAGCTTTTCCCGCTCACTCCGAGTATGATGCTATTCAAATTGGTGGTTGTATATTCAATGCGCATTAAAGTCATTTCTCTCTCCAAACGGCTATATAACGAGCATTCCCCTTTGCATTTTTCGCATTTCTTCCATGCTATCTTCTGCTCGAACCCTTACGATTTGAAAACCTGCGTGATACCCCTCCATTTGCAAACTCCTATCCGAGTTAAGGTCGCAGCTTCAATCTATCAATATGAAGATCAAGTTTCAAGGACAGGAACAAATCTCTCCGCTTGAATCCGTCGTTAGCAATATCGGGGACAGCGAGGCCTGTCATCTCGACTTCGGTGATTTCTGGGCAAGAATGACAGATGCAAATCCTATGCCAATGGCACAGATGATTAATGATAGTGGTTTAGCTTTTGCCGGAGGATTCCCAATCTCAGTGCAGTGCGCTGATACATTGCTTTCATGTGGAGCTCATTTCGACCCCGATTCGAGTGAATTGACAAATGTACACGGGGAGCTCATTACCAAGCTGGACGCTGCCACCATTGGAGCCGCTCTGAGGATTCTGGAGATGGATAACGCCATAGTCGTTTCCCGAGATCAAGCACAGGCCATGTTCGACCAAGACAGTGACAAATATAAAGCTCGAGTGGCGAAGTCTTGGCTGAAGAATCCTAAGAAAGGTGCCTCTCGCTTAACCAAAACCCTATTCCGAGCAGATTTTAATGAAGAATTGTCAGATTTTATAATCCTGCTGGCTCGGGTTATGGGTTTTCCCTCCACCAATGAGTTTCATTTCTGGATGTGCCCGCTCATCCGCATGGTGTGCGAGGGAACACAAAATATCAACTGGGCAGAGATCATCAGTATGAATTTGGCTGAGCAGCTATCCAACGTCCAGAAAACAAAGAAGTTCTACATGACTTCGTATCTGATGTATACCCTAGCAGCATCCAGACAGTGGTTTGGCTTCTCCTATATTGATGCACACAAAGATGATCCAGTATATGCCTATTGCCTGCAGTTCACCTTGGAAACCAGCAACCGCAATTTCAGAAGGGTCAATGATGCTTTCACCATGTACGTGGTCAGATTGCTCGAGGGTGATACTGCCAGAAGGTTTTCAGATGAAGCCATGAATCTGATATCGCAGTATGGAGCCTATTTCATCCAATTTAGGAAATTTTCCTATATCAGGCTCGCTGGATATGAAAGCACTCCTCTACGGCTTCCCATGTTCTGCAACGACAAAATGGCACTGATAGAAGTATGTAGACAACTGGACAAGTTGCACAGAACTTGCAGAGACAAGAAGATTTTCGGTTTGCACTTTCCCATCTCTCTGGGAAATTATACATGCAAAACCGATCTGGATGCTCAGAACGTAGAAAGAGCCCTGGTCCCTATCACTGTTCATTTCTTCAAACCAAGAACTTTCTTTGACTTGAAGAAGTTTATTGAACAGAACCTCAAGATAATCTATCATCATAGGGCAGACACAGAAGACTACTGGGCTGACTGTGCAGATGATTTTGAAGCCAGAAGGAGGCATTGTGGCAGGTTCTCCCTGCAATTGATCAAAGAACTCAGTCTGTACCAAGTTCCTGAGGGTCTCCAAGACGACAATTCTGAGCTATACTCATATGAGTATGACAATGTGATCAAGCACACCCCTCTGGAGGACCTGGATTGGAACAGGAAAGAGAGAGATGATCTGGCTGAGATCCTTGCCCCAGTCTTAATCAGGACTAGGGTCTGGTTCAGTAAAAAGATCGGGGAATTCAAGAGGCACTCAGGAGAATCCAGCTTCAAGGATGATTCTACACCCATAAGAGAGACATCAGTTCCAGAGTCTGGAACACCAGTGAAGACCCCTCCTGCCTCAACAACTCCAGGACCCCCAGGATCTACTCCTTCTCCATCTACCCAAGTATACAAAAAGAAACTAAAAGAGGTAAAGAAGGAGCCTGCAGAGAATGCCCCCCCAAGGAAACAGACAGAGCTGCCTATAGGGCCAGAGAACATCATTGTTCTCAGTGAAAGTGAAGAAAGTGAGATGCCAACTCCTGCAAATGTTCCCGAAGACCCAGCAGATAAAGATAAGGAGGTCCAGAGCACTGAACTTCCAGGTGCTACTGATTCTTCTACTGCCATTACCTCCAGTGCTCTACCCACCTCTCAGCTCGAGTCAATAGCTGCATAGACCCTGAGTGTCATGAGCTCCCTGTCTCTTGGTCCCCTTGCCTCTCCTGCAGATTCTTCTTCCTCTTTTGCTTGGGTGCAGCCTCTGGTTGACAAAAGGAAGAGGAAATTCTCCTCTCAAAGCTTGGGACCAAATTTTGATGCTGTAGCAGCCTTGTTGGGCACCACTCCTTCCCATGCCAAGAAAGCCAGAACTACTTCCAGGATTGTGTCAGATGCTCAAGGTCAGCAATTCCTGGAGATTGCTAAACCTACAGTGGACAAATCAGAATCAGACTTGCTGACATCTGACTTGGAGCTTTCAAGGATCTCTATGGGAGAATCTACCCCTAAAGGTGAAATTCACAACCTCCAGGAGACAGTCACAAGAGTCATTGGAAGGGTAGAGAAAGGGCAGCAGACTATTGAACAGCTGGAAGAACAAGCCCAAGTTCTCACAAGTTTTATCAAGTCACTTTTGTCTAAGGACAAAGTTTTGGACCCTACCCCCTTGACTACTCTACCTCCTCCTGTAATTCTAAGCCAAGATGAAGTGCAAAGGATTAAAGATATGCACAGGTATTCTGCCTATGGCAGAGCCATTGAAGCCATGGTGGATGACATGCTTGTTGCCGGGCTAAATTTCATCGATGAAGCTTTTAAGCTACATGGAAAGGCAGACAATTTGCAACAAAAGCTATCGTCTACCATCGGGGTCATGGATAAAGAGCTTAAACTCTGGAGTAGTTGCATAGTGGACCTTCGCCTCATGGGACAGACAGATGAGAACATCTTACTGGCGAATAAGGTTTTTGATGACGCTAAGGACAATCTGTCAAAATCTTGGGTCTACAGCGTGGAATGGAAAATCAAAGTCCTGGAAGAAGCTGTGGGAGAAATGAAGAATAGCTGGCAGAAAGGAGAAGCCTTCAAGACACTGACAGCTGCTGCTTTCAAAGATATGCATTGTCATCTTCAGGATGAAAACTCTGGCGTTCCCTTGTCCTTGCAAGAAATCAAAGCTCAGTTCAGAGCTTTTGTCAAAGATAATCTTTTCAAGGAAGACTCCATCTCTAAGGACAAGATAAAGGAAATTTGTTCTCTTTAGTTTGCCATTGAAGAAGCAAACAAAGACTATCATACTCACGTCGAGTTCGATAAAGAGATGGATAAATGTCTGGGATTTTGGACTCAGTCTGCAACCAACACGTCAGTCCCTCGTGGCAGAGATATAGCTAAGTCATTGAAGAAGTTCAGGCAGCGGATTCTGAAGACAGTGGGTCCCTCACAGTAGCTGGCCACCCGTCTCCTTCGCCTTTCTTTCCTCTTCTTTCCATTCTTTTTGTATTCTTTGTAATTAGTTAACGTATTGCAATTGGTGGTACTTAACTATTCTTTAGTTAAAAGAAACGGTTACGAAGAGTAACTGACTTGTAATTTATATAATGGCCTTTCCATGCCATTCTGAAAGGAGGAAGAACTTGGAATTTTTGCTGAAAGTGTAAATAGATCTTAAAGAAATCAATACAAAAGGGCTTTTCATTCATCGTCTATCTGATTTTTGTTATCTCTATGTTGTCCTTTAATATTGTGAAGATCATTTTGCTCTCTGACTTCATTAGTCTCTCTGATTGCGTACTATCCAGTTTTGTAAATACAGCGATCTTGTATAACCAAGGAGGAACTTTGTGTCCTTGATTAACATGAATCTGGAGAGGGTTATTTATGGAACTTTGTGTCTTTCAAATTTAATCCTCGTTCAGCTAAAGCAAATGATCTTGTCTTAAAATCCTTTAAAACCTTGCATACATAAAGAATTATTCTGCTATCTATAATTCTGAATGTTGCTATTCTGCTCATCTTCTTATTCCCTTTCCTCAGTCCTTGTGTAACTGATGATCCTTGTGGAAAACACTTTCGTAATATCCAAGTTTAACCATAAAACAATGTTCTGTACATTTGTAAATAAGTTCATTTCAGAATAAGGGAACCTCTCCCATTAAAGAGGAGGGAGCACAAGTTGAACAGGGTCTGTAACAGCATCTCAAGCCCAAACTCCACTGTCCTCCAGCTTGTTGGGTGGTCCATACTCTTCTCACAGCCAAATTTGGCACAAGAAAGTTATGACCAGAGTATGGAGTCTACCAAAACATATATCTACAATAATTTTAAGGAAAATGTGGTATCTAGGATGGCAGTGATAGTAATCAGTGCATAAAATGGCTTGATCTATGACCCTGATTCCACCATATATGACCAAAAAAACAGTGTCCAACCTGCTTAGCCCACCTTTCAGTTGCAGCACCCTAGATTGAATGCAAAATGTGGAAGAGTAAAACATGAGGAAAGGTGAACTTCCTTACAAAGTGCCTCAAAGAGATGTGGTCTAGAAATGACACGATTGCAGGATATGCACAACAAGACCAGCAAAAAAAAGTGACCTAGATAAACAAAACAATGCACCTAGGGAGGAACTATTATAAAAAATGCATTCACAGGAATGATTTCAATGGCTTCTCTCCCACCCCCCCCAACCAGTATGAAAAACTACTCTTTGCTCAGGCTGCCAGGATAAAACAACATACTCATGCACCAAGGAAAAGAAATCAGACCAGAAAGAATAAAACAAAACCAAACAAGTATGTGGCCAGGATGAAAAAGGTGTTTCATTCCAGCAAACATATGTCAAAGCATGATTTAATTAAAAACCACAAGGAAATAAATAGGCGGCTCGATAATAAATTCACACAGGAAGGGAGGGGGTAGGTAGAAAGGTAAGTGATCAGGCCTGCAAAAGGATTGGCTGGAAGTTTCAACGCATTCTTCCCAACCTCCAATCTACAATCTCCTCACAAAACAACACACACGACCAGTAACTTAGGTTTGGCATTTTAGTCCCCCAACGCAAGCCAAGTAGTCTAAATGAAAGAAAAAAAAGAAATGGCAAGCTGCCATAAATTTCACCCACCTCCAGCCAACAAAGACCACAAAAAACAAGGTCTTAGAGCTCACGTCTCCCTCACACCTGGTATGAACAAAAATGACCATAAAGTGGGGGGCTAATTTGGTGGCTCAAGCAATAAATTCACCCTTAATTAGAAATTTGAAACAACACAAGGTATGAGTAAAGTATAGTCAGCCAAAGAGGAGCATGTGAATAGTCAGTAATTTAAAATTTAATCCTAGTAGTCCCCTCCAACTTGGTGCCACCACCAACCTTTCTCTATTTCCACACATGCCAAGGTTGGCAGAAGACTAGTTTATGTGGGAGATAACTCCCTTTTATTATTATTTTATTATTTATTTATTTTACCTTACTTTTATTTATTTGCTTATTTTTAAACATGGTTCAAAGGCTATGTATATTTTATTAATTACGCCTAAAACAACTCGAAAATATTTTAATATTCCATCAGAACTGCCCCACTCCTTTTTTTTAAACAACGACATTGAGCATTCCATATATGAAGGCACGATTAGATCTTGGCTAGAAGAATGTTAGAAAATTAAGCTACCAAATACCCTCGACAACTAATAATAGACCAAGATAGCATGACAGAATGAAAGAAGGAAAGAAAGATACTTTAAAAAAAGACTTCACACTTGGGTCGCAACACAAAATGATCAAAAAGGGCCTCAGACAAACAATCGATGTTAAGGAACAGGGTCAAGACAGAAATGTAGATAATGAAATCGAATGGGGCATTACATCCTCCTCCCCTTAAGAAAAGCACCGTCCTTGATGCGACATAACATAGAGGGAAGGAAGTGGCAAGCAACAAGGAACAAATGGGGGCAAAGATACACTCTATGTTTAATATTTCATATGCTAAAGCACGGCCACGGGGTGGCCTTGGGAACATTTGGAAGAAATTTGAATTTTCAAGTTCTGTAAAGATTGGCAATTCTCTCTTATTCATTATTTCTAGTTTTAGTTCTTTTAAAAATTCATTGTTGTAGATTTTTGGTTTATTCATTCTTGTGGGTTCCCAATATGAACTGCAATCACAACACCCTACTAGGGTCTATACACAACACTAAAGATTCACAAGCATACTTTCACATACTTTCATTTCTGTACCGAATCATAAAGCTTGACCAAATATAGAAGAGACAGACTCGGTCCAAAAGCATAGCACCTGTCACACATCTATGACCGACATATAATTCTTGAACAAAAGTGTACTACAACAAACCTAAATTTTCCACAATTCCACAAATGAAGATTTTACATAACTCAGAAAGTAGCTACATTGTGTACATTAGGTCAACAAGGGAATCAATTCCATATCCACAACATCACAAAACAAATCCAACTAACATGAGTAACACATATATCATAACACTACAACCAAAACATCATAACAAATATGCATGCCTCCTAAAGCATCAGTCACTCACACACATAAATCTCTTATGCCTCCCTTATGTCTCTTATGAATCCCTCAATTCTCTTATGCTTATCTCAAATATCTAATGCCTCCCTCAAATATCTTATGCCTCCCCTCAAGGAGGTCGGTTATCCCTATGGCCCTAGGCACATAGAGTTTGAACACTCCTAACCCAAGTGACATAATAATGCGTGGTTCAACAACCCACTAGTTATCATCTCTATCAGAATCATCCCACCACAACTTCGACAAGGATAAACACAGTCATAGCTACACGAAGGTTGAATCCATAAAAAAAAACCTAAGGAGAGAGGGAGGAGCACAGGCCACCATATACTGAGTCTAAGGTTGGCTCTAGTGATTGGTCAACCATACACCTTTCCTCACTCTAGACATACACTTTTACCGATTTTCTTTAGGTTCGATTAGTGCAAGGTTCACAACATAATATGTAACTACATCACTAACACAATGGTGGCACATATTTAATTATTATATTGTCTTACGTATGGTACATATACAAGGTAGATCACAATCATACATTCACTGGGTGCAATACATCACTTTACCACATGATGCACCACAAAGTGCAATCACTATACAATAGGGTTCATACACTCACTATATGTCCCCAAATCATGACATGAATCATTACATATTACACAAATCATACATACAACGAACTTAATAAGTAACATCACAATGTAACATTAATTTTCTATATAACAAGGTGATACACACATTTCTTCAAAACATGGTAAAAACATCATGATACAACTCAATTCACTTTACATCAATCTTGTCATACGTTACATCAACACACCTACATATCACAATATGACACAAGGATCCAACACTCTGTCATCTACAATAGCATTATTTTCACACACCACAATAAGTACTTCACACGTGAACTCTTCATAGAATTCCACAACAAGGAGAGAGAATACTACCATCCCTAGCACATCAACATGATAACAAATACACACTAAGTGACATACACATCATGTGGGTTCACAATACCACAATTACAACATGGATCACATCACGCTTAAACCACATTACTCTTCTAATATCAACCACAAACATGTAACACCATCACCATCACGCAGCACCATCATATAATATCATCACAACTCCAAACTGGCCAAGATGTTTGAGAGCATGAACCTCCGCTTTAATACCAAGTGTAACACCCACCAATTCAGACACACAAGACTACATAGAAAAACATAGGATTTTTGTTTTGACTTGCTTGACACATTAAATTTGAAATTCAGTGAATCTCAAAGTACAAAAAAAAATTCACCAGAAATAGTGAATTTATTTGGATGAGAAAATTTCATTAAGATTTGTTTATAAAATTCATTGAAATTTTTGTGAAAGTTGTTGAAATTCGTGTTTAGGGTTCGCTGCTATTAGGGTTTTCATTTTTGTCAATTTTTAGGTGTATATTCACCCCTGTTACCATTTAAGAGTTATACACTCTTTGTTGCCTCAGTTGTGTATGCATCAATTGAGGTAGCGTGAATTTGAAGCTTGAATAAACAAATAGGATTGAATTGGAAAAGGAGCCTGTGGAAAGCCTGTATAAGAGATAAGAGCCATCGCCTGAAGGACTATCCAAAGGACTAAAACAGTCTATAGCTGCCATCGTTGTTGAATCCCTAAAGCCATTCCAAGACATTAGGCAGTCGAAGATGACTCCAAGCTTATTAAAACTAAAAGTTAGGCATTAATTTTTTAATTATTTAATGTTTGTATTAACTATTTTGTTAAGTTTTAAAATTATATGTAAATAACATAAATCTACAAGCTTATTAAAACTTAAACTTAGGCATTTTATTATTTTTTAATGTTTATTTGTAACATTGTAGATTATAAATTATTTTAATAACTTTTAAATTAATGTATAGATAACATAAATTAGTAACTATTATGTTATTTAAATGTAAACGTGTATTTCTTTTAGTCGAATTTAATCATGAATTTTATTGTTGATTTTTTAAACAATTTTTTCATGAATTTCATGCTTGGCAAATATGAACACGAAGTTGAATGTGGCAACTTAGGTTTTAGATATCTGCCAAAAAATACTTAATATGTCAAAACTTGGGACTACTATGACTGTACACAAAGAACCCATTTTTATTTGTCTATTTCTGCTACTGTTGATTATGATTTGTCTAATAGATATCAATAGATATTTGGTACTCCTGCCTCAAATGGAATTTAATTCTATTCCATTTTTTTTTGTTTTCTTAAGAAATTGTTGGCAGCAATTCCTCCATCTGTCAAGTGGAAACTCTTTGAATTTACTATTTATTCAATATTTATGGGTGGAATATTTTGAAGTAGCTTTAATTGATGGAAAGAAGTTCTAGAGATCAAAGCCCAGAAGGTTAAATTTCATACAACAAATAGAAATATGTCGTCTTTAAATTTGACATGATCATTATCAGACAGTTTTTCTTCTTGCTTGAAGGAGGTCATTGAATTACTAAGATATCTTGGGCATACTGTGGAGTTTGGACTTCATTTTTCCCCTAAAAGATGTTTTTGAGTCCAACGCAGTGGTGCAACTAGATTGAAAGCCGCACCAACTACAAGGACACCCATGGGTAGTTGATCCCAATAGTTCAAATGTCTAGGTTTCAATCTGGTTTTCTTAGCTGCCATTTCACGTGAGATTGATTGAAGTCTAAAACCGTTGACCTCTGTAAAGAAATGGAAACTCAAAATTGATTTACCTTTACCTGTAGACCATTACAGACAAGTACACTACAAGTACAAAAGGGAATGCTTTCTGAGTATAATATGATCTCCGGAATGTAACGACATGTTGTAAGATCATGCATTCTCAAATATGATTTACAATGTCCTGTTAAGGGTTCATTTAAGTATAACACAAGCCCAAGACGGAAAAATTGCAATTTTCCATGATATACTGAGCTTTAAGATTGAAAAAAAGGGACAATAAAATCTTACCACATAATATTTTTTCCCTTATTAAATAGTCTAGCCACAAGATTTCTTGGATCCTCTAAATGCTTCATCAATATCTCTAGAAATACATGGATGGATATGCAGCCTTTATATAGGCTGTAATGTGTAAAAGGAGATGCCGTGAGGGAATGACCGTCAAGTTATTGAAACAACTGTCTGATACTAACAAATATATAAAACAAACAGTGTATTAACCGATGAGGAGTGCTAACATTCCCCCCCTTAATACATTGCTCTTACAAATGTACCCCCTAAACAAATCAAACTTCACCTTGCCGAGAGGCTTGGTGAGAATATCTGCAACCTGAGAATCAGTAGGGCAGTACTGGAGCTGAATTTGGTGGTTCAAGACCTGTTCACGAATGTAGTGACATTCGACCTCAATATGCTTTGTTCGTTCATGGAAAACAGGATTCTTCACAAGCTTCAACACACCTTGATTGTCGCAGTGAATGATGGGAGGTTTCTCTTCAGGAATCCCTATATCTGCAAGAATGCGACGTAACCAAATTGCTTCGCACACAGCTCCTCGTGCAGCGCGGTATTCAGCCTCAGTGGATGAGAGAGCAACAACAGTTTGCTTCTTGCTGATCCACGAGATAGGTCCAGACCCGAGATGAAAAACATATCCTGAAGTGGATTTCCTGTCATCAACGGATCCTGCATAGTCCGAGTCTGTATATCCCTGTAAGAAGAACTGAGTGTTCTTCTGATACTCCAGACCAAAGTCAACTGTACCTCGGACATATCTCAACACATGCTTTGCTGCTATCCAATGACATTTCTTCGGCTCCTGCATAAATCTGGAGAGATAGCTCACCGCAAAGCAAAGATCTGGTCTGGTATAAGTCAAGTAAATGAGACTCCCCACAAGCTGCCTGTAGTGAGTGCCATCTACCTGTGGTGAATCCTGGAATCTAGATAGTTGCAAACCTTTTTCCATAGGTGTGGACATTGGTTTACAATCTGACATCCCATACTTTTCCAGGAGTGTCTTGGCATATTTCATCTGGGAGACGAAGATATGATTCTTCTTCTGCCATATCTCTAAGCCAAGACAATAGTGAAGTAGCCCCAAATCAGTCATGTCGAAGGATTTCTTCAGATCATTCTTTACATCATCTACAAGATTGTCAGAACTTCCTGTGATCACAAGATCATCTACGTACAAAACCAGAATGACAATCTCTGTTCCTACCTTCTTGATATACAAATTTGTATCTGAGGGGCTACGAGTGAATCCATGCTGCAATAGGTGATCATCAATTTTTATATACCATGCCCTAGGTGCTTGTTTAAGTCCATAAAGAGACTTTATCAGACGACATACCTTGTGTGGTTGATGCTCGTCTACAAACCCTTCAGGTTGGGCCATGTACACTTCTTCTTGTAGATCACCATTTAGAAAAGCACTCTTGACATCCATCTGCTGAAGTTTCCATCCATTTTGTGCTGCCAGTGCACATACAACTCTGATGGTTTTGATCTTCGCAGTGGGTGCAAAGGTCTCGTCATAGTCAATTCCTTCTTGCTGAGCATAACCCTTTGCAACAAGTCGTGCTTTGTGTTTGTCGATTGAACCATCTGCCTTATATTTTGTTTTGAAAATCCATTTGCAGCCAATGGATTTCTTACCTGGAGGCAGATCGACAAGTTCCCACGTCCGATTCTGAATCAGGGAATCATATTCAGCATCCATAGCTTGTTTCCACTGTGGTTGGTCTAATGCCTCACGAACAGTGTCAGGTTCGGTGCTCTCAACAACTGAACTCATGAGTGCAAAATTTACCTCATGTCTAGCTTGACTTCGTGTTCTAACTCCCGTAGAAGTACCAGGAAGTGAGTTCAGGTGTGCATCCCTGATAGTACTCTGGACCCATTTCGGACGTTGGCGCTGCTGATGTGAAGATGTGTTTTCCAGTGTGCCAAGATCAACGAACAAATCTCCACTCAGCTCTTCTTCTCTCTGAGAAGAATCATCTTGCTCATCATCTGGATGTGTGAGCAATCTATGTGACGAGGTCGGTACTGGATCTCCATTGTGTGGCAAGGAGTCAAAGGACGACTCATCACATACCACATCTCGACTCTCGTAGATCTTCTTCGTCTCAGGATCCATGAGACGATATGCCTTTGAGGTAGTACTATACCCCAAGAAAAGACATGGCAGTGTCTTTGGATCGATCTTCTTCCTTCTTTTATCTGGAACATGCATATATGCAGTACAACCAAAAACTCTTAAATGATGAATAGAAGGTTTACGACCAGTCCATACCTCTTCCGGTGTCTTGTTCTGCAAGATCTTCGTGGGTGCCCGGTTGAGTAAATACACTGCTGTCTGGACTGCTTCTGCCCAAAACTGATCCTCCAACTTGGCGGTCGAGAGCATACAACGAGCCATCTCCATGACAGTCCTGTTGTGGCGCTCGGAAATCCCGTTCTGTTGGGGCGTATAGGGAGCAGTCAAATGTTGTTGAATGCCATGCTGCTTCAGGTATGCTAAGAACTTCTTTGACACAAATTCCCCCCCTCGATCTGAGCGGAGGAGAAGAAGAGGCTTCCCAGACTGCCTGGTGGCTTGCTGGTAGAAGGTTTGGAAATTTGCAAGTGCCTCACTCTTCTTCCGAAGGAAATATACCCACATTTTCCGTGAGTAATCATCAATGATGAGCTGAAAGTACACAAAACCTTGAAAGCTAGCTGGCAGGGGTCCGCACAGATCGGTGTGAACGACCTGAAGATGCTCTGTAGAATGATAAGAGCTCTGTTTGAATGGACCTCTATGTTGTTTGCCCGCAAGACAGCCTGAGCAAACAGGTAAGGAATGGGAGAGTGGAGGAAGCCCTCTTACCATTTCCTTCGCACTGAGTTGATGCAGAGCCCCGGCAGAAAGATGACCATATCTAAAGTGCCAAAGTGCAGTGGACTCTGCCGTTGATGCAGAGAGAGCAACGCTAGATGAAGTGACCGCATCCAGTGCAAATAGACGGCCCTTCAGAAATGCTTGAGCAATGACTGACTCTCCCTGGGAAATGATGCAGGACTTGACCCCTTTTTCAACAAAGAATTCAACCTGCATTCTATGGTTAAGAAGTTGACTTACAGACAAAAGATTTGAAGTCAAACCTGGAACATAGAGCACCTTTGTCAGTGTACATCTTCGTGTTCCAAGAGGAATGATGACATCACCAATCCCTGCTGCAATATACTCTTGATTGTCTGCAATGGTGATCCGATCTCCAGTGGGCCGGTCACTCAGAGTATGGAACAACTTCTTGTTGCCAGTCATGTGTTTGCTGGCACCTGAATCAATCAACCAGACATCTTCTGACGGCTGCGAAGTCTGTGAGACTAGAACAATGTCAGAATGAGTCGTATCTGGTACCTCTTCATCAGAGGTGGCATCCTGCTGAGCAGCAATGTGGCCCTTCTGCCTCTGATTACGAGCATGCCATCGGGATTTCTTAGAATATCCTCGGCCAGAAGTGCTCTCTTCGCCAGAATTTCCATACTTGCGACCGTTGTAATAACAGTTCGCAGTCGTGTGCGTATCCGTGGAGCAAATGTGGCACCACCGATCCGCCTTGTGATTATGCTGCTTCTGGGGTGGCCGCTGTGAAGATGGCTGCTGAACATGCTGCTTCTGATTTTGGGGGGCAGATTGCCCTTTCCGAGGCTTATGTTTTTGCCTCGTGATAAGAGCCTTGTCTTCGAAGGCTTCTTGTACATTTTGCATGGCTTCTTCCTGCTGGAGATAATTCACCAGGGTTGCAAAACTCACCTCCTGTTGAGTAATTGTCAACGTGGTGATCAGTGTCCGAAACCGTGACGGAAGAGCTCGCAGGGTGAGCGGGACAAGCAACTTGTCGTCCACTGGTTCTCCAAGTGCAGAGAGTTCTGCACGTAACTCAGCTACACGCCGCAAGAAGGCTTCTACTGATTCACCTTCATGCATACTCATCGTATGAAGCTTTGTCTGAAGTTGCAACTTTGACGTCAGATTCTTAGCTTCGTAGATGGTACACAATGCGCTCCATGCCTGAGAAGAAGCAGTTGCTTCTCGAATGTATGGCTGCACCTCATCAGAAAGACTGAGGGTGATGAGCATGAGTGCTTTCGCATCAGCCTTTTCATATTTTTCCAACAGATCATCGTCTGCAGGAGGGGCGTCTTTGCCAGAGACAATCCCCCAAAGGTCTTCGAATTGAAGAATCGTCCGCATTTTGGTTTTCCATGCGGCGAAATTTGGCCCTTTCAAGAGTTGGGCATCTGATAGCAATATTTTTGGAGCAGACATTTTTCAAAAAAAACTCAAAAATGTATCTTTATTTATTTATTTATTTTCAAAATGGCTACAATCTTACTGAAGGAATCTGTCCCGAAGATGGGCTCTATAGGCTCGTGCAGTGAGACGCCGACGCTCCTGTGGGCGTTCTATTTCGCGTTCGTCATCTGCATCATAACCACGTTCAAGTTCTGCACGAATCCGCCGTGCTTGACATCGAACGTCGAACCAGAAGTATTCCAACAGTCCTTGGCGCACAATCTCGTCAAAGAGAATGTTACCAGTGTTGTGTAGCTCGTTGACCAAGGCAAAGAATAGCCCAGTGGTGTCCTCGTTGTCATTCAATGCCCAAATATTTGGTGCATTGCTCGCAGTGCTTTGTGCATCGGAAAACTGAGACATACACCTCCTTTCGTGAGTAGAAGACGGACAGTTGCTCCAGCAATGAGTCTCCTCTCCTGAATTTCCACGTACAGCCAACAACGAAGGCGCACCAGATGATAGGCGAGGGACAGGTTCAGTCTCCTCTCAGCAAAAGAAATGACGGAACAGGCACTCAAGCATGCACAGCAGCAAAGAAACGCTCCAGGCAAAAACGTTTTCTTCACGCACCAGACCAACAGGCACACTCCTTCACGCATTCACGGGAAACTGCACCAGCAAGCAACGTTTTTCCTTCACTCACGCAGGTTCCACGCCTCCTTCTTCACGCCGTCTCACGCACAACTTCAGGCGGGAAAGTGACAGTCTCCACGCACAGCTCACGCACATGCCAAAAGCACGGGACAGGGAACTCAGACTCACGCGCAGTCTACTTCTCCACGCACGACCTCACGCACAGCGAAAAAAAAAAAAAACGCAGGTTCTTCCTTCTCACGCCTCAACCAGGGCACGCACAAAGCTCCTCACGCCTCAACCAGGGCACGCACAGCAAAAGGAAATGGCGTTTCACGGGCTCCTTTTCTTCCTCCACGCACCTGCTCTGATACCAATGATAGACGCTGGACAGGAGAATATATATTGCTATATGAATGAATACAGTGTGCACGCCTTTATATAGGCTGATAGGAGGAGAGCCGTGAGGGAAGACAGTTATACAACTGTCTACTAACAAATATTAACACAAAATGTATTAACCTGCTAACAGAGATTAGAGCTATAACAGGATTCGTAAAGGAGATAAATGGTAATTACGGTTGAATAAAGTAATTGTTCGGGTCCACCTGAGATTTATTGATCTCCCAACTCAGAATTCAACGTCATATGACCTTTTCTATTTGTCAGACTTCTTTTATACGAGCCTTTCAGAAATATTGCCTCCGAATTTGGCTCAAGCCCACATGACATCAACGACACTTGGGACATGCTCAAACACAACTACAGACCATGACATGTTTTATGCACTACTGCAGAAATAGGAAATGAAACAAGTGTTAGTTCTGACTCTGAGGTCGAATGCGGTATTCAACACGAACCATTGCAAGAATGGTAGGTCTTCACACAACTTTGTCTAGGAAACAACACGGGTCTTAACAGTCTTGAAATGTTGGGGGATTGAGATTTTGACATACAAGATGATTAGAACACACACGGTGTTCCGCATGATTTGTAGATAACTGTTTCATCATTCATCGAGAGAGAAAAGGCAGACACAAATAACACCAACATATAAGCCACACCACCATTTACCACACTACATGTGTCTTCAGAACAACAACTAGCTCTTGATACCATACTACACCATCCAGCAAACAAAACACTTATACCTCTATTAAGATTGATAATTCAAGGAACAAATGGCACAGGAAAATCACTTCTGATAAATAAAATCCAAAATTCATTTACAGCCACATCTCCCTCACCTCTCATTTTTCTCACCCCTACCGATGTTTCAACATTCAACATCTCCACATCCATAATCCATGCATCCCTCCGTATTCCAATCAAAGAATTAAAATCCCTTGAAGGCCAAGCATTATCATCTTTTCGAGAGTTGCTGAAACATATAAAATATGTTCTTATTGATGAAATGAGTTTCATCTGCCCAAATTTGCTAGGAAAAATTGACAGTAGGCTGCGCGAGGCTTTCCTACACTCAAAAATATTTGAATTTGGAAACAAATCAGTCATCCTCCTCAGCAACCTCGGGAATTACCACTAGTTATTAACAATCCTCTCTATGTAAGTAAATCCTATGGAGCTACCCTTTGGAAGGGATTTCATTCTTCCATTACATTGCAAACTATATTTTAGAAACAAGGAACAACTGATGTACAAGTTTCATTCCATAATTTACTTCTCAACATGTAAGATTCAACCCCTCTTATTGAGGATTGGGAACTCCTAATGTCTCGCATAGATACACACCTAACTCAGCAAGAGCTCAAAATTTTTAAGGACGCACCACATTTGTTTGCAAAAAATGACCTTGTGGACTCCCACAACCTTCAGATGCTGAAGGCATTAAACGTTCTGATTTCCCAATACATTGTTGAAAGTAACAATCGCGCTGGACCTAGAAATCCTAATGATGATCAGTTGGAGCACAAAGTTCTATTTTGCAACCAACAAAAAATAACGCTTATTAAAAATTTATGGGTTGATGCAGGCCTCGTAAATGGTGCTACAGGAACAATCACTGACATTGTATACGACGCATAAATGCCACCACCAACATTACCTTTATTTTTTGTTGTCAAATTTTATAGATACAATGCCCATGTTGGGATCCCTCCAACCCGTTACATATTCTGATACCCCCTATTTTGAGAAGGAATCGAAGACAATTGCCTCTTAAAATGGTCTAGGCATTAACTATCCACAAGTCTTGGGGACTTACTAAGTAGAGAGAAACTGTCGACATTGGAACCAATGAAAGGAAGGGTCTGACATTCACATATTTCTCCAGAGTTTCCTCGTTTGTAAATATACGCATTTCACCTCCTTTTTCATTCGAAAGGTACTCAAAAATGGTGGACATAGCAACAATTGGAGCAAGAAGAAAGGAGGAAGAAAGACTACTTTCACTCAACCCTTCGTAAATACTACACTCCGCTTTGATAGCACATCCACTACTACTTTACTCAACACTTATTCTATCCTAGACGCCATTTCTGTTCAAGGGGTATCAAATGTACTCATGTTTACCGGAAATAAAATTACCCTCAAAAGGCTACCATTCATGATATATTTCTTCTCATGTTAAGTTCAAATAAAATAGTCCACACAACGATACCACTCATGATATGAGATTTGTAAATGTATATGTACAAATTTGCAACAACTTTGAAATGAAGATATGAAACCTTTAAATGAAGTGGTTTGTCTATATATCTACAATTACAAAATTACACGTTTCAACATACATGTTCGATTTTTCATTTTTATTTTTGCCTATTTTTTATGTTAACCAACAACAACACATTTTTAATGTCTTCATTTGCACACAAATACCTATAAATTTAAAATGCCGAGAAAGGACCATGCAAATTACATTATATCACTTTTTTACATTTTGAATAGTTTTAAGGGTAAGACCTCATGTTTACACTTTTTAAATGAAGTGACTCATCTATATTTCTACACATACAAAATCAATCACCCATAGTTTAAACAAACACAACTACAAAAAAACTATCCCTATAACACAAATAACATATACAATTTTTTGTTTGCAAAACGCCTCAAAGAAATGTGGTCTCATGAAATACTATGATTGTAAGATATGCACAAAATAGCTCTAACAATGATGCTCTTAAACTCGTTGAGGTAATAAAGAAATTTGGAATGTACCATAACCATTTCAGATTTGCTTATATATAATTGCATATTCTGTCTCATTTTAGTTTCATGGAGAGATAATATGTTAAAGCACTTAGTCATTCTTTCAATCTACTTTGACAACACTTCACATTCACTACATTCTTGAGAGTGGGCATTAGCAAACTTACTTGTCTCACTTCCATTTGTATTCAATTATTACACAAATAACTGTTATCTAACATCCCTTCTAATGTATTTCACAACATTTGTCCTGTCTTTAATAGAAAATCAGTATTGTCAGTCACACCCCTTATCAACATCAACTACAAAAGTAATAATTGTCTTTCTAAATCTAATAACATATACCATTCAACGTTCACATTACATTTTACACATGTGATTGCTAGTCATAGCATTATCGTAACATCTATGAAATAAATCTATATAATTTATGTTTGAGTGTGATTCAACACTCACAGTATATTTTAATTAATATATATAATGAATTTTAGGTTATAAGAGTTTTATTAGCAATATAATATAATATTATTTTGATTTTAATTATTTTAATTAATATGTATGTATATCTTTTTCAAATTATTTGAAACATGTTGTAGATAATAATTTAAAGACTTTTTATCCTGTATATGTCACATTGATACATAATTTTATTTTATTTTTTGATTTTTTAAAAATTAGTGATGAATGATATTATAATAATTACACAATGTATCAGGTTTGATTAATGTTTTTTTGGAAAAATAGAACCAAATATCTATTAAATAATAAAGATATTACAATTTTTGTATTAACTCCTCAAAACAAATAAATAAATATCAATATTATTTAAGTAATTGTTTATGCACTAACATTATAACACCCCATTTTCTCCTAACTATCATTTTAGAGTGCCTATTTGACATAATTAAATTTTAAATGGTTGAGGTTTTTTGAATTAATATTATGGACATAACATTATATATAATAATTATAAAACATAATAAGATTTTGTTATTAGGTTGTCATATAGGGAATGCCTTGGGTAAATGTCTGGCCACTAATCCTAAGACATCTCTATTCGATTTCACAACATACGTCCGTCTCTTGGTCGATATGGATATGTCTACTGATTTTCTAGCTACTATCAATCTCATTGTTAAGGATCGTACTTGTATCCGAACTCTGGATTACGAAGGATTTCCTTTCAAGTGGAGGACTTGTACTTTCTCTACATGTCTCTTAGTTGGTGACTGTCAAATTGGGAAGAAAAACAAAAGTAAAGAAAGACCCTTGTGGTGGAAAAATTCTTATCCTAGTCAGGTGGTGGTTAAGGGTCAACCAAATAGTAACTTAGAGTCAGTTTTAGAGAAGGAATATGAAGAAGATGTTCCTGATATGACTTTTGTGGAGGTCTTTCCTTTAACCACTCTTGTTGGTAAGGCTTCACCTCATGTTGTAGTAGAAGATTCCATTGTTCCTCCTGCATCTCATTCTCATGAGCATTCGGAGAATCTTTAAATTATCATCCCAATTCATGCAAAAACAAATGTAAATCCTTATGTTGATGTAGGTTGGATTACTGTGGGGAATAAGAAAAAATGGAAAAATGCTAAATTTCCCCTCAAAGCACAGTTGAGATCCCTTGGATTTGAGCTAAGGGATAAGATGGTTAAAGGTTTTGTGAGTTTTTTTGTACCTCTCTTAGTTGTTGGTAGAGGTTGCTCCTTTTGATCATCAGTGCTTTATCTTTTCTCCATTGTAATGTGGGTTTTTGGATCCCCTTAAAATCCAAGCTATTTACCTAATCTAAAAAATTTAGGTTGTCATATGTACATTTCTTTTCCATGATTCTAGACCAAAAAGCAACACAACATTGATGGTTTTTCATATATTTAAGAGAAAATATTTATATACACGTCGGGAGATGTACAAGCTCTTTGTTTAACTCAATGTTCACATATGTTATGGCTACAAAATGTGGAAGATGTGTGAAAAATGGGAGATGGGAAGGATGTAAGTTTCTTCTTAGGATTCTAATTCTTTATATACATCTTAGGAGATGTACAAGCTCTTTATTGAATTCATGTGGCATGTGGTGAACTACTAGTTTAGAATTTAAAGTGTAGTTTCCCTATTTGAATGCCCTCTAGATATTTTTGGGGTTATCACAACAATTAAGAATGAAGCAGTTGAAAATCTAACTCTAGATTTTCACTCTCACATTGCTTGTTGTCTAAACAACCCTTCCTTTCCTTTAATCATTTTCCTCTTATAAATTTCTCATTGTTCAGCCTCCCAATCTGGATGTTCACTTTATAACTATAGAGTTCAACAATATCACTCATGTATGTAATTATTAAATAATATATAACAATTAAAGTGGATTACTATGAGGTAGAATCCATTTTGAAAATAAATTACAGCTACTTTATTACATTTATTTAAATAATTATGATAACAAAAGTAATGTGTGTAATAATTTGGATCTTCCTCTCGTAGAACATAGTGTGTGTCTTTGTGTCCGTTAGACCCCATAGGTGAGATTACTAGCAATAATTTTATAGGATGAAATTTGATATATAATAATTAAAGTGGATTAGTATTTTCAAAAACTAATTATAATAATTTGGGTTGTCATATTGGTTTCGTTGTCATAAATACATCTTGTCTTTTCTTTTTCGACTACAAGTCTATACCTCACGTTATTTACATGATTTAAAGTGTTAGGGGGAATTGGGTCTTTTCTTTTTCAACTACAAGTCTATACCTCACGTTATTTAAATAATTTGGGTTGAGATGTGCGCTGACAAAGAAGAATTTAATTGTGTTGTCATAAGTACGTCTTGTCTTTTTTTTTTCCAACTACAAGTCTATACCTCACGTTATTTACATGATTTAAAGTGTTTGGGGGAATCGGAACCAGAAAGCAACCCGACACTGACGATTTTTTATTGGACATATTTTCTTTAAATACGAGTGGGGAGACGGAGTATTTCACATATATTTTATTTTCGCAGTATATTTTATTTGGTGAGTAGATATAGAAGAGTAGGTAAGATGCAGTCGCAGTATAATTTATTTGCAGTGTGGACTGCGCCATTTCACCTTCTAATGGTGGCTTTACTAGTCATTGCCATTAAATACAGAACAACATCAAAGGGGAAGAAATATCCACCCGGTTAGATTTTGCTCGCTCGTAAATGGTTTCTTTTCTGTTAAATTTCAGTTTATTTTTGTTTGCAGGTACGTTAATGATTTCATTAACTAGTGAATGCAGGTGTGGGAGCATGGACTATAATGAGGGACCTTGTGCTGCACAAGGATAATGTGCCCCATCGAACATTTTACCAGTGGGCCAAATGCTACGGTCCAGTCTACTCTGTCCGCATTGGCCTTTCTTCTGCTGTTCTCGTCTTGAATTCAGCCAAATCTGCGAGACAAGTAAACTCATGAACTTATATTATTATTATTTTATCTTGGGAGTAGTGATCATTAATGTATTAAATTGTAAATGGGTTGCAGGCCATGACGGAGCACCATTCATCGATTACAGCAAAGAAGCTGACAACGGCATTGCAGGTGTTGTCCCTGGACAAGACAATGGTGGCCTTGTCTGATTATGGAAGGGATCATCGTTTGATGAAGAAGCTCATGGTCTCCCACCTTCTCGGAACGACTCCTCAAGTAATGTCATTTTCCTTTTTATTTCTCTGTCTTCTGCTTAAATATTTCATTTATAAAATCAAGGTTCTTTTAAGCTTCACCTTATATGAATCCATAGCACTTCACACCATCTTATCATCGTCTCCTTGTTTTTTCACAGAGAAATAATGCGTTCCTGCGGGAGGAGATGGTGCAGAATATGGTAGCTTCTATTTATCGCGAATTGAAGGAGAGCTGCAGCGATACACTGAACATGAGCAACGTCATTCTCGATCACTTGTTTCCTTTTGCCCTCAATCAAGTAACTCCCTGGAACAATAATTAATTTTGCAGCGCAATTTAAGTGAAATATATATATAAATTATTGTTTGGATTAATGTAGGTGATAGGCAGAAGTGTAGAGCCGTTGTACGTTGAAGAGTTGGGCAGTAAAATTGTATCTGTGCGAGATATGTATGATCTGATAATTAGGGATCCTGCAACCGCTGCTCTCGAAATTAACTGGAGAGACTTCGTTCCTTTCATAAATCGATGGCTTCCCAACAAAAAACTACATGCAATGTTAAATCGAGTGACGAGAAGAAGAGCAGCAGTTGTGAGGGCTCTCATTCGCCAGGAGAGGGAACTTCTCTCCGCAGGAAAGGTATAACAGTAATTGTATATATACTATTTTTGACAACTCGAAAACTATTAATGTATATCTAATGAGTATATTATATATATATATATATATTAATGGGTGAAGGAGGCGAAGGGATATCTAGACATGCTGCTGAAAGAAGGGGATATAATCAGTGAAGAGCAGCTGGAGACGGCAATATGGGAGCCTGTGATTGAAAGCACAACAACGAGCCACGTGGCTATGGTCTGGGCTCTGTTCGAACTGGCCAAGCATCCTCACTCTCAGGTAAATATATATCTCTCTCTTGCATTGCATTTTCAGTAGATATATCTGTGTCTAAATTGTGAATTACGAGCGCAGGATCGGCTTTACAAAGAAGTGGAGGAAGTGTGTGGAGAGAAAACATTGCAGGAAGACGATTTGCGCAAATTACCTTATCTAAAAGCAATCTTTTATGAGACCGTACGGAGGCATTCTCCTCTTCCCCTTGTGCCTCTACGTGTCGTACATGAAGACGTCGAGATCGACGGCTACCGTGTTCCCGCCGGATGGAAGGTGATTTAATATAATTCATAATATCCTTTTGCCCATTTATTTATATCCACACAATCTGAGTGTAGTGGATTTGACATTCCTATTATTATCATAACAGATACTCCTTAATATATGGGGAGCAAACAACTACGAGGGAGAATGGGAAAATCCAGAGGTGTGGAAACCAGAGAGGCAGCTTGTGTTTCCCGTAGAAGAGGATATATACAGAACACTTACATTTGGAGCAGGGAATCGACTCTGCGCAGGATGGCAGCAGGGTGTGACCATCGCCTCGTTGGTAATTGGGAGGATTGTTCAAAATTTTAAGCTAGAAATGCCAGCAGGACATGAGGAAGACTACGAGACTATTGTGAACACGGGGACTCACAAGCTCCGTCCTCTCTTTGCCATTCTCACCCCCAGAACTTCTTTGTCTCACCACAAAAACACTTTTTGATTCTGGTCTGGAAGATAATAGGTAAACTGCTTTCACTTTTTCCCAACCTTTGAACTTTAATGTTGTACCCCCACTTCTACAAAATTCATTTCGTATTTTAATGTAAACCCGATGGGTTGAGTTTTTTGGTACATATGTACTAATGAACGTGTTCACTTTCTTTGGGAGATGCATATAAAGTTTTCATTTCAACGTGTGAGCTACATAAATTATTATTTAACACACAGAGTTCCACTTATTTCCATTTAATCGTATAAATCACGTTTTTATTCATATTTTAGGTAATGGTATTTTTTAATTAAAAGGCGCACTTTAATTAATAATACATATACAACATTAGTTGTATACTAATCATAAAATTCTTTTTCAACAACAAAGTGATAAAACCATGTTGGAATAGACCAAACAACACCAACCATGTCCTTTAAAGTGGTGAAGATCGATAAGAACATAAAGAGATCTGTACCTACTCCTAGAGTGGAAAGGATAAAAACCTTCGCCGCAACCCTGAGAAGGAGAAGGATGGTGGGGATAATACAAAGGAACCCAACTAACAACACACATAGCACCCTTTAAATGGCCCACATGAGACTGGAGGTGTTCCTCCTCTTCGAACCTGGACTCACATCCGAAGAGAAATATTAGAACCTGTAATGGTAGCTTCATTGGTCATGAAATTAAAAAAATCTTTCATTAATGCATTAGTAAAAATAATATGATTCCTATCTTTCAACATATGGAAAAGAATAACAACATGAATTTTTTCTTTTAAATGTTGTATTTTGTTGGTCACATGGTCGAGTCCCCAAAGAGAACTATTTTTCAAGTAAATAATTATGGAAGAAAAGGTAAAAAATATATGAATCCATTTCGAAAAAGCTTAAGCATAGGCGGAAAACAATAAAGGTGCTTAATGGCTTCAACATAAACATAGGTAGGGAAAGTGGGATTTGAAAACCCATAATGTTTTACCATATCTCCAACTAGTATATCTTGTTAAATGATACACCAGAGAAAATGAAATTCCTTAGGGCCATTGTGGAATTTTGAAATATTTCTCAACTAACTTCAAGCCCAAGAAGCATCTAGGAACAATAATTTACAATGGCAAGGGTTTTAGTATGAATATAATGAGTGGAAAGAAGATAATGACCAATTCTTGGTTATTCTAGAAATAAGAAGTAACAATAGGTAACTTCCAATCCCTCCATCAAGGGGATTTAGAAAGGACGTCGATCTTGTTGAGATAATCATTAGGTATGGATTTTTGAATGTCATAGATGCAGTATGCATCCTCATTCTTAAGATGGAATTTATTCTTTAGAATATTCAATGATAGCAAAATGTGTGAAGCCTTGCAGAAAATGTCACTAATAGAAATGATTACATTTTTGAAAAACCTAGGAATATTGATCAAGGGAAGTTTGGCAATAGGGACATTGTTGGTAACATGGTCGAGTCCCCAAAGAGAAATATTTTTCAAGTAAATAATTCTGGAAGAAAAGGTAAAAACTCTAGAGCTTTATTCAGACTGTCATGGAAAAATAACACAATAATGTTCTTACAAGATAATAATAATTGATATTTCTTCATTCAAACACTATTACATATATATAGGAGAAGACTTCCTATTATTAAGGAATCTCCATCTCCTGAAACCACTCAATCCTACAATATCTCCTAATCTCATATATTCGTGAGTTAGTTCGACAACTATACTCATGTATAATATAATAACAAACTATAAGAGATACTATATTGTTATCTATAACAATATAATATTAACAATCTTTACCGTAATAATCATATGGTTAATCAAATAACAGATAACTATTTACCTTTTGGTAAATACCAAATTTACTATTTACCATATGGTAAATTACAATTATAATGTGAACATTATATTTCCTAACATTCCCCCCTTAATGTTTACATGGTAGAAAAGGAACTTCCACACTTCCTCTACAGTTTTCTGCCCGTGCTTGCTCATGATCTTGGTACAACACTCAAACTGAAGGTAGAATAAGGAACACATCAACTTCTTATCAACCATGCACTATCAAGAACACATCTGACCGATGAGGATGGGAACATGCTCAAGAATCATCTGCTTATTAGCCATTCACTCTAGGGAACACATCTGACCTAACAGTGTGGGAACTCAAGAAGGAACACATATGAGCAACCTTCAATGGTTTTCATGAGGCTAACCACAAACCTAGGTACGAACAAGAACACATCTGACTGTTCTACCTCATCAAGACTCATTATGCTACATGTCACTCTGTTATCTGTTCTTCACTATGTTTTTTTTGCACTGGGGAATTTATGTAGGAATAATCACAAACACAATTGAAAAATTGGAAATGGAACATTGGATCATGTTGATCATGTTCCCCCCCTCAATGTGAAATTTCCACTTATTGAAAACTACAAACTGAAAAACAAGTACTCACACCACAAAATTGCCATCACAGCTTCGTGCAGCCCCGTCATTGGTAACTGACGAGAGGTCGTTGATTGACCTCCATCCTCCAATATGTTTCTCACTTAGTAATTTGGACGTTGAAGCTCAATAGTTTCCACATTGGATTTATTCTTTTCTTCCCCCCACAATGTGAAACACATTGTTTTTCAGACGTTGGGTAACGCCGAAAATGCATTCGTAAGGCAAATAAAATTTTGAGAATCTTGACACCATGATAAAAAAACCTAAATTCACCTATTTGACTTTTATAATACTTAACTTCAACAATATTAATGATTCTTGATAAGACTATGATATATTAAATTTTTACGTTACAATAGACTTGACACGAGAAACTAACTTTTGATAATGAGGCAATAATAAAAGCATGACACGAATTCATGTGAAATTATCTAAACAATAAATAACAAAGATGAATCTTATTATAAAGACTCTACCACATTAACAATTGGACATAAAAAGACTTTCTATAAGACAAATACAAACCAAAAAAATTACTATTTAATTACGTAAAGAAATATTACAAAAAATCAAACTCAACTCTCAAATTTATAAAAATGACATAATTAAATAATTATTTTAATGAATTAAAATAAAATCCAATTACCGCATGTATAATAATGCCACGTGTGAAATAAAGGAAAAATTTGGTGTGCAATGTAAATTTGTTGACCAATATGGGCCGAGCTCCATTCAAGAATAGTTCCATATGATATTTTGTTGATAACTTGAGTGGCACAGCTCTGTTTAGCAAATAGAAATATCCGTTAGAAATTTGATTCCAAGAGCTTCGTAGTTGTACGAAAATCATTTAATAATATTACACATTCTCAAAGTTGTTTTTGAATGAGTTGGATGTGAATCCACACTGACTATAACACAAACGCCTCACAGCTGCCAGTTAAGGATCACCTAAATCAGATGTCTCACAGCTACCAGAAGTGTAGAATTGCTCGAACCACATACCAATGCAACATAGCTAATTGGTCTGTAAATTTTTAATACTAAAACCTCTGATAATGTCAAACTAGATGGATATTTGCATATGGATGGGTCACCAAACTGCACTTTATGCCTCCATGTAATTAGACAATGAGGATCAAATGTATGTGAAGGATAGAAACTTCATAGATCAAACGGTAAAGATAAATATTTTGCTTTTTCTGTAGATGTAATTAAATTTCCTTGCTCTTCGCGTTCTGAATTTTTGAAGATAGAAATCATAGAAAGAATAAATAATAAAATAAAATCAATACTAAAACAGTGTGGCTCTTATCACGTAGGACAACACACAAAGGAGTTGCCCCTTCAAAACTTTCACAGAACCATAAATGAAAGCTATCGCTTTGATACCAAATCTATAGCTTTATTCAGACGTCATGGGAAAATAACACAATAATGTTCTCACAAGATAATAATAATTGATATTTCTTCATTCGAACACCATTACATATATATAGGATAGGAATTCATATTATTAAGGAATCTCTTGAAACCACTCAATCCTACAAAATATCCTAATCTCCTATATTCGTGAGTTAGTTCAACAACTATACTCATGTACAATATAAGAAAAAACTATAAGAGATATTGTTGAGTTGTGGAGCTCAATTACTTAAAATTAGCATGCAATGTCAAACTTGCTGGAAAACACAGTAACCATCATCGGTTAGGAGGGATTGGCATCGGTCACCTAGGAATGACATCGGTTAGGCAAGTAGGAACTACCATCGGTTAAGGAGAACCTTCGTCAGTTACCTGTGCGAGGATGTTTTAATTAACTCTCAGGAATTAAATCTATTTTTAGCATTAAAGTATATCTATTGATTGTAATTGCATGGCTAAGTGCCCTAAGTCTATAAACGAATAAATAAGCATGAAAGCTAGGGTTTAGAAGTAAGTATTAACAAGAATTAAGAATAACTTGCAAAAGATGGTGAGAAAGACAATTCTTGGTGATGAAGCAAAAAGCTTGAGAGAAATAAAGTACTGTACATCTGAGAGGTGTGGAAAATTTTAAATATTCATTGTATATCTTGTCAAAGCTTTGGATAATAGATTGACTTGTTTCTTGGTGGACGTAGCCCACACTAGGTGAATCACGTTAAATTTGGTGTTGATTTATATCTCTTGTTTTGTATATTTCTTCTGGTATAATATCCATTTTTATTTGAATGTATGCTTAGATATGATATATTGTATATAAAACCGGTGTGCTAACCCCAACAGATATTATATTGTTATTTCTGACAATATAATATTAACAATCTTTACCATAATAACCATATAGTTAATCAAATAACAGATAACTATTTACCTTTCGGTAAATATCAAACTTACTATTTACCATACGGTAAATTACAATCATCATGTGAACATTATATTTCCAAACAATATTTTGTTGGTAACATGGTCGAGTCCCCAAAGAGACCTATTTTTCAAGTAAATAATTCTGGAAGAAAAGGTAAAAAATATATGAACCCATTTCCAAAAATCTTAATCATAGGCGGAAAACAATAAAGGTGTTTAATGGCTTCAACATAAACATAGGTAGGGAAAGTGGGATTTGAAAACCAATAATGTTTTACCATATCTCCAACTAGTATACCTTGTTAAATGATGCACTAGAGAAAATGAAATTCCTTAGGCCCAATGTGGAATTTTGAAATATTTCTCAACTAACTTGAAGCCCAAAAACATCTAGGAACAATACTTTACAATGGTGCGTAAGGGTTTTATTATGAATATAATGAGTGGAAAGAAGATAATAACCAATCCTTGGTTATTCTAGAAATAAGAAGTAACAATAGGTAACTTACAATCCCTCCATCAAGGGTATTTAGAAACGACGTCAATCTTGTTGAGATAATCATCAGGTATGGATCTTTGAATGTCATAGATGCAGTATGCATCCTCATTCTTAAGATGGAATTTATTCTTTAGAATATTCAATGATAGAAAAATGCGTGAAACCTTGCAGAAAATGTCACAAATAGAAATGATTACATTTTTGAAAAACCTAGGAATATTGATCAAGGGAAGTTTGGCAATAGGGACATTGTGAAAATTCAGAATGAGAGATTTCCATAGAGAATGGGATTTAAGTGAGATTCCATCATTGAAAACATGTCTAATCTAAAAGAGGTTAGGAGTCAACATTTCTTAGGCCTTCCAGAATCCAAATATTTTAACTAAGAAAGTACCAATAATATTGGCATATAAGGTGAGAATAATAATATGTAAATATTTGACACTCCAAGATTTTCTCCCAAGAGGAGTTCCTTGAGTAATGTAATTTCTCAACAAAAGTTTTGAAGCCTTAAGATTTTCTAAGATTATGATGACCCATTTGACAGTTAGGGTAAGGATTTTAAGCTTCACATTTTGTATTCTAAGGCCCATAAATTCATTATGTCTGTAAAAAATATCCAAGGAAACCCCATGGTATCCTTTATTTATAGGAAATGATTTTAAGTAGAGTTAGGGTGACGAGCTACGAAACATTTTGAGCAGATGTTGCGAGGTGGTTGTAGGAAAGGTTATAGGGGAGTTGCACTTGTGACTAGGGTAAAGTGGGGAAATGGGGAAAAGGATGGACCAAACTATACAAGGGGCTGAAGCGTGAAAAGGGTTGGAATGAGTATAAAAGGGGTAGACTAGAGCGCGTAAGGGGTAGACCAGAGTGTGCAAGGGGATAGATCATGTAAGGGGAAAAGAATAACATGCAAGGGACCGAAGCATGCAAGGGGAAGACTGGAGCATGTAAAGGAGTAGAGTGCAAAAGGGTATTATCAGAGCTTGCAATGTGAAGTAAAGATATGGGGTAGTCGCACATGCAATTGGGTTTGTGTGAAATGTGAATAAACCAAATGAGTAGGATGGACAAAATGGAATACAATGGGAAAATGATATAATGAGAATAGAATCCAAGTTCTCATATTTTCTATAAATTCCGTTCTTTTTGCTAAAGATTGATGTTTCTTATTTTATAAGCTACGTTGTTATGTTATTTTATAGATGATGTAAATTACATAACTTATTACAATAAATTATTGACTGATTAAGTTTAATATATGGTATATATCTTGTTTTGGAACTCTGTTTGATTTATAATTATTTTTTTCTTAATTTATTTCTATTACAAAACATGTTTTTTATTCAACCTTTGTATAACATGTCATGTCCTCCTTCCTCAAGACTGGGATTATCAAATAAATCTCTTGTGGAAGTCTTGATGTTGTCAATGAAATATTTGATGAATTCAAGGTTATTAGGTGAGGAAGACGTCAAGGTTTCAATCCCATTTCTAGATTGCAGATGGTCTTGGAGCCTCAAGAGTGATCTTGCATATTCCTTCTAATACATTGTTTCTTTGAAGGAGGATTTGTGTTTAAACTAATAGACAGATTTTAAAAAAAATCTCCTGATATTAGATATTGAGATAGAAGAATAATGGTTACTATGTGCAAACTCAGTGGATTACTTTTAAGGTGGCCACTTCTGATTTCTTTTGTTTCTTCATCTCCAATTGTGTTTGTGTTTTCTCGTTTGTCTCCTTTTGTAACACCCCCCAACATTATGTTTCAGGGCTTTAATCTCCGTACTAACTTCCTATATTAATACAGAGTCAGTTAATTCCTAAGAATCGATTATCACGATTTAAAAATTTGAACAAGTAAAGAAAGTAATAGATAATTTTTGGTTCTTTTAACTAATTAATGGAGACAACATATAAATTGGTGTTTCATTTCCACAAGGTTTATGTTCCATGCTTGTATCATGACAACTTGCATCACTTTAAGTTTTTTTTATTGTGTATTTCTTCTGATTTCAAACACCAAAGAGGTTTCTATCTACATAAATTTAGTTTGATGCTATATTTTTAGTGGGCTGGGAAGGCTATAGGCTATTTCACATCCTTTTCATGCTCTACCTCACAAAATATGGATGTTATTCCACCAAATGCAACCAATAGATGTACAATCTGATCAGTTCACCTTTGTTAGCATAATTACATCTTGTGCCAAAATATGAGATTTTAAATAGGGTGTAGACATCTACCGAAAATTTATTAAGTTCAAAAAACATGTCGGCTAGTTATTAAGGTTAAAAAATCATGCCAATGAGGAAGTCAAGAAAAATGGCAGAGACTGATTGATACCGAAAAAAATTATAATCATGCCAATGAGGAAATCCTTCCACCCGAGATTTCCTCCACAAGAGACTGGTCATGCTGCCTGGATTGCCTCCACATTATATTAACTTTGCTTTTGTTTCTCTCGTCACTTGTGCCCCTGCCGAATTTAAATTTTACTATAGCCAAAATACTGGCCGCTCTCGCTGCCATTTTCACTAGACTGTTACACAACATTTGTCTCTTCAAAATTCGGGCCAATCTCAAAGGGACATGTTATTATCATGTTCTTAGGAACTGTATTGGCAATTGAAGTTACAGTAATGTTTCTGATCACGTGTAATGTTAAAATGAAAATTTCTCCTCCACACCTACAAGGCGATGGTATTGTGTAATTAATGCGTACTTCCCAACTTTCCATTCATTTCTTCATCTTATCCAACAAAATAAACACCATCCAACATAAAACATTAGCACTGTAAAATGTAAAATAAAAATGAACAAACCTATTTTTTCCTATATTTTCTTAAAATAAATTGTTTCTTTCAGTTATGTAAGTACCAATTTTTGGCACTCTAGAATTAACAGATAGATTTTAGTCAGTCACTTGCAGGTGACCTTTCCATATCACTGAAAAAGACATAGTACAAACCTTATTCTTAAGCTTGATTCTATTTTTGATTAAGTGTACTCATGTTACTCAATAATTATTTCATCATATCCACCCCCGAATAATTCTCCCTTTGTTTTGTTGTCAATATGGAAAATATTTTAATTAGATTTTCTAGATAAATATCAAAATATCTTTCCATATTTTTCACCTCTCAAAAATAATATTTTTTTATAAAATTAACCAAACCCATCAAAGTTAGAATATTAAAAAGTTTCATAGTTCTACCTACTGTAAACCACAAAGAGGCCATCATATCCATATACATATAAATTTCGTCTTTTGGAGAAGAAGTATGAGTCCCTTTAGCTACCTTGAAAAATGAAATTCTTGGCATTAATACATTTCCCACATCTAGCTTTTTTATCGTTGTCATCTCATATTCCTAACTCATGAAAAATATTTCCTATTTAGTAATATATATATAGATCTTACGAACCACATCATTATTAACTTTGTAAAATAACGTCAATACCGTGTTGTACATCATCTCTTATCCCTAAAATATTGCAATGAATAGACCCACTATATTGTTATGGTTGATGTTGACCTGCACAACAAAAAACATTTGAAGAAAATAAGAAATAAGTTTTCTTACTTTGGGTATTTCTTTTCAGTAAAGAAAATGATGATTTATGATGTCCTTAGCTTACTCAACAAAGGAATTCATGGTAAACAAACATTTTCAACTCCAATGTAAAATGATGGAAACGATAAGTCAAATTATTCATTATAACTAGAAATCACACCTAAAATGTACAATGGAGATGCTAATAGGGAGGCATAGAAGAATTTAAAGGTGAAACATTGGACTCGGAAGAGCCATGTGAAGAGAGGGATTGAGAAAGGAGAATTTATAGGCTGGAGAATCTGTCGAAGGGAACACATGCTATTTTTTTCTCCTTCTGGAAAGTCACATATGGACTACTTTTCATTGTTTCTTACCATCATGGTATCATCTATTTAATAAAAATTTTGTTGAACATTGAAATTATCTTGATATCAACCAACTTTAAAATCCTTACCATTTAATGGATCTGCAAATTTTAGGGACTACTACAATCACATTATTGTGTGTTTTAATGATGTCAGGGTGGAAGGTAAAATAAAATAAGTTGAACATAACTGAAGAGGGGTCGTGATTATAATTTTTGGTGGCTGAGTTCTCAATTGAAATTTCCATTGGAAATTTTAGCAAGTAAGCTAAGGGAACAACTTCACCCAGAACGAATTCCTTCACGCAAGATCACTGAATCAAGGGCCTCGACATCCATTATTCCAACGACAATGTTGATTTATTTTGTTAATGATTTATTGTCTTTTAATGGAGAAGATAAGCTAGACAACGAGGATGATCTAAATGACTGCATGATTATATAAGATTCTTATTTACAGGTGACGTTGAAGGATCCTTCATAAATCCTTTGAGGGTAGGGTGAGTGCGGATGTTAGCAACATTTACTTGATGCTTACCCCATTTGGAATAGGTCACGATGGTCCCTCAATATCCTGTGAAGATATTATATTTGGAATCGGGAAAGACATTTCAAAAAATTGTGGCCTTGTAGTGCCCACATTTTATAGCTTCAATTATCTGTTGACTTCCTTACTCATAATTATGATTTGATAGGGATTTTGACATATTTTGGACATTATGTTATGTTATTTGATCTTCATGAACATGTATGGTGATTTGAGAGAGTAGCGCCAATTTAGATTTGATTAGTATGTTGGCACATGTCAATAGATGTTGTGGATACTAACATATTAGTATGTTATTTAAGCCTAATTGATATATAATGGGTACATAGTTTAGTCGCACGTGATCTTCATGATATAAATTATTCGATTATTGATGAGAACACATGATAGCATGGATATATGTCATTTATATGTATTGCAATGGCTAACACATGGTGAATTTGTGTGAAATTGTGCATGATTCTCATTTACGATTCCATGTCGATGATGTGATAACATAGATTGCATGTTTAGACTTGATCGTTTACTGAGTAGTTGATTTACACTTGTATTTGGTAGATGAGTTTAATGTTTGCATTGAGTGTGTAGGTTATAGGGCATAGGAGAACGTGGGTTTTAACATGGCTACACAAATTATGCACAAGCGGCCCACAGGGCTAAGTCCTAACCATGTTAGTTGTATGGAGCCTTATTGGCTGCTTGTATTGTTTGGTCACCATGAGTGAACCTTATTTGTAATGTTGTATTTCATGTAAAATTAATTGTGTTTGGGTTGTTTAATTTCATTAGTAAACTAGGTTGGGGAACTTAATGGTCCCCACTTGCATTAAGTATGTATTTATGTATGTGTGTGTTAATTAAAGAGGATTGAGATCACATAAACACCCTTGAGTTGGGCCCACATCCTATACATATGTGTCCAAATGTGCCAAACCCGAAAGTGGGCTATTTTTGGCATTTTAAGTGACCCCTTTTGGTTTTGGGGGTTCACTTAGCATGAAAATAAGCCCTTGGACCCTACCTATTAGGTATAGGGAATTAATTCCAAGGGATGGAGGGAGTTCCCCTCCTATTTATCCTCTCTTTTTCCACCATCCATGTAAGATTGGTTGGAATGTGTGTGTTGTGAAAATTTGCATAAGTTTGTCTCATTTTCCTTTTGGGTAATTTGGGAGAAGGGTGTTTGAATGTTGGTTTATCTTTTCTTTATTTTATTTTGGGGAATCTTTACTTAGAGGGAAGATAGGCATGACACATTTCACCCACTCATTTATGAGGAAACTTATTTTATTTTCTTCAAATAATCCCTCATGTGGGAGAAAGAGAACATTTTTTAGTTTTTGCTTTTTGCTTGGAGGCTTTTTGGAGTTGGATTTTTTCTTGGAAAAGGAATTGAGAAAGGCTTATAGATTTGGAGACCTTGTGGAGGTAGGATATTTGATTTTTCTTTGTGCTTTTGGTATGTTAGATATTAAAATTGCTTGTCATTCAAATTTTTGTCTTGTTCAAATGTTGTATGGTTTTTTGGGTGTGTAAATTTTTGTCTTCTCCATCCATTATATGGTTTGATGGATTTGGGAGTTTGTTTTGGGGAAGAGGGAGGAATTTTCCCTCTTAAACCTTATGGCTTGATGGGCAATCCATGTTGGTTCTCTTTATCCACTCATATGGTTTGAGGTGGGGAAGGTGGTTAATATGGTTTGAAATCCCTTCCCCATCCTTGCAGAGGAAACCCAATGGGTTTGAAAATCATCCCAAGGAGGATTTTAGGAGAATGGGAGGAGTAATAAGGAGGGATGATTCGTTTTGGAGGGATAAGAATTTTTTTGAAGAATTTGTTAGTGTGCATCCTATGGTTGAACCACACTCTTTGGCATTATTGGATGTCCCATCTACTCTTCCCCCTTGTTGAGGATGAATATGGTTTTCTCCTCTTTTTATTTGGTTGGTAATTCTTGTGTTTTTATTTACTGTATGAGTTAGTCTTGTATGTGATATATGCTTGTGTTTACTTCTCCCTTATTCTTGTGCACAATTGTGGAAGCTAGCTTTGTCTCTCCCATGGGCTTGGGGGAGGCTAACATGTATTCCAACCTTTGGAAAGGAATGTAATTATGCCTATAGGTTGGGTGGTAAAACAACCCTTTCTCTATGTGTTGGATTTTATGTAGAGCACAAAAGTTGGAGCTCAAGTTTGGAAGATGGTTGGAGTATTTCCTTGATATCTTGGCATCATGTTGTTCCCAAAATTTTGGGAAAGTTTTACTTATTGTAGTCATGTGGATATGTCTATGTTGGAAGTTCTATTTCCTTGTAATGTTCCCATTTTGTGATTGGGATTGATTTGTAAACTAGTGCTACATTAGTATGTGTATCCTCATTCAATCTTGGAATGGATCCTTGTAATGTTTTTCTTTGTGCATCTTAAGTATCTTGGAAATATGTTGTATTTGTGAGCTTAAGATTCATGTGGATGTAAATTATTCTTACATGGTAAATGTTGTAAGAGTCTTAAATTTTGGAAGGCAATACAAGTAATTGGTTAAGAGTTATTCCTCTGTTAAGATCTTATTTTACGGTTGAAATTTTCCTTTGCAAATAAAACATTGATTTCTAAATGAAGTTGATGTTGAAAGAAAAGAATAATACTACTCTTGTATTCCTTTTTATTGTTTATTTATTTAAGGAGAGAAATATTGAATACAAACTTGATTCATGTTTATTTCTTTACAACTTTAGAAATCTCGTCATTGTTTTAAAGGAAAATTACTTCTAGTGTAAATCCACTTAATACTTGCATAGTAAAATTCTGGTTAGTAAAAATCTGTTTTAATGGTTTCCTTCAAATTTTTAATTAATTCTCTTTAGTATGTGGATAGGTGAATGTGCAATGATGTCCTTATAATGGAGTTAGAATGAGTACATTAGGGAATAAAATGTTAATACACCCTGTCCTTGCTAAATTTTAAACAAATTTTAAGCCCTCTCTTATTATTTGTAATACATTGCTACTTTCCCTTTTATCATACAAAGGAGTAAATCATTTATAAGATAGATATATTGAAATTATGAAGTTGCATACTTTACAAAAAAATGACAAAACAGAACATATCATTTTACTACTTTGTATTTATTTTAATATAGTGTATAATATAAAATATATAAATATATATTTAATATAGTTTATATATATATATATTATATAAAATAAAAATTAATTTTTTATTATTATTGCGGCCAAATGTTTTAGTGTTGGGTTTTCTAAACAAAACAAATGTTTGGGAGGGGCCGAGCCCCCCCCAAACCTTGCGTTGAAAATCTTGGTGGTATGGACATAGGCCACACCATAGCGAACTGTGGTGTGGCCTACGGCCACACCACCACGCAGCCCCACAACTCCCAACCCCACATCATGTGGACCCCTAACCCCCCAACCACCATAAAACCCAAACCCCAATCCGTCGCGCCCCTCCGTTGAAACCTGCAAGCTAGTAAAAATACGGTGGGGTTCCTTCCTTTCAAAACGCATGTGTGTGTGTGTGTGTGTGTGTGTGTGTGTGTGTGTGTGTGTGTGTGTGTGTGTGTGTGTGTGTGTGTGTGTGTGTGTGTGTGTGTGTGTATATATATATATAATTATATTTAAATCAATTTTTTATTTTTTAAAAAAATGGGTATAACATACCCATAACCAGATCTTCATCTGGTAGAGGAAAAAAAAAAAACAAACAAAAAAACCAATCATCATATGTATATAGGTTGAAACCCTAGTTTTTTCTGAAAACCAAACAAGGATGAAATAATATTTGGGAAGAATCATTTTCCACCATAACCTGCACATTAAACAAGTAAGAACAAAGGAGAAAATAAAGGGAAGACTCAAACTCTTTATGGCCATCCATCGCCTCTCTCAAATCTGCAAACAACAAAAATAAAACCAAATGAGAAAAGAAAGAAAACATAACGAAGAGTTAGGGTAAATTTAGGTATTTTAGATCTAAGGGATAAAATTAAAAGCATTCAAGGGTTGAGCTTTAACCCTACACTTTTCAAGTCATGGGATTTTGTGGGATTAGGAAATAAAATAAAAGAAGAGTGTGTGAGGGGGGCTAATTAAAATAAAAAGGGGTGTGTAGACTTTCTAATATGATCCTAGGAAATATTTAATAGAGTAACCATGATGGGAAATAAACTATGAAAGTTCTCATGGGGAAATTTCTTGTTGACACAATTAAAATTGGAAATGGAAACGTAATTTATTAATTGAGTAAATCAAATTGGTATAAAATAATTAATAACGGGAATCAGAGAAGTATGGTATTTTGTTTACTTTAAAAAAATTTACCCAAACTTTTAACTACCTCTAAGTGTGGTTTTTTATGTCCCAAAGACGGGGCATTACATTTGGTATCAGAGCGATGGTTTGCACACATGGACGATCTGGATAGAATATTTAATTAGTTATTAATATTTTAAGTACATCAAATGGAAAATAATTAAAACGTTTATGTAACCTTCTACAACTTAATGATCCATTTTATTACTTTGTACACAAGATGGCACCCATGAGACATCGATCCATTACAGACTTGGGATGTAGATCACCTACGCCTGAATCATAGGCACCCAGTGTTGTGCAGCATTGCCTTCCACCACCACAGGATGTGAGAGAAGAGGATGTCCAGTCAGGAGATGAGGAGATGATAGGTGAGGAAACACACTTAGAGCCACCGAAGCATGATTCCTAGAGGTGGGAGAGGTCACATAGCCCTTCCATTCACCGCGACAGGGTGGCCTTGTGTCATCGTATCCATTTACATAGTCTTGAGGGACTATTTGGGGATAGACGACCCCACTCACATGTTGGACCGCAACACTAGGATTGTGATATAGGCAGTGTGATTAGAGACCTTCACTTGCAGCCACCTACATACATTGAAACTACGGATGGATTTGAGGCCGAGTCATGGATCCTCAGCCTTGATAGCTACTTTATCTTTCATTCTTACGAGAGAAGTCAAAGCCAGGTTCACCATACACTTCCTCCGAGATGCCACAGGAATTTGGTGGAGGAATGAGGAGTGGAAGCTGCATTTAACTCAGGATACAATGACTTGGGAGTTATTCAAGGAACGTTTCAGGGCTCCTTATATGTTAGAGCATTTTGTGTAGAAGAGGATTGATGAGTTTCATGATTTACGACAGGGCTCTGACACAGTGGCGCAAAATGAGAGTAGGTTCCTGGATCTTTTGTAGTATGTGGACTACCTATAAGATGAAAAATTGTAGGTTAATAGGTTTATTCGGGACATGAATGCTGACATAACAGGAGCAGTTAGCATGCTATCTCCCATACTTGAGAATGTCATTGAGAAGGCCTACTTAGCTGAGGAAAATAGGACCAGGGCACAGGAAAAATGAGATAGGAACAAGGGAAAATATCAGGAGAAGATGCAAACCTTTTAGAGAAAAATGTCTTTGGGAAAAACACCACCCCTTAGAGGAGGATTTTTTCCTCCTCCAGCAGTATCGAGGGCTCCACAACATACACAATAGTAGACACAACATTAGGGCCACCAATAGTAGAAGGCTAGATAGAATCCGAGATTACAAATAGGTGGAGTTAGAGGATGTGTTAGTGGATCCAGGGATATGAGACAGGTTACTCAGTAGGTAAAACCATCTCGCATGCAACATTCTACTAGGGTTAGGCTAACAGGATCAGTTCACCAGAGTACTGGAGGGACCCCATCTTAGAGGAGTACAAGAGGATGTTTTATTTGTGGGTCCCCTAATCACTATGTGCACATGTGTCCGCAACAACCCACTACCCTTGATATGTAAAAAAGCCCCTAGATATGAGTAGATAGTGGGTGATGTAGGACATTCCTATCACATTTATGCAGCGTTTGATAACCACCAGGCTGAGCATCAGGCCACAGTTATTGAGATGACAGGTACTATCAGAGGTATTTCTATCTCAACACTCTTTGATTCAGGTGCTTTAGATTATTTAATATCTCCTTCTATAGTGGACCGCTGTGGGATAGTGGTGGCAAGGCAACTAGACAATTGGCAGGTTGAGTTGGCCCCTGGGCCAAAACTCATTGTGGAATCATATGCAGAGAGTTGCGTACTTGATTTGGGAGTCTTCTACACTAAAATTGACCTCCGAGTTATACCTCAAGGATCCTATCATGTTTTTCTGGGTATGGATTGGCTCAAGGCTCATCAGGCCAAGGTAGATTACAGGAATAAGGTCATTAAGTTTTAGGATGATCTTGGGAGTTTAGTTATCATTACAGGGATTCAGAGGTCTGCCTCTTTGCGCATGATCTCAGCTAAGTAACTCAAGTGGAACATGCGTAAATTTTGTCAATTATTTTCTATCACCATCAATGATCAATCAGAGGGCACTCCAGATCATTCACCCTTAGATGATCATGCAATTTTTAGGGAGTATGAAAATGTGTTTCCATGAGAGCTTCCAGAGTTACCACCCCACAGAGAGGTGGATTTCACCATTGATTTTATGCCAGGATCAACACCAGTTTCTAGGGTACCCTATCAAATGATGACTCTTGAGATTTATGAGATTAAGATACAGTTAGAAGAGTTGTTGGAGAAGGGTCTCATTCACCCTAGTGTATCTCCTTGGGAAGTGCCAATCATATTTGTGAAGAAGAAGGATGGTTCTCTCAGGATTTTTGTAGACTTCAGGAAACTCAACAAAGTCATAATAAAGAACCGTTATATGCTCCCTAGGATTGATGACTTGTTTGATCAGATGCGGGGAGAGAGGGTGTTCTCCAAAATTTATCTCAAGTTAGGTTATCATCAGTTTCCCATATCATATGTATAAATCCATAGGACAACTTTCCACACATGTTATAGGCATTATGAGTTAACGTTTGTCACTTTTGGTTTGAAAAATGCCCTAGCTGTCTTCATGAGCCTCATGAATGGAGTATTCAGGACCTTTCTTGACCTCTTTTTCTTGGTGTTCCTAGATGATATATTAATTTATTCTCATTCTGAGGAGGAACACAAGGAGAATTTGAGATAGGTACTATAGTTTTTCAAAGAGCAGAAGTTGTTTGAGAATTTGGAAAAATGTAAATTCTTCCATGCAGAGATTAAATAATTGTGACACATCATATCAGGCGAGGGTATGTTAGTAGATCCCTCAAAGATACATGTGATTCTTGATTGGAAAACACCCACATCAGTTACTGGGTTGAGGGTTTTTATGGGGTTAGCAGGTTATTACTGTAGGTTTGTATAGGAATTTTCCAAGATTGCTCACCCTATTACTTCCTTTTATAGAAAAGGGAAGAATTTTTATTGGTCAAATAATTGTGATAAGGCCTTCAAGTTGTTGAAGGAAACATAAACCACGATGCCTATCTTAGCATTTCCTTCTCATATTCGCAATATGAATGATGAAGTGACCAACCTTCTATTTATAGTTTTTCTCACTTTTTAACATTAAATGCTAAGTTAAATACCACCATAATTCAACACTTAATGCATATTTTTCAACAAAACCCGAATTTAGCGCTTTAAATAATGCATCCAATCCTGTGGGGAAAATCCCCCAACCTTATGGTGCGTAACCAATACATCTTGATAGGAGACTCTTGCGCATGCGTCACCTACAATGAAGGTACTTCTGTCATGATTTTTTCTCTCACCTACCTCGTGTTGCTTTTGCACTTCCTCCAATATTGTACATGGATCCAAAATGTACCTTTACCATGACACCAACCATCCTTTTTCACCTTTTCTCTCATGCACTTCCTTTCCCAGGGCCATCTAACCGGGCTTTCCAACGCAATCCTTCTTGGTTCTTCACACTTTTCAATTTCTTCCACCTTACTCCACCCCACACTAAAATGATGTGTGGTCCTCTGTGTAGTTACAACCTTCAAAAAGTAATGAGATTACTGATGGCCAAGGCACAACAAAAAACAACAACGAGAAAGGGAAACACAAGAAAATAAAATGTACTAAAGGAAATCCTAAACTAACTGGAAATACTACCTTATTACAAACACCAAGAAGACTTATTTATAGTAGGGCTTTAGCCTACTCCCATTGAAGTTTCCTAGAAATTTCATCCCATTCAACGCTTGCAACTAGCACACGCCTGAATCAAGGATGTACGAGATGATGTAGGGGCCTAACCAATGGAATTTAAACTTCCTAGGATGGCACAGAAACTTTGAATCATATATTAAGACCATCTGCCCAACCTCAAACTTCTTGTTCTTAATGTGAAAATTGTGCCATGCCTTTTGTTTTGCTTTTTTAGTTGTCTGGATCCACCTAACAAGTGATTGTCTTTCGTATGATTGTATTAACTTGTCAATTATTTCTTCCAGCACTTGTTCATCAGCCAACCCTCTTGCACATGCTATACGCAGAGAAGGTAACATGAATTCAACTGGTAGGATAGCCTCTGCGCCAAACACCAATTGAAATGGTGTGGCCTTATTCAACCTCTTGTAGGTTTTCCTATATTCCCAAAGAATGGTTGATACTTTGTCATCCCAATCGTATCTACCAACATCATAGATCTTAGTCAATGTGTGACTAAGTATTTTATTAAATGCCTCAGCAGTTCCATTTGCTTGAGGGTGATAAGTGGTAGTTTTTTTATGGGCCACCATGAATTCTGATAACAGAATCCTGACCATTTCATTGAGGAAGTGCGTACCTCTATCACTTGTCAAACTCAATGGGCATCCATACATGTTGATTATGTTTTCCCATAAAAATATGACAGCTGTAGCCATTGTACAATCCTTTATAGGCGTTGCCTCTACCCACCTTGTCAAATAATCAATGCAAGTGAGGATATACCGCAAACTAGTCCTTCGCGCCGCTAGCAAGATTGGTCTGACAAAGTTAATATCCCACTTATCAAATGGTTCCGTGTTGGCTATTGGTCACAAGGGCATTTCATCCCTTTTTCCAGGTTTGCTAAGGCACTAGCAATGGTCATAGGCCTTACAAAACTCAATGCAATCTTGATAAATGGTCTCCCACAAAAGCCCTACGAGTAGAATCTTCCGCGCGGTTACATTTCCCGCATAGTGTCCTCCTAATCCCACCATGTACCTCTTCCATAATTACAATGCACTCATGTTCTAGCATACATCAGCACAAAATCTCATCACAACCCATTTTGTACAGATCTCTGCTAATTTACATGGAGGGCGCGTCGTGTATGGCCAACTTCTTATTGTCCAAGGCCTTCATTCCGACTGGTGCCACACTCTTTTTGAGAAATACCACAATATATTCTAAGTCTGAGGACATGCGCCACAACCTAAATAGTTATGAATCTGGCATGGTATCCTCGATGCTTTGCCCATCCTCCCCTGAATTGATTGTAGACAAATGATGAGGTCCAGAATTATTTTTTCCAGGATTAACAACCATCGTGAACTCAAATTCTTGGAACAATAGTACCCACCAACATATGCACCCTAATATAATTTCCTTATTCACCAAGTATTTCAATGCCATATGGTCAGTGTAAAATATAAATGGAGTTTCCAACAGATATTTTTTGAACTTGTGAAGCACGTAGATCATTGATAATGCTTCGGGCTCAATTGTAGTATAATTTTGTTATGCTGGTGTCAATTTCCTACTTGGAAAGCACAAAGGATGATCAACAATCCCTTCACCAGGCTGTACAAGTACTGCTCCATTGGTGGTTCTTGAGGCATCCACATGAACACAGAAAGGCTTATCCCAAGAAGGGAAACGTAGGATGGGCATAGTGATAAGCCTAACCTTTACAGTGTTGAATGCCTTTTGCTGCGCCTCTACCCAATGAAAGGCAATTTTATGTCTAAGAAAACTCTTTTAAAGACATGGTGATCTTAGCCTATCCCTTGATGAAATTTCTGTATTACCCTGTACGCCCAAGAAATCCACACACTGCGCTTTGGCTAGTAGGTTTCCCTAACCCCACAATGATTGTAACCTTAGCGGGATCTACTAGTAGGCCTTCCTTACATATGATGTGCCCCAATAATGTTCCAAACGAGATAACAAAGACACATTTATTAATGTTGAGGGATATCCTCAACTACCAACACCTTTCGAACATCATCCTTAAGTTGTCACAATGGTCCTTCAGTAACCCATATACTGTCTAATCATCCAGGTAGACTAGGAAAAATTTATGGATGAAGTCCTGGAAAGCTTGTACCACATTGCGCGAGAACACAATAGGAATATTATTCAACCCAAATGGCATGACTGTATAGGAAATGGTTCCCCACTCAGTGGAAAAATTCGTCTTCCTTTGGTCCTCCTTCACGATGCTTACCTGGTGATAGCCCGAGAATCCATCTGTGAAAGAATAGACCTCGCGCCCTGCCACTCCCTCTAAGATTTCTTCGGTGAATAGGGTTGGGAAAGGATCAATGATACACAATGCATTAAGGTCGATGTAATCAACATAGATCCTTATCCTTCTGTCCTTTTTTATGCTTATTACCATTGGACTTATCCATTCTGACTCTTCAACAACTTCAATGATACCTGATGCTATCATTTTATCTATTTCTTCATTGACCTTCACACGTAGGTTAGTATTCATTCAATATGGTCTATTATGGACTGGGTGCACACCCTCCTTTAAATTAATTCTCATTTCTCCCAAGGAATGGTGAATGCCTTTTAGTTCATGATACCCTCGTGGGAATAAATCCTCAAACTCACATAAAATATCAATGATCTTAGAGACTTCCTTCTCTAACCAATAGTATCCAATGATAACCTCTTTAGGCTCTTCATTTGAGCCAATGTTAACCGTATTCTTCCTTAAAGGTTCGTGATAGGTGCGTTCCTGTTCATCAGAACTATCTAACACCTCACGCATTCCTACAAAATGGTCAACATCCAAGTTTTCCACTTCTTTGCCATCAATAACATACACCATCTTTCCTTTTTCTTTTTCCAAACATGTGCGCTCAAGCTGTATCTCTTCTGTTTCTTCTTCCTCAAAGTTTTCCTTCAGGCCAAGTTCACATAGAAACTCTAGTAGCCTATCTTCTACCATGACACTATCCCTAATGGTAAGGTGCTTGACAACCTGCAACACCTTATCCACTAAGGGTTTTGTACTCCGATACTCGAATTCTTGAATGAGATCAACCACTAACTCTTGCCAATTCCCTGTCTGGTGGTGTCTCTCAGAATAAATGTACCATGTGCGCACACAACCTTGCAATGTAGAATATATTTTGTGTACCCATAGGGATGGTGGTAAAGCCTCCACGCCTTCTCTCCAGACCTTCTCAAAATCCTGGATATGGAAAGAGGTGTGTTCCTTACCATGATAATATTTGATGGTGGTGGGTGCATTACTCCTATAAAACCTTACAGAGTAGGAAATTCTCACCTCGCGCCATTCCAAGAAGTTATCCCGATGTTTCACCCACTAGTACGTAGCAGTTTCGAGTAGGATATATCTTAACATCCCTCTTCTTTCATTCTCCTTCTTCCACTAAGCTTCCATATCCTACAAGAAAACCTCAAGGAAGGATCCTCCTAAGTACTTAGGTAGCTCCTTTCCCCTAGGCGCCGGACTGTACACGCCTTTGTCACCTTTTTCACTGATCCTCTCAAATGTCGTCTGATTAACTCATAAGTCCCATGCACCCAATCATCACATGCTATATTGGTGGTGTCACTTAAGGTCTGAGCATCCTCAAACTAAATAAATCCTTCTATGGGATGGATTACCTCTAGATCCCTAATTGAGTGCACATATATTCTATCCAGGACCTCTTCTCCCAAAGGTTCAGTATAGGGTGTTTATTTTCCATCAGCCAGGGGTATGATGAACCGTTCCTCCTCATTTTCAAAGTTTATATATCCCTTGTTGAACCGAAGATCCACATTGTTTTTATAGTGCTATGGGTGCCCAAGTAATGCTGGGAAATTATCTGCCTCAGCGAGCACTAATAATTTGAAGTCCCCAGTAAACTTAGCCACTTGAATGGTGATAGCTGCATCCTTTAAGACACCGATGGGAATTGCCTTAGTTTTGTTTGCCATATACATCACATTTGAAGATGGCTGTAATGCAGGTCTTCCCATATGATGCCATGCATCCAAGGTGAGAACATTGACGTCCACGCCTGTGGTAATGAGGATATTACTAAGGATCCATCCATCCACGACTGCATTTAACGTGATCTACCTATCATAGTAGAGGATGTGAGGGAGAAAGTTTACATGTAATACCTGCCTCTCACACTCTTCTCCAACGTGTGGTACCTTCTCTCTCAACCATGCCCCTAGCAAGGGAATAATATTCTCTTTCCTTAGTATTTTACATACTTTCGTGACCTCATCCAGGTCATCCTTTAGCACCTCGACCTTCCTCCTTTTCTCCTCTCTCCTGGAGACATCCTTTAGACACTAGAATTCATCTTGTAAAATCCAAATGACCTCCATGGTTTCTTGATATACATCCTTTTGATGCACAGGGTCTGGGTACTTCCCATGTACCACTTCTTCCCTTGAAACCAGGTTCTTCTACCTTGGCATTTCCTTTGCACGCGCAGCCTCTACTCTTGTTGTTACCATAACAGGTTCCAAGCCTACATCACGGGTCACCCATGGCATCCATTGTGTGTCATCCTTCTTAATTCTTACCATTACAACACCCTTGTCTTTCCGGTGTTGCTGATTCATATGCTCAAACAACTCAAGGAACTCCTCATACTTGTGCTTCTTCCTGCACCATGAGTACTGTAACAAATATGGGCACTTGAACTTGTAGTGGTCTATAGATCCACAATTAAAATAATTTCCACATGGGACCTCACTTCTTCCTCCTCTGCGGTTACCACGACCATGAAATTCTCTGTAAAATCCCCTTCCGCACATGCCTCCATCTACGCGCTCCTCATAATGGTGGTCATCACTCTTAGAACTACTGGCAATGCTGGTTTGGAACTCACCATGATCAATGGCCTCATAGATCTGGTCAATAAGATGACAATCGTTAGTATCATGGGTCATAGAGGTGCATATCTTATAGTAGTAAGATACATCCTTCTGAATTGAGTGTTGTAACAAGGGATATCTACTTGCATCATGGTCCTCATGAAAAATATCATAATCTACTGCTACGGCGCATACTGTCCTCTGGGGGAAACTATCCTTGACATGCCCTTCTACTTCAAAATATTTACACCATATACCACTACGAGTATCATGGGATGAGTTCACAAAAAAATTCTCCAGTTGCTTATCCATAGCAATGATTTGAGCTTCCAGAAATGTGCTAACACTAGTGTCAATGCTCTCAACAACTTTAATGTGCAGAGCGGCTTCCAACACCTTGCACGGGTCTGTAAAAGTCTTATGAGATGAATCTCTTCTAAATGGGGTTATCAACCCTCCAAAAAACCATTGAGCATATTCTAAAGGGTGAATGTCATATGACAACTTTGACAGTAGACTCTTAAACCGTGCATCATACTTACGCACACTCTCCGCCATTCCCTGCTAGATTTCCTTAAGGGTGCTGATGATCTTCTATTCAAACTCAGGGATGTGGAATTATTCTAGGAAAGCATTTTTCAATGCGGTGTAATCTACCACCATCTTATGGGGGTCATACTTCCTATACCAGCTATACACACACCCTTGGAACATCGTTACAAATTAACAGGCCTTCTGTTCCAGGGTTGTGAACCCCTTTGTGCACCTTAGCAACTAACACTTATGAACATGCTCCACAACATATTCAATACCCATGTAATCTAGAAAATGTAAAGACATCTCAAAGAAGAATTAAGGAGGTGGTTGGGGCCATTGTCCTCTTGATCTAATTTCTTGACTTCCTCTAGTGTTTCCTCTTCCACCAGATCCACTAGATCCACCAGGTCATGTGCCTCCAGATCCACCAGTTCCACCTCTAGATCCACCAATAGCCAGTAATGGGCCTGAATCAGTCGCACCTAGGGTCCCCAACGTCCCACTAAATTATAGACCAACCATCTATAAGATTGTGCCGCTATCAGATGTGTGTCCTGTGCCACTCCCCGATGCGTTACCCAAGCCTTGTGTATTTTCTCCTTGTCTAAAAATTCCTTCGAATACTGGAATACTATGTGTAGACATAGAAGTGGGAAATGAAAAATTATATCTCATGGGTGCATATCTATTACTTCCAATGATACCTATTGGGTCAACGATACTCCTTCCTTGATATGGAAAACCAAGCGCCAGGATTTGGTCACTAGGTGGGTTCAGATGCATGCCAATGACTCTTCTCTCTCCACGCAACAAACTCTCATGAGAAGCCAAAGGGGTATCTCTTATGTGCTTTCCAAGATGGGGTAGTACAGACTGCTTAGGTTCCACGTCCTCTACATGAACCTCAAATCCTTCCCACAATGTCTGCCTCCATATATCCATCAAACTTGCAACCTGACATTTTCTAGTAATCTCCCTTTCACGCACTTCACTATACTTGAGTCGCCTCTCCTCCCTTTCTTTCTCCATCACGATATCTGCCATCTTCCTCCACCTTAGCTTCCTTTCCTAGCGCTCAGGAAGGTCTTAGCCAGCAATCACAAATACCTCTAAATCAATGGTCACGATCAAGATCTTCATTGCCAAAGGGATAACATGTAGAAATGATCCTCTGGGTTCCTGTAAAAACTCAAAGTCAGAAACTTCCAGACAAGAATATGTAGAAATAGCATACTCCTGAGTGTAGCTAGCTAGTACTCCCCTCCACCAATGATCTGCAACATGAGTGCACGTCAAATCTGCATCCTGTAACCTCTAGTACTCTTTTGGGGTCCACGTGCATGATCTATAATACCGTCTTGATCTAGACGCATATGCGGAGAGCCATTAATATAACTCTATTGGGAAGCAATAGAAAAATGTTTCATACAAATCATGGTAGAGGTTCTCTTCTACCCATCTACATGTATCAAACTCAGGTCCAGTGTTGAATCTTTGAGGAAATTCATCCTCCGTGCTTTTAAACTATGCTTCAACACTTTCCAAGGTTAAATCTTCTATCATCATTCATTGCACAGATCATGATGTATGTCAATTCCCAATTTAACTTTGAAAAGAGGTCCCAGCAATGGAACCAAGATGTAGTCATTTTTACACCCACCAAAGAACAAGGGAGTCCCATGTGCACCGACCTATCACCTAGCAGGCATTGGGTGCTCACCCAAGGCACGCGCGGGTGCCGAGTCTCTCTTTTATGTGAGTTGAGTGGGAAAAAATAAAATATGATCCAAATTTTAAAGAAAGTGAGTGGGAATGAGACATGTAAACATCATAGAGATCATAACGACTCTAGACCAATGCAGTCATTCCAGACAAAAAGATACTTTAACAGAATATAAGACCGAACCCAAATAGAAAGGGAAATGCACAAGGATTCATACTTATTCCATAAACATACATGAAGAAGAACTATGAAGATAAGAGGATGGACCATAATCTTTAATGATCATATTCAAATAATTTGGTAACCTCATTACATTCATTAGATCAATTACAGAACATCACAGTATGGTAGACTGAAGTCATACATCATAACTGAATCTACATTCCTTAGCTCTTCAAAAAGAAAATTTACAATCCAAAGCCCCTTGATGCATCCTTCTCCTATATTTCATCTACCCAACCCAATATAACTCCTCGTGGAATTTTTGCAGAGCTCCACTCTCTATCGATCTCTCTCTATTTCTTCTGTGGGAGCTTGTATTTATAGGCACTCCAAAGTGCCAACTCATCCTTCTACGGCCTCACATCCAGCGCCAAGTGTCTAAATGTGGTCCTCCATGGGTGCATGATCCTCCAGGCCTAAGTTCTCCACTCTTTTCCATGATGGCCTTCTAGAATCCTCCATCGCAGGGCATATTCCTTCCTAGGCTAGCCTATCGCTAGGCTAGCACTTTATCCACTCTGCATGCGCAGTCGGGTCATGCTTTTCTCGTATCCTACTCGATACGCTAAATACGGCTGTCCTGATACCTTATTCTACTGGAACATAATATGGTCCTTCTAAATCCATCTTAGAACCCTACCTTGCATGCCTTCTTCTGGCGTGCCCATCCTTCTACCTAGGCCTTGCGCACCCATATGCCTTTTTGTACTTAGTCAATATTTCAGGGGCCCAACATCACCCCACACTTCACCTATTCTCCACATGTGGGAACACTTCTTCAAAGAAAGAATTACAGTACGCTTAATGACTTGGGAAAAGAATAAGGGAATGAAGAATTGGGAAAAAATGAAAGAATGGGGAAGTGTTGTCATTATTACAACAAGATAGGAAAATCTCTTTGTAAGTTAGCCTCCAACTTGTTCCAGGAATCGACTTCATTTTGGGATCTCTGACAAAGGTCACTAAATAGGGCACTTACCTCCTCAAAACCTAGTCCATTTCTTCGAGTGTTCAATGTTTCAACCATTCCTTCCAATTCCTTACCCACGTCCTCAAGTGCATCTATTCTTCTTGTAATATTTGGGTACAACTCCTTCAGCCGGTTTTTAATTGAACCTCATAAGGTTTCAATAGCTTCTAAATTCTTCTCAACCTCGGCCAAGATCCTCTCCCGCTCCACTCTATTTCCTTTATTATTCTATTGGAATTCCTTGAACTCTACCTCATGAGTGGTGACTAAAATACTCGCCTCGTTATCTCTATCTGTGTAACTTTCATTTGCGGCCTCAACAATATGGGTAGAAATTTTCACATCAGAAAGTACCTTGTTATACTCAGAAATGATTGCTATAAAATTTAATTTTCCCTCCTCCAGGCGCACTGCTACTTCTTCCACGGATTCTAAAGCTAGAGGTTTCCTTTGCATGGTGAGGATGCATGTTAAGTCTTTAAGGCACTCAAGGGAAGATCCATACTTTTGCGCAGGCAGTGCCAGGTTTGGATGCTTAAAAAAAATGGCATATGTGATGGATTCTAACTTCTTGTATACCTCACACACCCTTTCCTTTTCTTCCCTTAGTTCATGCTTTAGCTACGCGCTGATTAGTTCCTCCTTCAAATTCTTGGTTCTATCTTCTATCTCTTCTTCCCTCTTTTATAGCTCTACCTATAGAAATTTTACCCTATCATTCCTTCCGAATAACCTGGCTTCCAGTTTAACCGAGACCTTATTTAACACATTACAGACTTGTTCATCTAAAATCTATTGAGCACTCACCAAGGGGTTGTCTCCTTTTGATTCAGGCACTTTCAGTATTGCTCCTTGGCTTATTTCAAATTCTGGCTCGTCGACGCGGGACTTAATTTCCCAAGAGAGCATCTTCCTCATCCAAGGGTATGCACCTTCTTCATTAAATGACTTCATTGCCAAGAGTTGATCTGTTGGGACTATGCTTTGGAAGTGTGCATGCAACACCTTTCTATGATCATCAATGTAGTCCATTCTTGGTCTTTTGATCTCCATGCACTTTTCGCTTGTGCGCGTGCCCTTAGGAACAATTACTATTAGACTGGGGCCTGTCGCACTGCCGTGGTATTTTCCTATGCTTTCTTCCTTATCTTCATTCATCAATATTTTAGCATTGCACTCTAACTCTTGTTCTACCAAGGCTTCAATAATTTTTGTCACTTCTCTTTCTGTCGCCTTGTTTATCTACTCTTGCATGAGGTTTGGATTCCTCTAACTCTTTGTGCTAACATCTTAACCCTCTCCCATGTCCTGTGCACCCTCCTCCTCCTAGCCGCCCTTCCTTCACAAAAAGCGATAGTCATTTTTCTCCTCTTTGCCTTCTTCTGAATCATGCATGCTAAAAATAAGTGGTTCTTGGTCACCTTAAGGATCATCTTCTTCATCATCATCCCTCTCACCTATGTATTTCTCTAAGCTCTATGTTTCCTCCGAATCAGCTACCTCCATTACCTTCTGTTTCTTCCTAACTGGGGATTCTAGTATAGGAGATTCTACTTTCTCTTCTTCCTCCTCTAGTGCTTTCTCCTCTGTAATAAGCTTTCCTTTCTCTAACACCTCCTCTATGACTGGAGACCTCTTCCTGTGTGTGTAAGTACTTGTTATAGCACTTGTTCTTGGGGTGCCCACCGCCTGAGTATCTTGGACACTTGGTGCCTTTTTCTTTATTTCTTCCATCTCATTTTTCTTGGGCAAGGTCTTCTTCCTACCTGTTAGGTCCTTAGGTATAGCTATCTCATTCTCAAGATAAGTTCCCTTCTCAAACTTTGGCCTTATATGAAGGTATACACGTGCTGCAGACCCCCCTGCAATAGGAAGAGTTAGAGGTTTCATCATCCAAACTTCATGCAATATGTAATTTTCCATGTACACATTCTTGTTGGGGTAGACCAATGTCCTATGCATCTCCTTGTGGTCCCGATCCATACTTCCAAGGTCAAAGTTTAGTTTCTTGGATTCCTTGAATCTGTTTAGCCCCACCTGGAAGTACTGAGCGGTGAAAGAAAATGGAAGTTTACACCAAGGGCTTATGTTTTCATGAACCAACCTAAATATGCCAATGCATAAGTATTGATATACTGTGAATTCAACTTATCCTTCTGTGAGCTTTGGTAGTTATTCTAGGATCCTCCACTCTGCCCCAAACACATTCCTCAAGCATGTATACCATTTCTCAAGATGCACCTTAGGAAAGGTTGTCATGCTATCACAAGTATATTTTTTGAATCTCTTTGTGGGTGAGGGTTCTTCCTCTGGGTACTCCCACACAAACTTATCTGTTGCATCTGGCACTCTAATATCTAAAAATACAATAGTTAAGAGGACATTGCTGAAAATTATCTTGTCACCCTCTTGCGTGTTGCTGATGATCTCATTTGTGATGTACGCAAACAAGTTGTAGATGGCGCCCTCTAATATTCTTCTACAAACATTGAGCCATGATTTTTTCACTTGTGTCCATCTCTCTTGGTCGTTAAGTTGGGTTACCAGGTGCACTGCCATTCTCATCACCGGGTCTTGGATATCCATAATATCAAAGTACCTTGACCCCTTGTTGTATGCATATGTGGTGACAGTTTCTTTGATGGCTTATTTTTCACATAGGTTGTCCTCTATATTTTTTCCTTCACAGATGAGACCTGTGAATTTGGAAATCAGCTGAGGAGTTATTCACATTTTATGTCCCGCGAAGTGAAATTGATCTTCGTGTACGCATGATGTCAACCACTGATAGAGGCGCCTAGGCTTCCCAAAGTAGGGAAAATCATAGAGTTGCAATAATCCCACCTTCTCCAACTTCATTTTTACTTCATTGCTATAAATGGATAGCCCTTCTGGTGTCCTTTTGTTTATCAGGCGCACTAAATCCAGTGCCATTTTATTTTCAGTCACATTTTTGCAATGGTTATAATTTCTTACTATCATGTTTCTTAAATGGGAATCCTACTACATTCCCAGTAAAACCCCATCTGGGTACTACATTTCTACATACCATTCTTCATTGTTACTTGCGGCAGTTTCTTGTTGTTTTCCCTTTTCCTTTCCTTTGCCCTTCTTAGGTGTTACAGCTAGTTTCTTGGGTGCCATTGTGTAGGTTATCTTTGCACTTCAACTTCTCTTGCTCTTCTTCTCTTTCCTTTCCAAGTTTAGATCTCAAACTTGTGAAGAAACTTCTTTCCAACCCGTACCCTAGGTGCCAAACCCTTGCTGGAATATCCCCTTTACAAGACGACACTTCTCCACAACTCTCTCCAAGCTCATGAACTATTTCCCTCCTGGTTTGAAGATCCAAACTAGTTACTCATAGTTAAATTTCTCCAATTTTTCTTCACACGAATCAACTCTAGAAACCCTAGTTCGCAAAAGCTCTTCCTTCTCATATTTGTAATGTAAATGATGAAGTATCCAACCTTCTATTTATAGTTTTACCTACTTTTTAACATTAAATGCTACCTTACTTACCACCATACTTCAAAACTTAATGCATATTTTTCAACAAAACCCAAATTTAGCACTTTAAATCATGCACCCAATCCTGTGTGGACAATCCCCCAACCTTCTAGTGTGTAACCAATACATATTGATAATAGACTCTTGCGCGTGCATTACCTGCACTGAAGGTACTTCTATCATGATTTTTTCTCTCGCATACCTCATGTTTCTTTTGTGCTTCTTCCAATATTGTACATGGATCCACAATGTAGCATTACCTTGACACCAACCATCCTTTTTCACCTTTTCTCTCATGCACTTCATTTCCTAGGGCCATCCAACCAGGATTTCCAATGCAATCCTTCCTAACGCTTCACACTTTTCAATTTCTTCCACCTTAATCAACCCCACACTAAAATGATGTGCGGTCCTCTATGCAGTTACAACCTTCAAAAAGTAATGAGATTATCGGCACCCAAGGCGCAACACAAAACATAAATGAGAAAGGGAAACACAAGAAAAAAATGCACTAAAGGAAATCCTAAACTAACTGGCAATATTGCCTTATTACAAACACTAAGAAGACTTATTTATAGTAGGACTTCATCCTACTCCCATTGAAGTGTCATGGAAATTTCATCCCATCTAGCACTTGCAACTAGCATGCACCTGAATCAATGATGTACGAGATGATGTAGGGGCCCAACCAATGGATTTTCAACTTCCCAGGATGGCACAGAAATTTTGAATCATATAGTAAGACCATCTACCCAACCTCACACTTCTTTTTCTTAATGTGAAAATTGTGCCATGTCTTTTGTTTTTCTTTTTCAGTTGTCCAACTCCACCTAGTGAGTGATCATCTTTCATCCAATTGCATTAACTTGTCAATTATTTCTTCCAGCGCTTGTTCATTGGCCAACCCTCCTGTATGAGCTATACGTAGAGAAGGTAACATGAATTCAACTGGTAGGACATCCTCCGTGCCAAACACCAATTGAAATGGTGTGGCCTTATTTAACCTCTTGTAGGTTGTCCTATATGACCAAAGAATGGCTAATACTTTGTCATCCCAATCCTGTCTACAAACATCACAGATCTTAGTCAATGTGTGACTAAGTATTTTGTTAAATGCCTCAGCACTTCCATTTACTCGAGGGTGATAGGGGGTAGTTTTTTGATGGGCCACCATGAATTCTAATAACAGAATCCTAATCGTTTCATTGAGGAATTGTGTACCTCTATCACCTGTCAAACTTAATGGGCACCCATAACTACTGATTATGTTTTCCCATAAAAATCTATCAGTTGTAGCCATTGTACAATCCTTTGTAGGCGTTTCCTCTGCCCACCTTGTCAAATAATCAGTGTAAGTGAAGATATACCACAAATCACTCCTTCACAACGCTTGCGAGATTGGTCCGAAAAATTTGATATCCCACTTATCAAATGGTTCGCAGTAGCTATTGGTCGCAAGGGAATTTCATCCCTTTTGCTAGGTTTGCCAAGGCATTGACAATGGTCACATGCCTTGCTAAACTCAATGCAATCTTGATAAAGGGTCTCCCACCAAAGACCTGAAAGTAGAATCTTCTGCATGGTTTCATTCCCCACATAGTCTCCTCCTGTAATCCCACCATCTGTCTCTTCCATAATTACAATGCACTCATGTTCTAGCACACATTGAAACAGAATCTCATCATGACCCATTTTGTATCGATCTCCGCTAATTAGCATGTAGGTCACGGTGTGTATGGCCAAATTCTTCTTCTCTAAGGCCTTCATTCTAACTAGCACCACACCCATTTTGAGAAATATTGCAATATCTTCTAAGTATGAGGGCACGTGCCACAACCTAAATAGTTGTGCATTTAGCATGGTATTCTCAATACTTTTTGCATCCTCCCCTGAATCAATTGTAGACAAATAGTCAGGTCCAGAATTAATTTTTCCAGGTTTGACAATCACCGTGAACTCAAATTATTGGAAAAATAGTACCCACTCGAATAATTGGGCTTGTTCACCAAGTATTTCAATGCCATATAGTCACTGTAAAATATAAAAGGAGTTGTCAGTAGATATTGTTTGAAATTGTGAAGCGCGTAGATCATTGATAATGCCTCGCACTCAGTTGTAGTATAATTCTGCACTGCTGGTGTCAATTTCATTTTTGGAAAGCACAAAGGATGATCAACAATCCCTTCAAAAGGCTATGCAATTACTTCTCCAATGGCGGTTCTTGAGGCATCCACATGAACATGGAAAGATCCCAAGAAGGGAAACGTAGGATGGGCACAGTGAAAAGCCTATCCTTTAAAGTGTTGAATTCCTTCTGTTGTGCCTTTCCCCAATGAAAGGCACTTTTATGTCTAAGAAAATATTCTAAAGGTGTGGAAATCTTGGCATATCCATTGATGAAATTTATTTAGTACCCCGTATACCCAAGAAATCCATGCACCATGCTTTTGCTAGTAGGTTCCCCTAACCCCACAATGACTGCAAATTTAGCGAGATCTATTAGTAGGCCTTCCTTTCATATGATGTGCCCCAATAATGTTCCAAACGGGATAGAAAAGACACATTTCCTAATGTTGAGGGATATCCTCAACTGCCAACACCTTTCAAAAATTAGCCTTAATTTGTCACAATGGTCCTTCACTAACCCATATACTGTCCAATCATCTAGGTAGACTAGGAAAAATTTATGGATGAAGTCTTGGAAATCTTGTACCACATTGCGCGAGAACACAATAGGCATATTCTTCAACCCAAATGACATGACTGTATAGGAAAAGGTTCCCCACTCAATGGAAAAATTCATCTTCCTCTATTCCTCCTTTGCAATCCTTACTTGGTGATAGCCCGAGAATCCATCTGTGAAAGAATAAACCTCGCGCCTTGCCACTCCCTCTAAGATTTCTTCGGTGAATAGGGTTGGGAAAGGATCAATGATACACAATGCATTAAGGTCGATGTAATCAACATAGATCCTTATCCTTCTATCCTTTTTGATACTTATTACCATTGGACTTATCCATTCTGACTCTTCAACCACTTCAATGATACCTGATGCTATCATTTTATCTATTTCTTCATTGACCTTCACACGTAGGTTAGTATTCATTCGATATGGTCTATTATGGACCGGGTGCACACCCTCCTTTAAATTAATTCTCATTTCTCCCAAGGAATGGTGAATGCCTTTTATTTCATGATAACCACGTGGGAATAAATCCTCAAAATCACGTAAAATATCAATGATCTTGGAGACTTCCTTCTCTGGTCAATAGTCTCCGATGATAGCCTTTTTAGGCTCCTCTTCTAAGACAATGTTAACCTTCTTTATCCTTAAAGGTTCCTGATAGGCGTGCGCCCATTCATCAGAACTATCTAACACCTCACGCATCCCTACAGAACAGTCAACATCTAATTTTTCTGCTTCTTTGCCATCAATAACATGCAACATCTTTCCTTTTTCTTTTTCCAAACATGCACACTCGAGATATATCTCTTCTGTTTCTTCTTACTCAAAGTATGCCTCCAGGCTAAGTTCACCTAACAACTCCAGTAGCCTATCTTCTGCCATGGCACTATCCCCAATGGTAAGGTTCTTGACAACCTACAACACCTTATCCACCAAGGGTTTTGTACTCTGATACTCGAATGCTTGAATGAGATTAACCATTAACTCTTGAAAATTCCTTGTCTAGCAGTGTGTCTCAGAATAAATGTACCATATGCGCACACAACCTTGTAATGTAGAATATAGTTTGTGTACCTATAGGGATGGAGGTAAATCCTCCATGCCCTCTCTCCAGACCCTCTCACAATCTTGGATATGGAAAGAGAAGGGTTCCTTACCATGATAATCTTTGATTGCGGTGGGCACATTTCTCCTGCAAAACCTTACAGAGAAGGAACTTTTCACCTCGCGCCCTTCCAAGAGGTTATCCTGATGTGTTAACCACCAACATGCAATATTTTTGAGTAGGACGTAACTTAACATCCCACTTCATTCATTCTCCTTCTTCCACTAAGCTTCCATGTCCTATAAGAAAACCTTAGGGAAGGCTCCTCCTGAGTATTTAGGTAGCTCCTTTCCCCTAGGTGCCAGACTGTACGTGCCTTTGTCACCTTTGTCACTGATACTCTCAAATGCCACCCAATTAACTCATAGGTCCCATGTGCCCAATTATTACATGCTATACAGGTGGTGTCACTTAAGGACTGGGTATCCTCAAACTGGATAACTCCTTCTGTGGGATGGATTACCTCTAGATCCCTGATTGAGTGCACATATATTCTATCTAGGAACTCTTCTCTTAAAGGTTTAGTATAGGGTGTTGATTTTCCATTAGCCAGGGGTATGATGACCTGTTCCTCCTCATTTTCAAAGCTTATGTATCCCTTGATGAACCAAAGATCTGCATTGTTCTTATAGCACCATAGGTACCCAAGTAATTCTAGGACATTGTCTTCCTTGGTGAGAGCCAAGACTTTGAAGTCCCTGGTAAACTTAGCCCCTTTAATGGTGATAGGTGCATCCTGTAAGACACCGATGGGCATTTGCTATGTTTTGTTCGCCATATACAAAAAATTTGAAGATGGCTATAATGCAGGTCTTCCCATCTAATGCCATGCATCCAAGGTCAGAACATTAACCTCCACGCATGTGTTAATGAGGATATTACTAAGGAGCCATCCATCCATGACCGCATTTAACGTGATCTCCCTATCATAATCAAGGCTGTGAGGGGGAAGGTTTATATGCAAGACCTTCATCTCATGATCTTCTCCGACATGTGGTACCTTCTCTCTTAACCATGCCCCTAGTAAGGGAATAATATTCTCTTGCCTTATTATTTGACATACTTCCTTAACCTCATCCAGGTCATCCTTTGGTGCCTCAACGTTCCTCCTTTTCTCCTCCCTCCTGGAATTCTCCTTTAGACACTATATTTCTTCTTATAAACTCCGAATGACATCCATGGTTTCTTGATATACCTCCTTTGATGCAGAGGGTCTGGGTACTTCCCATGTACCACTTCTTCCCTTGAAACCATGTTCTTTTACCTTGACATTTCATTTGAGTGTGCGACCTCAGATTTTGTTGTTACCATAATAGGTTCCAAGCCTGCATCAAGGGTCGCCCATGGCATCCATTGTGTGTCAAAATTCTTAATGCTTACCATTGTAGCACCCTTGTCTTTCTGGTGCTGATGATTCATATGCTCAAAAAAATCATGGCACTCGTCATACTTATGCTTCTTCCCGCACCATGAGCACTACAAAAATATATGGGCACTTGCGCTTGTAGTGGTTTGTAGACCCACAATTAAAATAGGTTCCACGTGGGAACTCACTTCTTCCTCCTATGTAGTTACCATGACCACAAAATCCTCTGTGAAATTCCCTTCCATACATGCCTCCATTTGCACGATCCTCATAACGGTAGTCATCACTCTTAGAACTACTGGAAATGTTTGTCTGACATATACCATGATCAATGGCCTCATGGATCTGGTCAATAAGCCAATAATCCTTAGTATCATGGGTCGTAGAGGTGTAGATCTTACAGTAGTAAGATATATTCTTCTGAATTGCGCACTATAACAAGGGAAATATACTTGCATCATGGTCCCCATGAAAAATCTAACAATCTACAGCTACGATGCATACTGTCCTCTGGGGGAAACTATCCTTGACATGCCCTTCTACTTCACAATCTATACACCATAGACCACTACGAGTCTCATGGGTTGAGTTCACAGAAAAATTCTCTAGTTGCTTAGCCATAGTAGTGATTTGAGCTTCTAGAAATGGGATAACACCAGTTTCAATGATCCCAAAAGCTTCAGTGCATAGGGAAACTTCCAACACCTCACATGGGTCTGTGAAAGTATTATGAGATAAAGCTCTTATAAATGGGGTTATCAACCCTCCAACAAATCATTGAGCATGCTTTGAAGGGTGAATATAATATGAGAACTTTTACAAGAGAGTCTTAAACCGTGCATCATACTCTCACACACTCTTCACCATTCCCTGCTAAATTTCCTTAAGGGCGCTGATGATATTCTGTTCAAACTCAAGGATGTGGAATTCTGCTAGGAGTGTTTTTCAATGTGGTGTAATCTACCACCGTCTGATGGGGGTCATACTTCATATAGCAGCTATGCGTGTGCCCTTGTAACTTCATTGTAAATTGACCGACCTTCCGTTCTAGGGTTGTGATCCCATTTGCATGCCATAGAAACTCACACTTGTGAACATGCTCCGCAACATCTTCAATACCCCTGTAATCTAGAAAATGTAAAGACATCACAAAGAGGACTTGAGGAGGTGGCTGGGGCCCTTGTCCTCTTGATCTAGTTCCTTGACTCCCTTCGGTGTTTCCTCCTCCACTGGATCTACTAGATCCACTAGGTCTTGTGCCGATCCACCAATTCCACCTCCAAATCCACCAGTAGCCAATAATGGTCCTGAAATGGTTATGCCTAGGTTCCCCAACGTCCCACTAAATTTCACGCCAACCATCTGCAAGATTGTGCCATTGCCATATGTTTTTCTTGTGCCACTCCCCAAAGTGTTACCAAATACTTGTATATTTTCTCCTTGTCCAAAAATTCCTCTAAATACTGGAATAGTATGCATAGCCGTAAAAGTGGGAAATGAAAAATTGTATCTCCTGGGCATAGATTTGTCACTTCCACTAATACCAACTAGGTCAATGATACTCCTTCCTTGATCTGGAAAACCAAGTGCCATTATTTGGTCACTAAGTGAGTTCATATTTGTGCCAATGACTCTTCTCTCTCTGTGCGATGGAATCTCATCAGAAGCCAAAGGGGTCTCTCTTATGTACTTTCCAAGATGGGGTAGCACTAACTTCTCAGGTTCCATGTCCTCTGTGTGAGCCCCAAATCCTTCCCGTAACGTCTACCTCCATATATCCATCACACTTGCAACCTCGCATTGTCTAGCAATCTCCCTTTCACACGCTTCACTATACTTGAGTCGTCTCTCTTCGTTTTATTTCTACGTCGCAATGTCTGCCATCTTACTCCACCTTAGCTTCCTCACCTAGCACTCAGGAAGGTTTTAGATGGCCATCGTAAATGCCTCTAAAACCATGGTCATGATCAAGATATTCATTTCTAAAGGGGTAACACGTAGAAATGATCCTCTAGGATCCTGCAAAAAATCGAACTCAACAAATTCCAAACAAGAATATGTAGAAATAACATACTCCAAAGTGTAGCTAGCTAGTACTCCCTTCCACCAATGATCCACATCACAAGTCCACGTCAGATCTACATCTTGCATCCTCTGGTACTCTTCTTGGGTCCACATGCATGATCTATAATACTAGCTTGATCTAGACACATATGCGGAGAGCCATTCATACAGCTCTACTGGGAAGCAACAAAAGAAATTTTCATACAAATCATGGTTGAGGTTCTCTTCTACCCATCTATGTGTATCAAACTTAGGTCCAATGCTGAATCTCCGAGAAAATTCATCCTCCGTGCTTTTAAACCATGTTTCAACACTTTCTAAGGTTAAATGTTATGTCATCACTTATTTCATAGATCATGATGTATATAATTTCCCAATACAACTTTGAAAAGAGGTCTTGGAAATGGAACCACGATGTAGTCATTTTTACACCCACCAATAACAAGGGAATCCCATGCACGCTAGCCTATTACCCAGAGGGTACTGGGAGCTCACTCAAGGCATGTGTGGGCACTGAGTCTATTTTTTATGTGAGTTGAGTGGAAAAAAATCATCTATGATCCAAACTTTAAATAAAGTGAGTGGTAATGAGACGTGAAAACATAATAGAGCTCTGAACGGCTCTAGACCAATGCAGTCATTCTAGATAGAAAGATACTTTAACAGAATATAAGACTGAACCTAAACAGAAAGGGAAATGCACAAGGATTCATACTTATTCCATTAACATACATGAAGAAGAACTATGAAGATATGAGGATGGACTAGAATCTTTAATGATCGTATTCAAATAAGTTGGTAACCTCATTACATTCGTTAGATCCATTATAGAACATTACAGTATGGTAGTCCAAACTCATACACCATAACTGAATCTACATTCCTTAGCTCTTCAAAAATAAAATTTACAATCCAAAGCCCCTTGATGAATCCTTATCCTACATTTCATCTACCCAACCCAATATAACTCCTCGCAGCATTTCTGCAATGCTCCACTTTCTATCGATCTCTCTCTTTTTCTTTTGTGGGCAGTTGTATTTATAGGCACTCGAAAGTGCTAACTCATCCTTCTACAGACTCACATCTAGCGCCAAGTGTCTGAATGTGGTCCTCCATGGGCACATGATCCTCCAGGCTTGAGCTCCTACTCTTTTCCATGATGTCCTTTTAGAATCCTCCATTGTGGGGCATATTCCTTCCTAGGCCAACCTGTCGTTAGGCTGACACCTTATCCACTCTGCATGCATAGTCAAGTAATGCTTTTCTCATGTCCTACCCGATACACTGAATACAGCTAAGTCCCAAGAAATTTTTCTTCCAGTGCATAACACGTTCCTTATAAAACCCTCCTAGAACCCTACCTTGTGCTCCTTCTTCTTGTGAGCCCATCCTTCAACCTAGGCCTTGCGCACCCATGCACCTTTTTGTACTTAACCGATATTTCAGGGGCCCAACATTGCACATTAGTGTTTTATTTTTATTGGTTCAATCATTTTAACCATTTTAGTCACTTCATATTACTTTAGTGTATTTATTTACAATGTTTTATGTCCTCCTAGATTAGATTTAACTATTATTACATTTCCCCCATTTCAGTTAATTTTAGCTAATTATTTTGGTGAACCCGACCTCTCATCATAGGTAAATGTAATCCTTTTATGTCTCTGATTACTTTACAATTTGATAATTGTGGTCATGATTTTGTTGATACCCCTACTAATCCTTCTACTTATATACCTTTCCCTTCATTCATTCAACTTCCATCTTTTGATATGAATCCTAGAGCTATCGATGTTGTTGTTTCCACTTATCTATGTACTATCGATCCTATTATTTTAGCAAAACTTGTAGCGGAGGCACAATCTCTTCCCCCTGATCCCATAGTCACATCGAATACCATTAGTAAACCACAAGATCATTCACATTCGCTTGATAATTCTCTTATATTATGCATATATGCTTCTACTGATACAATAATTTCCCCTACTTCTCCATCTTCTATGGCTGAATCTCAATCTCTCAAAGCTCCACATGAATTTGTTCCTACTATTTGTATGATTGTTATGGTCCCTTATGATTCAACAGTTACTCTTGATATCACCAATGATATGGTATTACACACAGATCCTACTCTATAATATTATCTTTCTTTACTTGTCCCTCCACCACCTCCCTATAAACACTAAAATCAGGTCACACTCCCATTTCGTACCTCAACCAATAAGCACCCTTTATTACATTTACCTAGCGATGACCCCCTTCACCCCACTAATATTAATTTAATTAATCTAATTTAATTAATTCATTATCCTCACTATATTTATTATTTAAATAATATCCACACATACAGTTCACTTAGACACCTCACCAAGCCAACTCAACCTAAGACCTATTCTTAGCAAGTTGCCATAACTAACTAAGACTTACCCAAACCCTAAAAATCAATGCCTACATTCCCTCTAACCACATCCCCACATGATCAAAAGAAGCTCCTAGTCTAATCCATGGGATAACAACACAATATCCAAGGAAATCAGAAGGATCTCCCTAGTTTAGTAAACCTAGGAAATCTTGCCTTGACCGACATCAGTTACCCCTAACCATCACTAGTTAAGCCGGACCACCGTTAGTTACCCCTTTTAACCCCAAAACAACCTTATTATCAAGGTTGGAAGAAAGTTGGAAAAAGGTTAGCAAAACATTGAGAGAAGGTTAACGATCAAGAACACATCTTCAGAAAGCAAATTCCAGCGAAAAACCACATGCAAAGAAGGAGATTGAGCATCTTCTCCTGCACAGCCATCCAAACCATCATCTGATCCATCCAAGCAAAGAGGAGTGTACATGCAGCCCATGCAGAAGCTTTCTTTCAGCTGGTGATCACTTGTAGCCTTAAAAACCCTCATCAGCACCCCCATCCCTCACACATAGGCATTTAGGAATGGAATCCAAGTAAGTATAACATCATACTTTCTTGGTTTATTTCATTTCATCATAATTTTATCATCCATTGTTTATCTTGCCCCTTATTGACCTTCTCCAACATTTTCACCTCCATATACCCATTAAAACCTCACCAAAACCTACTCTAGTCACCCAATACCTCATCTCCACCCACAAAAGTCCTTTGTGTAATCACAAAGGAGACCACAACTTGTTATGTGATATTTCCAGATCTCACATTAACCAACACCGGTTACACCTAACCACTGTCGGTCACCCCTGACCAACACCAGTCTCTGTATTTGCCCACACAGCCTAGAACAGATACCTACCCACCTAATTTCACCTTACCTTTATTCACCTGTGATCTACCTGAGACCTCTGTCAAACCTGCAGAACCTAGAACCAATCATTTGACCTTTGGATGCTATTCTAGCTTAGCCTGTTAGATTAGATCTATCTCTTATTATGTTTTAAAGTGAGATACCTAAATCATTTCAAACTACAATAGGGTTTAATTTGTTTACAACATTAAATTGTTTAAAACAGTGGATTGACAACCATCTAGGAAGTATCACACTTCCCGGATCTAGCATACGCTAGGTAGTTCACTGCCCATATTGTTTAATTCCGTATGGTGGTCTTGCTTTGCATTACATGTAGTTCTTCCTAGCCAAAAGGAAGCTTTCACGATCAGCTATGGATTCAAAAGTCATACGCATATAACAACCCATAAAACAACATCTGAACATGTATTTCTCCTATGCCTGTTACCCTATCTGTTTCATCAATGCTTTAAAGAAACGATCTAAGAATCAGGTGAAATATTTTGGCACACCCGGTGGGACCCATCTAGGGTTCCTTGCATTTCATTCATTCCTAGGAAAAAATTGTGTGTTTGTTTCCCTTCTGAAAAGTGTACACACTAATTTTCTTCTTTGGTAATCCACCTCTTCTTTCTATTTCTCTAAAGGAAACCTTTTCTTTTGGTGTAATTAAAAAGAACCATTTTTTCATGTTTTCTGCATTGTAGTGAAAGAGCATCCCTCTTCCTCTTCATCTTATTGTGCCATCTAATTTCACATTTTCAATTTGGGTTTAAAACTAAGTGCATTCCATTCTGATTTATTGCATTAGCTCACATTAATTGAGGGTAACCTATATGCTGGAAGTCGTGCCCAGCTGATGGTTGACAAATGAATCGTAGAAAAGCATTTCTATCCTTTTCTCTCTCTCTAAGTCTTACCAAACCTCACAAAAATTCAAAATACATACATTCTTAAACAACATCCTACTTGGAAGAGGCTATAGGTGATCACATGATCACGTCATAGTGGGTACCCAGCTCATTGTTATGTCGAGTCATACTTCAAAGCGAAGCCTGCCCCCACTATAACATACTTGAAACCTCACCTTTTAGATCTCCTTCTTTGTAAGAAGCCATCCTAGCCAAAAAATCTATTTCACAATTCATGTGTCAGTCCCTAAGTAGCATAAGCTAAAAAAACATAATAGAAAAGGCACTCCCAGGATCACATTTTCTTAGTGTTTTTGCTTGGCTTGCGTTTTGAGGTGAGAGATCACATTCGTCACTTTTTTGTTCATCCTTGCATTCTCCTTATCACAACTGGTGTATTCCAGCTTCACCTAAGTGTGCCTGGGTCATATCATCATCATTCTAAGAATTCTGGGTCTGATTCTACAACATATTTTAATTCACAACCACTTTATTTCATCAATATTTCAATTTCATAGTAACCGTCATCAGTTACCTCAGAACTCCATCAGTTATACCCAACCGACGTCAGTTCTAGGTCTCTGTCACTATCATTATTCCGATTGACATTTTAAACATCTTCAGATTTGGCATACCTGTCAGATTTTACCTTCTACCTCGTTGTTTACTCATTGTCATTTTCTACAGTAACTGGCAGTGGTTACCCCTGACCAGCATCATTTTTCCCTAACCAGCATCGGTTAGCCTGTTTCACATTCCAGCCACCATTTAGTACTTAATCCACTTTTTGTCACCAGATTCACCTGTTCCTGTTGTTCTCTGTGTCATTTACAGAGAAGTAACCCTACCTGATCAGTATTGGTTCACATGGTGCTGACCCAAAGACAAGAAAACACACTCGTATTTTACGCCAGTTGTCAACCACTCCCACCTAGCCCTTCACCACCTTCCATTTTATCACCAGCCATGGATCCCATCCAGCCTATTACTATCACTACCAGAGATGAGGAGTTTGCACAATTCCTTGACCAAAACCCTGTCGCCTTGCAATTTTACCTTTCCCATTCATCCACTCGAGATGACTCGGGTTAGTTGATATATGAAATTCCCATATCTATCCCTCCGACTCTTGCACCCACTTCCGCATTGGCCCCATCTGGCTCTATGCTGCCCGTATCCACCTTACCCCCAGTTGTTTCACAGTTAGGTCCTATAACTACTATGAATGTTGCGTCTGCTACCTCTGTGGCACCCGTTACATCCATCGTACCCTTGAAAACTACCCTAAACACAACCTATTTTTCCCCTAATGTCTCTCACATACCCATAGTTACATTACCACCTCCAGTGTTGGTGACCCCTACCCCATTTTAGAACATGGTTCTTTCTATTCCACAATCATTATCCCCTATTACCACTAGGGTTACCACAACCTTTCCACCTCCATATACATACTACCAAAAACCTCCTATTTCATCCATTATACATTCCGGGCACATACCCCCTGTGCCACTACCTTCTTCTCCACTTCCCTACATGGCATCCCCATATACTAGAGTGCTGCCCCTATTATATGCCCAAAATGAAGCTTCTTATGCTATGGGAGGCATCCAATCATCACAACCCACCAATGACCTAATTAAAATGATGTTGGAAAAGATGCAGACATTGGAGGCATCGGTTTCTGGCTCCTGCAACACTCTCACCTACGATGATATTTGTAACAAGCCTATTCACCCATCCATTCCTATCCATTCATACCCTGTGCATTGGGAAATTCCTAAATTCAATCGTTTCAATAGCAAAGAAGACCCACAACAACATTTGCAGTCATTTAAACATGGGTGTTATCTAATCGCTCATGATGATGCCTTGCTTTTGAGAACCTTTCCCATGTCCCTCACTAGACCTGCATTATATTGGTATAGTGGGTTACCTAAACACTCTATATTCTCATTCAATCAAGTAGCCCAAGCCTTCTTGGATCATTTCTCTATTAATATCATCAAGAAGGTTACCATGACTGATCTATATTCCATACGTCAGTATGAGGACGAATCTATCGCATATTTTGTCACTCACTGGCGCATCCTGATCAATCAACTTACCTTCCATCTACCACAAAATGAACTCATCAAGCTCTTCACATGGGCTTACGCTAGACATATCTCCATGACCTTGCAAGTCTAAACCTTTCAAACATTCGATGAGGCATTCACTATGGCATGAAAGTTAGAGATTCGGGCCATCGAAGAGAAGAAAATCTAGTTATGCAATAAGAATTCGACATTCAAGTCGAATGATACCTCTTCTTCTTCCAAACCACAAACCAATTATTCAAAAGCTAAGGGCACCACTAACGCAGTGGTACTCAAAGTCGGCCCAGCTCATCCATCAAATTAGGCTACCCCCTCATCTAATCTCTCACCTGTCCAGACTTTTCAATTCAAACGAGAGTAGTGAAAATATACCCCAATTGGGGAACCTTACTCTTATGTATTAGAAAATATTATCAAAGCTGGATCCATCACCCATCTACCTATAAAACCACACACTGGTTTTGACCCTGCTTGTTCCATGCCCGAATGGTATAAAGAAGATGATTTCTATAACTATCATTGAGTAAAGGGTCATAGTGACGACAACTACATCACTTTTAAAAATATTGTCTAAGAAATTCTCGAGAAAGGTGAGTTAACTGTGGATAATCCCAACACCACCCCAAACAAAAATCTACAAATCTTCAAAAAACTATTTCCCAACCATGCCCCTTCATCCAATCAAACCAATGAGACATCAACTCACGATACCCATACCCGCGAGGTTCACGCTATCTTTAATGAGGTACTTGTCTCCTCCCAATTACCCTATATTCCTTCCATAGAGGAGATCCTAGCCCAAAATCCTCCTTCCATGTTGGAACTAACCTCCCCTATTCCTTCACCAACAAAGGAACACATTTCATCTCCTTCATCACCAACGAAGGGGTCTTCCACTAAAATTAAGCCCATCTCACCCCTGGCTTCACCACTTAGAGAACCTTTACCCACAATATCTCCTCCACCAAAAGAGGAGAACCCATTACCTCCTCCACCCACAGAGGAGCACCCATCTATTCCTCCACTTATAGAGGATCTCCCATCATCTCCTCCACCTATCATAAATCCAGTTGAGAAACCTTTGCCTCTTGGTGAGCATTCTCCATCAGCTACCCATAACCCCGCCGACCAATTTTGGCTCTCTTACCCACTGAAGCTGAAGCTAGCCAATTCCCCATCTCTAAGACACATTTTATGGGAATTTCTATTAGGTCCTCACCAACTCCACCTATAGATGTGTCGTTCTCACCGTAACATTCCCGAATTAATACTTTAGAAACAAGGATTTTATTTTTTTGCATGAGTAATGTTCTCTGTTCAAAATACTTAATTCAGAACACACATTTCATAACAATCATTCTTATAACAAATAACCATATGCAGCTGTAATGACTTGGTGTACAACCGATCTATTCATTCCATGACTAGGTTAACTACTGATCCATTCATGTGTAACATTGAGTTTGGAGTATTCTACTAAATACTTCATATTCTTGGTTCTCTCACCCTATACTGGGTTCTGAGTGATCTGTCCAAGGAAATTAACTTAATAATTGTTACCAATGTTCATCGCAATCACGAACCTTAGACTGGTGACATAGGACAATGCAATTATTAGCTTGCGATACTTTGGCCAAAGATTTATAACATACTATTCGTATTACTTATTCCTTGATGGCATACTTGTCAATCTGGAATACATCCTTCAGCCAACTCCATTGTTATCTCGAATATATTACACTAACTCCTGTCAGTCCCCTTGCCCAAGGTTTAACTCAAGCTCAGGTTAACAACATAGGTCATGATATGATGAGGCTCTTGAAAACTTAGGGTAAATTGGCATACTGGGTCAACCTAGGTTATCCCCGTGTGCCAAGGTACCCTGAGCCCTAAAGGGCTACTTCATATCCTGATTATGGTACTAACCAGTCCTGGAAAGGAATCTTGAACAAGTTCCAAAGTGTGTAGATCTCAATGATCAATGCGGAAGGGTGTTGCCACATGTCATCTACACTGTTGTATCCTCAAAAAGATCCTAATCTTCTCAAAGGTACAACCTTGTAGATGACGCGTGTCAACATCCTATGGCACAACCTCGTAAAGATGTACATACCTCAAAGATTTTACTTACATTAAGTTAAATTTGGTTTTAAAGACTACCTAAATCAGCAGCCCACCAAACCCTGAGTCCAACATTCCTTTAAGTTCCCTATTTAAAGTTGAGATAAATTTAATTTAAGAACTTAATTAACTTAGGATTGCTTCTGGAATTGATAGTTTTGACCTATCATCTCGTTACCCAAGAGTAGGAAAGCAATAAATTATATTCCTTTAAATAAAATAACTTAACCATTTAAGGAAGTGTAACAACCCATTAGGCTGAAACATATCAGACTTATTGTAATTAATTCTTAATGATTCGCAATTATATCTTTTTTTTTTTTTATTTAGTGCCTTACTAGAGAGGAAGGGTCTTCCTCTTCATAGTTGCATTTTTAGGGCTTACCACACCCTACCATGTCATTTAAAGTTACAATAATCTTTGTTAAAATTTTATTTCACCTCACAAGGTATAATGAAAAACTTAGATAAGAATGTTGTATTCAGCCACCTATTAATTTCAAATTTCTTAGGGAATTTATCTAAGTTCCCCTTTTAAACCACTCTTTAAGAATACACATCCAATCATATTGATAACACAAAGATTATACTCAACAAGATAATTTACACAATCTATATAAGTAAATTCTCACTCTTCAATTCATTTCCAAACTTATACAATTACAACTTATGCTTTTTAGGCATGCTTTAAGACATCAGCCTTCCTTCAAAAGATACAAACTTTTATTTTTACAATACAATTCAGAAATCAACTTAGAATTCTTCACTAGAATCAACTTAGAGCAGTCAATGCATCATTTAAGTTTTTCCTTCTTTTACCACTTACGAAGTCCATCTGTAAAATTTGCTAGCACGGGTCAGTTCAATGAACTGAGCATGATAAACACTAATCCTTAAAACAAGTGCATTCCAATAATTGTTTCAATAAAACAACCCTGTTATAATGACAACAATTACTTCATACTCACAAATATTTAAGTAATATCAATATAATAAGAGTCATAGTACACTGTTTAAACAAAGTGGACAGGATATATTCTATATTACTTGCCCTAAAATTTTAAAGTATAATTGATTCCAGCAATTACATTCACGATCAATAACATAATATAACACTGATTTTTTTCTTCCTAACAAATATAACGCCACTCACATCATAACCTAAGTTACATAAGTAATTTCAACATAATCATTTTCGGATGATTCATCTCACTTTTATGTAAGGAAGGAAGAAACATTCCATTTACCAAGTACTTATCCATCTGAAAAGTTGAAACAATTTATATCATGATTTAAACAGATTCTTAAAATATCTTCTATTTAAAAACTAAACCATTTAAGGTATTCATTAAAAAAAGGATCATACAAAAGAAATTTAAACAGAAGTGAGGGAATAATTGCCACCTTCAATTTCTTCTGCCAACCTATCTTCTACCTTAGTCTTCTTAATTTTCAAGCAATGAAAAGTATACAAGACAATGAACATTGATTTCCTTTTTACAATAAGAATGACAATCAGGAGGTTTAAAAACAAAGACCTTATCCCAGCTATACGATGAAGGAGTCTTATCAGATTTAGGATCCCCCATCCCAATTATTTCTTTCAACTACTAAGACAGTTTTGCCTTCTCATAACCATTTAGTTTGAGTTCATTACAGTTCTAAGGAATGAGCACAATAACCAATCAAGGAAAAGAGTAATAAAATAATAGACTTCTCTTTTTAAACCCTTTTACTTCTTTCCCTTTTATCTCTAAGAGAAACTGTGATGATCTAAACACTATTGCATTCAATTTTAGAATGAATTCAATCTTCTAAGACGTGATAAATATTCATTAGACCAACTAGGAATGAGAAGTTGAGTAGTTCTAGAACTTAAGTTCACCCAATAGTTCAGGCAGGGTAGAGCCATCTCATTGGTTTACCATTACATCCCTACAGGATCTACACACTGTGCATCCAATAAAATTCAAGATCAATATTTGACATAAATCGTACGAACTGATCAAGACTCATAATACAATCCCAATCCAAATGAAATAGACTACATTTCCTCAAATACTTGAACCATTCGAGTTTAAAATCAAGTTAGGGTAACTTCATGTTTCCCTTAATGACAAAGCAACCAGAAACTAAATTAGTTGAACCGATACATCGTTTGGTTGCTATTTTAATATGAAACGCTAAAGTCCAATTCAATATATAGTATTGAATTACCGTATTTGAATCATAATTTCAAAAATACCCAAAAGCTGTAATATTCAACCATTGTAATGAATTTTACATTAACAGTACAGAATAAAAATAGGTCTTCCATTTGCATCCAAAACATTTCAGCCCTATTTCTAACTTCAAACAAAATGTATTAAACTGGACATCGTAAAAAACTTTCCGACTTTAAAGTCAGGTTTGAAAGAGTTTCCACCACCGTTATCATGGCCATAAGAATTAGATTTCACAACCCATGTCAAAAATACTACAAGTTACAGTCTTGTTTGCCCAAAATAATAGAAACAATTTTATTTTAATACTTTTTCCAAAACAACCAAGGTTTCACAGGTAGAACACAAACTCATCCATATACTATTCCTCTTGTGCATGCCAGTGTTACTATCATTCAAGGATTCGTGCAAGAATAAAGCAACTAAATGTATACTGACTTATCCACAGTTCTCGTGAACTTAAAAACAGTCAATCCCCTTTCACAAGAGGAGTGCATACTATGCCATATATATAATGTTTCCAGAATACACAACTTTATAACAGTCAAGTTTCACAGGGTGATACCGAACAAACCTTCCACGAGTTATTCACATACCAAATAACCATGGATAAACCATGAATATCATAAGTAAACATAAAAACAACATTGTTCCGTCCACTGAAACAAGTTTTTAACAAATGAGATTCAACCCATTTTAAGTGTTTCCAGAGGTTAAAAATCACAACAGTTCGCAACTCAAAACTTAACAAATACAAGTGGATCTATTGCAACAATAAAGACTTCTAAAGAAGTTGAAATCAATAAAAAATTTCAACCACTGAGAGCCCTTTGTAGTTACCAGTACTACTCATATGTTCACAAATCCACTGTGAAAGAAAAGTAATGCAAACAAGTTCCAAAAGAATAAAGCAAACTCCCGATTCAACCCAAAAACTCAAGTTTACACAAAACCCATAAAATCATTTTTTTACCAGACAAGCATAAATACACAGAGCTCATCATAACAGAGTTGTTTTTAATAAAACACTTAGAGGAAAGCAAAGATTTTAACAGTTAGGGCCTATCATGCCTGATAGTGTCACTATAAAATCAAAGAAGACCTCTGGCTGAGCCCGCTCTTTCTCTTCTTCTCCACGAAAGGTCAAACAATAAAATACTACTTCCACCATGCCTCATATATTCTCCACGAAATAGAAATATATTTGAAACCCTAAAAATAGCCATGCAATGAAGTATAAACTGCTGGTTCGAAAGACCAGTGTGCATGTAGAGAGAAAAACGAAGTGCATGAAAAATGAAACAACCAAACAAAAGTCCACTTGCATGCCTCCCTAAGTGATCCAGGCTTAGGAAACCATGCACATTAATTGCATTAATTCCATATCTCATGCCCAATCTTCCTTTCCACCGCCCACCAAATCAGACAATTCCTAAATCAAAATAAACAAGTGTTTCCATTTCTAGAGGTACTGCCACCTAGGCCTCTGCTAGCCAAATTAACCTCCACCAAAGTTGGCAGTACCCAATGTACTTATAACCTTATCACCATCTTAAATGCCATAGAAACCACCGCGCAACACTTGTGACCCTTAGTTTCCCATTCATAGAAATTATTTTAGGATAGGTTAATGACTTAGGTTAGATCTTAGGTAATTTAAATTTAACACCTTAGGATATAACACTAGTCACTTACCTTAGTAATAGGCTAGACAAACCCTTAGGTAATATCCAAAAATACATAGTTTAGGAACTAGGTTAGATTGAAATCACATTTCGACAAATCAATCATACTAAGACGTTTCAGGATGGATTCTGAATTCACATTAAGTATAAAAGCTTATATCGGAAAACTCACATATCTTACCTGGCTTAAGGTCCAGGTTCTCTCTAATGCCATAAATGGCTGAAAACCAAATTGTGACTATAATGACCTGTCAGGGTCAATTTCCAGAATCCAACGAAACTTTCCACAGCATGGAAATATTCTCATATGAAGGAGAATTAAAGAACATATATATTCTAAGTTCAGTCTAGAACTAATAATTCATAGAATGCCAATTCATGGTTATTCATCCTGAATATATTTAAAACATTCCTTGGATCACTGTAATTGATCCAAGGACGAGTCATAGAGATAGATATGCTTACAATCCTCCTAAAATCAGATTGCACTCATCCACGAGAAATGAAATAAAATGAATCCAGGCATATTCCATTTCAATCAAAGATCTCAAGAGCAGAAAAGACATCCATATCAAGCAGGATTTCCTGAAATCAAAAGGACATATCCTCATAAGGAAATGCACATAACAATACGTGAATACAAAGGAGGAAAATAACAACAGTTAAGGGTGTTACATGCTTCCCTCCTAAAATAATCATCATCCTGATGATTACATCCCTTTATTTATATTAAGGATTTTCAATTCATTCACTTACTTATTCAAAACCATATATTCTAAATTTTATAGTTCCAAAAATCAGTATTATATATCTTTGTACTCCAATAGAATAGATTTTTGCCCAAAATTGGCTTTCTTAATTTAATAAATGTGTATCTCAAATATACATGCTATCTCATCATGTCCATCATCTCAAAATGTTGGCACGTAGGCTGATATACAATACCAAATGTCATCGGCATGCAGGCCAGTCTCATATATACAAAAAGAATGAATCACATACAAAATATCTTCGGAACATAGGTCGGTATATGCTTAAAATATACAAAATAACTCATACACCCTCACTTTCTTTGGCACGCAAACCGGTATGGGATTAAAAATATAACTATCTTCGACACATAGGCCATCATATATATAAAAAAAATCACTAGTATACATCAAAAATTAGGTGACTGCATATCAGACATCTCACCGAATTTCCTCCATCTCTATGTCACATGCACCCTCGGCCTCTTGTGTCCCTGCTGGAACCTCACCTAGCACTGGTGGCCTCTCCCTGATCAGGCCTTGGAGCTCGCTGACCTCCTGTGCTCTCCACACTATGTGTGTAAGATCTCGTCCTCTCACTAGATGCCTATTGTGCCCTGTACTCGGCATAGGATATGAAATCTATCCCAGCTACCATGAGCTGATCCTGATAATATCTCACCTCACCTAGGTCATCCCATAACCTGGATATAGGCACAGTCTGTGGTGGTCCCATAGGTCTTGGCCCATTACCTGTCCTGCAGTGACTTGCCATGTGCCAGCTTGTGAACTGGGACCAACTCCCTGTGCCTGTGGTGGTGTCCCCTACCCATGTGCCTATATATGGGCATGTAAGGCCCCAATCTATGCCTGGGCTATGGTCAAATGGCCCTGTAAACCTGCCACCTGATCCTGAAGGGCTGCCACCTAACCATCTCCCCCTGACCATCTCCATCTCCTCCATCTACCATCTGGGCCTCCAGACTAGCCACATGTACTCGTAGCTCTGCTACCTTTGGCTCTGACCCCTCTAGCTGTGTCTGTAGTATACCTATCTGGGTAATCAGTGTCGCTACCTTCCCCTGTAGGGCATCTCTCTGCACTGTAATGGTAGCTAAGTCTGGCTACCCCGGTCTAGGTGTTATGGATCGTAATTGAGCCACCCATCACTGCCTGTACCTGTCTGTACATCTGACATCATCCATCTGCCAATCCACTGGCTCCTCCTCCTCCCCTATAGGCACTGTAGGGTGTGGTAGAGGTAGAGGCATCTCCATGTCATCTCTCTGATACTATGGGAAGGACAGAGAAATATCATGTACAAGCCCGAACTGCCGTTAGACCCTGTCTACCAGGATCATCTCATCCTCCCCGAAACGGCGACCTTGTATCCACCTCTCTAGTTGGAGCTCAGCTAGCTCCTCATGCATGTGTGTATATGAGGGGAATCCCACATATGGCCTCCAGATAATGTCCACTCCAGGCAACCCCTCTAGCAATTGCTGAAAATGGGCCACATCATGTGTCGGCCTATTAGATCTCTTCTCTCCTATCACCGAAACCGATCTCTTGTATCCCACCTACACAAATCTCACTGGGAATGCATCAAATTGGGGCATCCCTATTGGCCACACATAAGCTATGTGCTCATAAGCCCATCAGTGTAGTAAGAAGGTAAAACATAGGCTGAACCTGTGTAGCCACGCGTATGCCCATAACTCTCTCTATAGTTGCACCAAGAATGTTGGTGCCGAGGAAAAGAGTGTCTCATTCACCATCATATCGTGGAGTACCCCCATCAGTAATCGGGGAAAGCATCCACCCTCTGCATCTGGCAGTGCATAGCAACACACTACCTCCATCAATAGAACCACTAGCCTCGTCTCATCCAGACAGGCTAGGTACATCTCGCCATAGCTCAAACTGGTGCTATGGAATCTTAGATCTGTCGCCCCCTCGCCAAATACTATCCTGATCAGCTCCTCTGAGGCCTCGGAGGAGATAGAGTAAACTTGGGCACCCAATATGGGTAACCATAAAATATGGAACACATCCTCTAGGGTGATAGTCATCTCACCCATCGGAAGGTGGAACGTGTTGGTCATGGAGTCCCATCTATCGATGAGTGTGACCATCAAGCTGGGCTGCCGAACAACATGTAGGTATCACCGAATCCTACTCAAGCCCACTGCCTCCATGTGTTGCATCTCCAAAGGGGTCACTAAGCTACATAATGTCACCAGTAGAGGTGGAACCCTATCCCACATGTGTAACTGCACTCGCCCCTGCATCCAATCCAAACACTAAAAAACCTATTTAATGACCATATTCACCAATTATCATTACCCTCCACCCTATTTTCACCCTACCCATCTTGACTACCTAGCCTAAAATAATTTTTCACCATTGTGCCTCACATCCCGAATGATGTCGGTTCACCCTTACCGACCACGGTTACCCCTTCACCAGCCTCAGTGACCTGTTTGCTGACCGATACCAATTCTACCCAACCGACACCGGCCAAGCTTAACTAACGACGGCCACTGTTACGTTGAATCCTGTGACTTCTCAAAATCCCAATTTTCTAAAAAACACTCCCTTCCCCTTTTACCCCACCTACAATGACCTAAACTACCCCTGGACCTCTACCCACCCACATATACAATTTAATACCCTCCCCCTTCCTCTTTTTTCCCGCTATTCCCCCATACCCAAATTTAATTTTTTCCCACCCACAAAAAAAAAAAAAAAACTGACAAACCAACATTTTTATATATCAACCTCTAATCTATCCACAAAACAATGTAGCGTAGGGCGCTTACCTCGTCGCGCTACCATTGTCTCGGTGGCACATCTGATCGCTATGCTGGTGGTCCACCTGATCCCTCTCTAGCCTCTGCCATCACCGAATAACTACTCGTAACCTCCGATCAATCAACTCTCTCACCCTGATCCCAAAGACCCATTACTCACCAACCCAACCCTCATCAAATCTGACTGCCAGCTCACTATCCCGTTTCTTCCAGACACTTTTTTCTCTTTTCTCTCTCTTTTTTTCATTTCTTCACTTCATAAATAACAAATGAATAATAGAAACATATGAATAATACCCAACTTGACCTAACCGACGTCGGTTACCATTAACCAACATCATTCACGTGCCCTACCTAACCATCATCGGTGTCCCTATACTGACATTGGTTATCCATGACTGGCATCGGTCACCCTCACCTACACATTGCCCTTACTTTGACCTTTTACCCCACTCTTTAACCTAATCCTTTACCCCACCCCACCTGTACCCAACCTATTTACCTTACCTTTCCAGACCTCCTCACTTTCCTGCCTACTCTTTTCCTCCTTTGGGGACTCATTATTTTACCCATATCTTGGCCTTACACATGCTGTGACCTAGATATTTTGACCTATACCATCACTAGTGACCTTTGACATCATGTGTCTTCTATACCTTGCGTCACTGTTACCTATGTTGATTGACCTAATGACCTTACCTAGCCTATTACTGTGACTGTTTATCATGATCCTACCTTTGGTGCACTGGAACATACCTAAACGTTCCTGCACCTAACCTATGTTGTGTTTCCTGACCATATTCTATACCTTGGATACCGAATTCACTTTAACCTTGTTTGGATAAACCTATCGACCTTAGACAATGTAGAGTTTTCCTGCTCTTCAACCCGGTAGCATGTTGCTATTTATAAGTGTGCGTTCATTTGACTGTTATTACCTTTGACCCTGGCCTATACCCTAGATTTCCTAAGTAGACCTTTCACCCTTATTCCCTGTACCCACTTACCTTTTCCCCACATTTGCCTTTTATCAAACCACTCACCGCCTCAGCCTGCTGCCTCGTTAGTTCCTGGTTTGAGGGGGATCACCTTCACGCACACATGGGGCAACCACATCTTATTTTTGTTAGCGCTGCTTACCAAAACAAGCTATATAACAAAAAGGGGCAAAATGTAGACACTAAAATCAGGTCACACTCCCCTTTCGTACCTCGACCAATAAGCACCCTTTATTACATTTACCTATCCATGACCCCCTTCACCCCACTAATATTAATTTAATTAATCTAATTAAACTAATTTATTATGCTCACTATATTTATTATTTAAATATCTTATTTAAATAATATCCACACATATAGTTCACTTAGACACCTCACCAAGCCAACTCAACCTAAGACCTATTTTTAGCAATTTTCCATAACTAACTACGACTTACCCAAACCCTAAAAATCAATGCCTACATTCCCTCTAACCACATCCCCACATGCTCATAAGAAGATCCCAGTCTAATTCGCGGGATAACGACATAAGATCCAAGGAAATCAGGAGGATCTCCCTAGTTTAGTAAACATAGGAAATCCTGCCTTGACCGACATCGATTACCCCTAACCGTCGCTGGTTAAGCCGGACCACCGTCGGTTACCCCTTTTAACCCCAAAACAACCTTATTCTCAAGGTTGGAAGAAAGTTGGAAAATTTTTGGAAAAACATTGAGAGAAGGTTGACGAGCAAGAACACATCTCAGAGAGATAACACATCTTCAGAGACCAAATTCCAGCGAAAACATACATGCAAGGAAGGAGATTGAGCATCTTCTCCTGTATAGCCATCCCAACCATGATCTGATCCATCCAAGCAAAGAGGAGTGTACATACAACCCATGCAGAAGCTTTCTTTCAGATGTGATCACTTGTAGCCTTCAAACCCCTCATCAGCACCCCCATCTCTCACACACAAGCATTCAGGGACATAATCCAAGTAAGTATAACATCATACTTTCCTGGTTTATTTCATTTCATCATAATTTTATCATCCATTTTTTTTATCTTTCCCCTATTGACCTTCTCAAATGTTTTCACCTCCATATACCCATTAAAACCTCACCAAAGCCTACTCCAATCACCCAATACCTCATCTCTACCCACCAAATTCCTTTGTGCAATCACAAAGGAGACCACAACTTGTTCTATGATATTTCTAGATCTCACAGTAACCGACACCAGCTACACCTAACCACCGTCGGTCACCCCTGAATGACATTGGTCTCTGTATTGCCCACACAGCCTAGAACAGAGACCTACCCACCTAATTTCACCTTACCCTTATTCACCTGCGATCTACTTGAGACCTCTGTCAAACTTGCAGAACCCAGAACCAATCATTTGACCTTTGGATGCTATTATAGCTTAGCCTGTTAGATTAGATCTATTTATTATTGTGTTTTTAAGTGAGATACCTAAATATTTTCAAACTACAATAGGGTTTACTTTGTTTACAACATTAAATTTTTTAAAACAGTGGACTGACAACCATCTAGGAAGTATCACACTTCCCATATCTAGCATACATTTGGTAGTTCACTGCCCATATTGTTTAATTCCTTATGGTGGTCTTACTTTGCATTACAGGTAGTTCTTCCTAGCCAAAAGGAAGCTCTCAAAATCAGCTATGGATTCGAAATTCATACGCATGCAACAACCCATCAACCAACATCTGAATAGGTATTCGTCCTACGCCTGTTACCCTACCTGTTTTGTCAATGCTTCAATGAAATGATCTAAGAATCAGGTTAAACACTCCCCTTATAGATGAGCTACCACTTGATGGTGATGTTCACATGATCGACGTAGTTCTCTCCTCGCAGCCTGCCACTAGTAATGTTATTATTCCATATCAGTGGCCTTTATAGTCCATGTCCGTCTCTCCATGGTATACGCCAATATTATTCCCTGTAGTGTGCCCACCATTCACATGTACTCTCATTATGAAATATTCTTATTGGGATCACATACCACTTGATACTTCATGCATAACCATTTTATGTTCACATGATGGTCTCCTTTGGCTTGTTTTTTACTTTAAAGACCTTTATTCTTTTTTATATGACCCACATTTGTATCATGGCTCCGTTATTCTCACTTCTTTGTATGGCCTTTGTGTTTTCCATCTTGTAGTACATCTTGCACATTATCATCCTACTTCGCCACTCACTCTTGGCCAGTATTAGTTAGATTATATTGGAGGCACACTTGATATTGATTGTATTGATATCACATTTCCCATGCCATTTGGAACTGCACGCATTTGTAGTTGCTCCTTTCTTTGTAATTCACATAACTTCACTATTTGGTATGCTCAGGGATGTCCATTACCTCCCTTTATGGATAAACAATATGCCATGGTCATGTATATTTTACATTCTCATGGTTATTTGGATGACCAACCACATACCATCATTTATCAGGTTTTTTTGGGCCTCATAATATTGACTAAGTCCCTAAGGGCACGTGCACGCATAAGACCAATATGAATAAGGTCGTGTGAGGAAAAGAACACAAAACAAGGGTTTAAAAAGGGTTTTGTAGAAACCATGGTGCACACGTAAGATAAAGCAAAGGGTCTCAGGACATAGCCATATTAGGCATACCAAGAAGCACACAATAAAAACATGACTTGACCAAGCATGCGAAGTGGATAAGGTGCTAACCTGGAGACTCGATGACCAAGAAAGGAATATTCCATGAGATGGAATGATCTAGAAAGACATCATTTTAGAAAGTGGAGAACTCAAATCAGAGTAAGCATGCTCCATTGGAGGACCACATGGACACTTGGAAAGTGATCTACTCCTGAAGTAAGGCATGATAGTGGATGATAAAGCTATATATAGAGATGCTTGGGTAGAAGAAGAGGCACACTATCAAGGGAGAGAAGATGGATCAACATAAAGGGAGTGACGGAATAATCTCTATAAAAATAATGGGAGGTTTCAGAGGGCTAGGATTCTCATTAAGAGGATTGTTGGAGTGATAAAATTCATAGGGGATGGGTTTGTGACAATTTTTATAATATGGAAAGCATAGCTAGGGCTTCTAATGCATGAGTCTTATTTTCATTGATGCATTGGTCTGTTATGACCCTGATGAATGTAATGTGGCTACTAAAATATGATAAATATGAATATATGGTTCTGTTCTAAGAATATAATGTTCATGGATGAAAACCCTAGTGCCATTTCTTTATGTTATGGATCAGATCTATTATATGTATGATGTTTCTTTTAATTCTGAATGAATGTATTGATATAATAAGTCACCCTAGGATCTTAGAATAAATACATGCTCCTTTACCTTGTTGATCAAAGAATACTCGTCAAATATCACATAAGGAGTCCGTACAGGATAGAAGGCCCAGAACCAAGGGCGTGGAAGGACATGTAGGACCCTCGTGTGGAAGACAAGTTCAACTTTCAGGACTTAGCTGATTTTGAGCATGAAGACCTATTTTTAGAAGATGGCGTGTGGAACACATCAATGATGCAGGGATGTGTACACCATGCATTGTGTATCTTTGGAGGATCATATTGAAGTGTTTTGTAGGGAGATGAGCTAAGAATAGGATTGACACTTCAGTTAACTACAAGAGGACTATAGATAACACACTTGCATGTGTGGCTATGCCTATAAATGGCATGTGGCTATCAATAGCATGCGGCCTATTTCTGGAATAGATAAGTGGTGAAGGGAAAGTCCCCACCCTATATATATGATGTTAGGTACATAGTAGAGGTGTGTGTGTGTGTAAGTGTAACAGAGAATATATAGAGTGTGTGTATGTTTGTGTGATATACACATATGACTGAATTACTGTATCAGATCCATACGCACATTCGCATAGATTGACAATACTATAAGGAGCTTCTATATTTATTAATAGATGGAAGATATTGGTTAAATCTAAGTGACATTCTGTGTGTAGTTGAGTAGTGCATGTTATTAATTCAATCATGATTACTATTTAAGCTTTTTCTTTCATAGATCTGAGGGTAGCATGCATTGTAGAATGATGGATTAGTTATGAATCTATATGTTTCTTCCTTCATCATGCTAACATCCTGCTACAACAAACCTAAAGAGGGACTTGATACCTTTGCACGCTTCAGGTGAGGGCTCAATCAAGGTTGAGTGATGTGCCAATGCGAATAGGGTGTTATCTAGTAAATTCTAGGCTGCATCACTGGTTCCATTTCTGGGACCTCTTTTTCAGTTGTTTTTAGGATGGTTTGTGATGAATACGTACCGGTTAACTCTAGAAAGTATTGAGGAATGGATACACGATCTGGGGGAAGAATATGCATGGTAGTTCAGTAGTGGATTTGAGTTTAATGCACACACTTGGGTAGAACATAATCTGTATGACAACTTATATGAGATATTTTTCACTATCTTACTAGTAGAACTATACAAGTGACTTACTGCTTATGCATCTTAGTGGAATTGGAGGAATCGCACATTTGTATGGACATGAGAATAATTTTAGAACCTTTATGATGCTGATCTAATCTAGACTCGCACTGTGGATATGTGGTTTCATGGTGTTCTAAACAGTTATATTCTGGAATATTCAATTTTGACGTACTCTTTCCCGGAGCTAGCTGAATTCCATTTTATATGGTTTCCAAGAGGAGCATATTTGAGAGGTATTCCACTAGCGATCAAGATCTTGATGGTAAATTTGAACCTGGAGAGTAAATCGATGGCTAACTAAACTTCACCATGTGTGAGGGAAGGAACAGGTTTGGTTTAAGATGGCAGACCTAGCGATAGAGAGACAGAGAGAGAAAAGGAGGCTTAAGTATAATGAGGCACGCGAGAGGGATATAGAGAAGAAACATTCTATTGTAGAAAGTATGACATGGAGGAGAGAGATGGCTCATGGAGGATTTACAGCTCATGTAGAAGACATGGAGCTAGAGCATTAAGAACTTCCCCATCTTGGAAAACATGATAGAGATCCCCACTCGGCCTCACATAGAAGTGCACCAGTAGAGACTACCTATACCTTGGGCATGTATCTTAATCCACCTGGTGACCTAGCCCTTGTGCTTTGTTTTTTAGTATCTAGTATGAAAAGTAACCAGCAAGATAACTTGGGAAGTAGGAGAGCAGGAGTAAGTCAGGGATCAATTACATCCATGGCAAGAAAAATGGCTTCAATGTCATTTGGAGGAACATTATTAGGCACATCATCTACATAGAATGTGATCGCATAGAAATTTGGATTCACCTCTGGAAGTGGAACTACCTACAGACTGTAGGGGTTTAGTATAGTACTACTGTTGGAGCACAAGGAAGTACATCTACAAGTCCTATTCCAACTACAAGTGGAGGATAGGAGGTATAGGTGGTTCTAGTTCTAGTGGATCTAGTGGTTTTTGAGGTAGAGGGAACACATGAGGTTCTAGATCAGGTAGTCAAGGTCCGCAATAACCACAAAATATCTATATGGAGATGTCTCTTTGTCTCCCAGAATATAGAGGTATAGAGGATGCTACCGAACATGTGCATATGTGTGAAATCTTGTGGCATGCTAAATGGATCAAGGCTGCTAAGCGTAAGGAAATTCAATTTTCCACTACATTACAGGGGCTTGCACACAGCTGGTATAGGAAGTTTGACCCTGATCAAACTTGCGTGGATTATGCAACATTGAGGGATGCTTTCTTGAAAGAGTTCCATATCCTTGAGTTTGAGTAGAAGAGTATAAGTGTGCTCAAGGATATCAAGCAAGGCACTACTGAGAGTGTACGTGAGTATGATGCTCATTTTAAGAAACTTCTATCTAAGCTATCTTATGATATTCACACTAGCCAACATGCACAATAGTTCGTTGGAGGATTGATTACATATTTTAGAAGGGAATTGTACCACAAGACATACACTAATACACGCAAAGAAGTGGAAGCAAATTTGCATGCTGAGGAAATTGGGAGCATTTACACTGGCATTAGTCCATTCCTAGAGGTAGAGATTGCAACTATGGAAAAGCAGTTAGAGAAGCTATCAGCAAATTCAGCCCATGAAATGCGCTTAGGAATTTGGTGTACAGATTGTGAAGTGGAAGGTCACACCAAGGATAGTTTCCCTCACAGATCTGTACGCTCATTACTATTGGACTGTGAGATCTTTCATTTGAATCATGAAGCTAGTCACTGTCCTTTTTTACAGTGCACGATAAGGAAGAATGTATCTTGCTTTTACAAAATTTGTATGTCCATGACCCATGATACTAAGGATTTTCAGCTGATTGGTCAGATCCAGGATGCTATAGACCTTGGGGTACGATAAACAAGTGTAACATATAATTATAGGGGTAATAATGAGCACTAGGATCGGGATCATAACCAAACGCACTATGATAGGAATGAGGGGCGTTTTGAAGGAGGTCATGGAAGGGGATGTGGATATCATGGTGGATATGGAGGATGAGGCCATGGTGGAGGAAGAGGTGAGTTCCCTCGTGGAACATGTTATACATGCAGATCTCCTGACCACTATAGGTGCGAATGTACTTAGAATATTACATGTTCTTTCTGTGGAAAGAACCATAGCTATGAAGAGTGCCCAGACTTATATGAACATTTGAGTAAGCAACATAAGCAAGAAAAAAAGGCACTAAGATGGTTAGAATCTAGTGCACGGTAGAAGATCATTAGATTCCCAAGATAGCAGAAGGACCTGAGGCATTGATAGTGAAGATTACTACACGCGCTGAAGTAGCACAAGCAAGAGAGGCATTGCACTAAAAGCCTACGATCACCAAGGAGGAGGTTTTACATACAAGGTACCCAGATCCTTTTCATCAGAAGGAAGTTTACTAGGATACCATGGAAGTGCTAAGGAATCTTCAAGGTGAGATATAGTACCTAAAGGAGTAGAAGAAAGCATAAGAGACACTCCATACTGATATCAATGATCTGCGAGAGGTGTGCAAGATGTTGCGCCAGGAGAACATTATTCCACTATTAGGAAGTTGGTTAAAAGGGAACAATCCGTGCACAAGTCTTGAGACTGGATTATAGATTATGCATGAAAATCTTCCCCCTGATAACATTGAATATGACAAAGAAATTTCTCTGAATGCTATTGTGGATGGGTGGCTATTGAGCAACATATTTATTGATATAGGTGTGGAAGTAAATGTGATTACATTAGATGCATGGGTACAAATGAGGAGGCCTCCATTGCAGTCATCATCTAATGTGTTATTTATGGCAAAACGGACTAAGCCCACCATCATAGGAGTTTTAAAAGATGCATCTATAACTATACAAGGGGCCAAGTACATTGGGGATTTTGAGGTATTATCACTTGCAGAAGAAAACAATTTTCCATCCTTGCTTGGACGCCCTTGGTGTTATGCGAATAATGATGAATTAAGATTCAATAAGGGGTATATCAGCTTTGAAAACAAGGAGGAAAGGTTTATGATACCTTTGATAGATGGAAAGTATACACCATATGTTGAGCCTCTAAGTGAGGAGGACTTAAATAAAGTTTATGTACATGTTATTCAAGACCTAGAGGTCAATGAGCCATCAAAAGAAGGCATCCTATAGTGGGAGGATTCTCATTCTATTAGTGATACCATGAGTATTTATTGCAATAATTGGGCTCATGGTACATATGAATTAGTAGGATGTGAGTTGAAAAGCATGGTTACACGTAAGAATGGACTTCGTTTGATTTGACGAATAGTTAGCACAGTACCTTGGTATACAGGGGCAAAAGATCTTCTTATATTTTCTAAGGGCATGGAAACACATTGGACATATCAAATTAAGAGAAGATATATGTTAGTATATACCTTGTGTGCGACAACAATGTGTTAGTGGGTAGTCCACAGAGATAATATTATAAAATGGGAAGAGATTGGAGTCTCTTTTTCTACTAGGTTTATAAGGAACAATGCATCTACAAAAATCTATGCTTATCATGGTTATCAACCTGTTCAACATCACATTCAGTAGTGTGAGAGACTCTAGATATCAAAATAGGAGGCATTACCACCTTCACTCTGGGTGCATCGACTGTATTCTAATTTACAAGGATGCACATGTGCCTGGTATGTATATGCAAAACTACATTGAGAGACTAGAAAGTGACAAGATTTTACTGCAGGAATGATCCAAACTTTCAACTACTTCTCAACTAAACCTCATGGAGAAGAGGCATTAAAATTTGTCAAGTGCTTAACTATGAGAGATAGTGCAAAAGAAGAAAAGCATATTCAAGAATTATTTGGTGAAGCAGAGTTCAGAGCACATTTTGAAAAGGAAGAAGAAATGGACTCCATACTACTTGAACACACTTTCCTTGAGAAAGATAAAGGAAAGATGGTTTACATCGTGGATGATGAGGAAGTTGAGAGCCTATATATTGAACATTCATAAGGGGTGCGTGAGGTCTTGGATAGTGCAGACAAGGATACAGGTTCCTACCATGAACTCATAAAGACAAAGAAGGTGAATATAGGTTTGGAGGCTGAACCTAAGGAGGCCATAATTGGAGACTACTGGTTAGACTCAGAGGTAGCAAATATCATCGAGTTACTAAGGGATTATCAAGACTTATTCCCTTGAGGGTATCATGAACTTAAATGCGTGCATGAATCCCTTAAGGAAATGAAGATAAAACTTAAGGATGGTACACAGCTAGTTAGAAAGAGACCTTACATAATGAATCCTAATTTGCACGAAAAAGGTAAAAGAAGAAATTGATAAGATGTTGAAATCTAGAATTATCAAGCCCCTTGATGAGTCGGAATGGTTTAAACCAATGGTGATCAGTATCAAGAATGGAAAAATTAGAATATGTGTGAACTACATGGAGTTGAATGTTGCATGTGTCATAGATCCATTCCCTACGTCATTCATTGAAGAAATACTAGGAGTTATAGGGCGTGAAATATATTCCTTCACATATGGGTTTTTTGGGTATCATTAGGTTAGGATTTCTTAGGAGCATCAAGAAAAGACAACATTTACTACTGAATGGGGAAATTTTTCCTATACTGTGATGCCTTTTGGATTGAAAAACATGCATGTTATATTCTTGAGTATAGTTGTTCAGGTATTAAAAGATTTTATTCACAACTTCTTACAGGTCTACCTAGATGATTGGATAGTATATGGGCTTATGAAAGATCATTATGAAAATCTGTGCTTAATGTTTGAACGGTGTAGACAATTGAGTATTTATTTGAACATCAAGAAATGCTTATTTGCTACGCCATTTGGGATACTGTTAAGACATATAATCTGCAAGGAAGGTTTTTTGGTTGATCCAACCAAGGTTGTAGTAATTTTAGGCCTGGAAGTGCCTACCATTCAAAGTGAGGTGTGTAGAGTTTTAGGTCATATAGGATATTATAGAAAATTCATCAAAGGGTATGCCAAAATTTCTACACCCTTTGAAGAATTACTGAAGGGGAAAGGTATATTTTATTGGGGAGAACGGCAATAGTGTGTGTTTAAGATATTAAAAGAGAAACTTAATACCACACCCATTTTGTGCTTTCCCTCATGGGATAAACCATTTCATGCGCATGTGGACGCTTCTAGCATGGACATTGGCACTATGTTAGCTCAACCTGGAAAAGGTATTATAGATCATCTAATCTGTTTTGCTAGTAGGAAGTTGACTCCTACTAAACGGAATTATACAACTATAGAGCGCAAATCTTTGTCAAAGATCTATGCATTGTACAAGTTTTGATAGTACTTGTTAGCAACACCATTTGTGTTTTATATAGATCACATGGAATTGAAGTAATTTGTAAACAAGCCCATCTTATATGGGTGCATATGCAGATGGGTGCTCCTATTTCAAGAGTTTGACTTCACAGTTGTGGTGCAGCTAGTGAAAAGCAATTTTGGACTAAACCATTTATCTAGAATGAATTTAGGAGATGATGCATAGACAATTGAAGAAACCATGCCAGATGCACACCAATGGAATTAGAAGACATTGTTGTCTTTCTATGAATAGGTATGTCACCAGAAGGAATGAAAACATTAGAAAAGAAGCAACTTGCTATACGCGCGGCACCGTTTATGTTAATAAATGGTGACCTTTATAAGCTAGGTAGATATGAAGTATCACGCCATTGTGTATTACAACATGAGCATAAGGATATCGTGGAAGAATCTCATGGTGGTATTGCATGAGGTCATTATATAGGTGATGCGACTTCCTGGAAGATCCTACTTGCTGGATTATGGTGGGAGACATTGTATAAGGACTGTAAAGAATATTGTAAGGCATGTGATCATTTTCAGCACCTAAGAAAACTAGGGCAAAGATATGAGATGCCTTTGAGACTGATTACTAGTGCCGAACCATTTGAGAAATGGGCCATTGACTTTTTAGGACCTATTTCGCTAGTTGTGCATAGGACTGGATCACGTTATATCATTACTTGCACAGATTATCTCACACGGTGGGCAGAAGCGACATCTACCAGGGACTCTACGACAGCTACAACAACTAGGTTTCTATGGGAGAATGTTCTTACAAGATATGGATGCCCCTTAATCTTGACAAGTGATAGAGGTACACACTTTTTGAATGAGACAATCAAGATCCTATTAGACGAGCTTATGGTTGCACACCATAAAACTACACCCTACAATCCTCAGGAAAATGGAACTGCTGAGGCCTTCAACAAAATTTTGAGCCAGAATTTGAAAAAAATTTGTGATGTTGGAAGAAAGGATTGGGATGAAAAAGTTTCAGCTAATCTTTGGGCATATAGAACAACTTATAAGAGATCAAACAAAGCCACACTATTTCAGTTGGTGTTTGGCATGAAAGTTGTTCTCCCTATAGAATTTATGTTACCTTCTTTGCGCATGGCATGTGCTAGAGGTATAGCTGATGAACAAGCTTTAGAAGAATGTATCGAAAAGATGATTCAACTATATGAGCGCCGATCCATAGCATGGTGGATTCAGAAGTAGGAAAAGGCCCGGTAAAAGGAATGACATGACAAAAACATAAGGGATAAGAAGTTTGAGATTGGACAAATGGTACTTCTTTATGACTCAAATTTCTTACGCCATCCAGGAAGCTCAAAGTACATTGGTTGGGGCCATATGTCATCACTTCTATACTTGAATCAAGTGTTTTCCTGTTAGAAGCACTTGATGGAACATGGCTACCCGGTTACTTTAACGGGTGTAGGCTGAAGCCCTACTATAAATAAGTATTCTTGGAGTTTGTAATAAGGAAGTATTTCCATTTAGCTAAGGTTTTCAATTTTGTATTTCCTTAATTTATTTCCTTCATTGTCACTATGCTTTGTCAATTTAGTTGTTTTTTTGTAATAAGTGCATTTACGTGCATGCAGGTAATTACTATATGAAGAATGTTTATGCACAGAGGACTGTACATACCTTTTGTGTGGGGTGGTTGTAGTTATCCAAGAAAAATATTATGGGAATTGAAAGGTGAAAGGAATAAGTTGCTATGGGTGTGCTTTAAGTCAAAAGAAGATTGCTTCTAAAAAGTGACCAAGGATGGAGATGAATGAAATAATAGTATAACATGAGGTAAGCAAAGGACATGATAGCTACTAGGAGAAGGTACAGTGATGAGGTACTTAGGAACAAGAGCGCATGCTGAAGAGAAGTTTGTGACCATAGGGTAGGAAGGCATGCTATAAGGTTATAGCTAGGGCGCAAATATGTACCGTGCGGGATGAACAAATTTGGTCAATGAATGAGGGGATATTTAGTAGGTGAAGGAGCAATAAATGCATCAAAATTTGAAAAAAAATATATAAGTATGGAATGTGGATTCATTTTTACCATCGTGACTAAGAGTATTAGAGGAAAGATCCAAGTGATTAGGTTAAGGTGTGAAGGGTGTGAAACCAAGCGTGACAACAAGATCTGTGTGAAAAGAAGCTTGCTTCCCCAGTGGTGAATGGATTGAGTGAAGCATGGAGATAGAAAAGAACTAGGTTATGGATTTCCACCTAGGGAACGATTAAACTGAGCTAGGGTGTGATTCATAAACTTGTAAAGTTAAAGAGGAGACATTTTTAAGGTAAAAATGGCACCTAAGAAGGCATCCATAGCAGTAGTAAAAGGAGAAAAGAAGGTGGTTGTCGAGGAGGAAGAGATGGAACCTGAAAGCCATTTTTTTAGAAATGTAATATCCAGAAGAAGTCATCATCATCCATATTTCGGGAAGTATGAGCCCTTGTATCAGAAGCTCATGAGCAGGGTGCATGAGTACTTATTCTACTTTGCAGGACACATAGTTAGAATCTCATCTGTGCTTATCTCATCAGTTGCAGGTTTGAAGGACACAGGAGAGGACAAAAAAAGTGATCTCAAAGATAAAGCCATGATTTTAAAGACCAGACAGGAGTTGGGGTACCTGAAGGGTCCGTGTGGAATGGATATAGAAAAATTGAATAACTGTCCATTTATGCAAGCTATAACACACCTTGTTACAAAGTTGAATGATCAAGAGCGGTAGTCATAGGTAAATACTATGTGGTTACACATGGCACGTAAGATGTCAGAAGGGGAAATCCACAACATTTTAGGCTATATTGTAGAGAAAATAGTCGAAGAAGCACACACAAGAGGTAAGATCAACTTTGGGGTTGTTCTACTATCACTGGTATTCATGGAGATTGGAGTACCAAATGAACCGAAGGAAAAAGTATGGGAATACCCCATGGAGAAAAAGTCACCAACTGAAAGATTCAACAAGTATCTATGTAAAGGGGCCATGACAGATGATGTAAAGCAAAGGGCGGAGAAATGCTATGATAGGCTCCACGTTTCATTTAGGGAAGAGTGGCACATCCCAAAGGACCTACCAGTAGTGGTAGGGAAACAAGTCTAGTTTTCTATATATCGGCATTTTTGCATCATGCACTTCCCAATGAAAGATGGAGTCTGGAGCCCTTGGTGTGAATTTCCTTATGAATTCACTACAAGGTATATACAAACATCTATTCACAAATTTACAGACACACACTGACTGGTATTCAATGAAAATAAGGTAGATTGCGACTGCCATACATTAAGGAATAAGTATGTGTATCCTCGCAGAAGTGCTTATACAGAGAGGATAATTTTGGAGGTGCTGAATATTAAGCCAATAAGTCTGGTTGTAGTAGATGTGGGGGCAGCATTGGTGTATCTCTTGCTGAAGCCAAAGATGGAGAATAACAAGTATGTGGAAGGTGAGTTTGCAATTCTAGCACCACCAAAGGGAAAGCATACAATGGAGAACATCCCATCGCCTAAGTGCACAGAGCCAATTGAAGTAGATGATGATGAGGAGGAGCACGAAGATAGTGGTGGTTTGGAGTATAGAGGTAGGAGACATCCTACAAATAAGGGTGAAGCTAAACACGCCATTACACCACCTCATCCACAAGAGGGGGATGATGAGGAATTGAATACAGAACAAGGGGAGCATAGGTTTAAGAGGGTGTTTAGGAGAATAAGGACCCAAGGTGCTAATCTAACCACTGTGCACAAATCACCCAGAATCTCTCCACAGAAGGAGGAAACCATGCAAAGGAGGAAACTAAAGTTAAATCAGGAGGCAGAAGAGTCAGATGAAAGCGCACCTAATTCTCCTACACTTCTAGAGAACACAGAAGAACAGGGTGAGGAATCAAAGGAAAAATAAGAAGATGAGAAAAGACCTGAGGAGATAGTTGTAGAGAATGTTCAGGACATGGAGACACAAGTCCCAAATTTGGAAGCTAAAGTCCCTAAGCAGCAACGGTCTAGAAGAACAAGTGGAGAAAACATTCCACCAACCATGGGGTATGTAGAGGACATAGGAAAAATTATCCACACCCGCTTCCAGAGCACGATAACACATAAGGATTTATTCGGCTGAGAGCTAACGGATGAGGATATGGTGACTGTGCACACTCGAAAGAAACTATTGTGGTCAATGCACACCCACATAGATGATCCTGAATTTTATGTGTGTGAAGAGTCATGTTTTTTGAGATGACTGAAGAAGGAACCCCAAGATAGACACATGACAGTAGATCCCACTATCATGTCAGATGAGTAGGTCAGCAATGCATTGGTGAAGGTTTCTATTGAAGTGGTTAGAAGAAACATGGACAAAGATGCAACAATTAGAGCACTGCACGAGGAGCTAAAGACAAAGGATGCAAAGATAGCATAGATAAAGCAAGAGAGGGACTTTGCATAGAAGAAAAATGAGGTATTTATCAGCATCACAAAGGATATTGGGGACAATGTCATTAGATCATGGCCACAATTGGAGGCCAAGGTACCACAGACGTTTCCTTCAGTGATACACTATGTAGGAAAGTTGGTGGACTTGGTAATTGAAGATGAACCTCTACGCATGCCAGTGCTAATAAGCTCAAAAAAAGATGTCAAACGAGAGAAAACATCAGTGATGTGAAAGATTGCATCTTATGAAGGGATGTTGCAAGCATTATAGGAAGTATTGAAGAAAGCAGACTAGACTTTAAACATATGCACAGCTCCAGAGGTGCTTATCAACATAAAGACCCTAGAAGAAAATAATGAGGTACAGAAAGTGATGAAGGATGAGACATTGGGCCACGCAAAAATATTGTCAATGGTTAAACATAAGCTCAAGGCCCTGACAATAGCACAAGAGCCACACAAGACTTGGCTGGAAGAGCTTGGGAGGCTAATTGCACAGGAGATGGATCTTTTAGAAGGGAGAATGACATCAATGTCTAGCACTGTGTTAGTTCTACAAAATGAAAAAGGAGGGATTGCGAAGGATGAGTTGGAATCCATTGCTGTGGACATCCTAGAAAAAATAGAGCAAGCACTCACTGAATGGCAGGTTTTGGAGGCCGAAATAAAGGAGGAGTATCTAAAGTTGATACTTCAAACTGATACAGAGGAGGCTACCTCATAACCTCATATAAATTATTAATTTATCTACATTATTTCATTCTTATTCTTTCCATTATTCTATTCTTTAATTCAATTTTTGGAGATACTGATGTAGGAAAAATAAAAAACATCTGTATCAACTTATAAAGTTGCTAAGAAATGTGTAGGGATGTCCTCTTACGCCAATTTCCATTTTGTTGGAAAATGGAAATGCAATCAATAAAATTGTTACGCCAAATACTAGGAAAGATATGTGAATTGCCAAACTCCTAATGCACTAACAACAATAAACTGCCAAGGAATGACTTGCACCACATGGTCACTATGATACAAATGTAGGGAGAAAGAGCAGATTATATTGATTTTATTCAAACCAAGTAGGAGAATAAATATAAGGAGAAAATGGTTCATGGAGGAAGGAACCACAAGAACAATTAGATGCCATGAAGGAATAACCGACAGGGTCGTTTAAACAATGTAATAGATATTTACACTAATATAACAATATATACATGTATATATTAATATTACAGTGCATGATAAGGGATTCACCATCCCAACTACATGTTACGAAAACCACACCAATGCTTACATTCACAAAGATAATTTAGATTGTTAAATTTATAAATTTGCGTATATATGTATGTATGTATGTATATAACTATATATATAGATATATATAAATCAAATATATGTCTATACATGTTCTTGTATATATGTATATTCTCAACCAACTTGATGTGATATATTATTTATAAAGTTGGCGACCACACAAGACACTAACATCTTTGTGAGGAGTGGACAAAGGTGTTTCCACTACGATTTCATCTGTGCATCATCTCACTAAGGTATAAAAATTATGAATTGTCATGAACTAGAGTGTAATTCATATTATGAAAGTATTTTTATAATTTCCCTCATTGTAGCATCATGTAGATAGTCAATGTGAATGCGTTGTATACATGTAGGAGTTTCTTGTGACTGGTAGTATCCATGTACATATGATTCATAGGCATGGTAAGATAAATAATATTTTAATTGATAAAGTTAGTTAAAATATTTTCATTATGTACTTAGTTGGCATAAATTTTTAGATCTACATTTTAAAAAATTAGTGTTAATAGAGTTATACAATCTAAGTTTGATGTTTGATCTTGTGTGTGTGTAGGGGTTCAACCCTTCTATTTTCCATTCGAGGGCATTGACTCCTCGATCTCATCGTTTTGACACCCTGGTTTGTGATCCAATATCTCCCATTGAATCTGCTGAGCATGACATGCAAATTCAACATGACCGAGAGATTGTGATAAGTATCTGTACATGTAAATAGTTTCATTATCATGGTCCTATACATTTTGAAAAATTATACATAAAGTTTTGACAAAAAAATTGTATGCATTTATAGGTTCTACTACAATTGATTTTAAGAGTATGATGACTCTTAGTAGAATTGTGGAGGATCCCAAGTCATCTCATAGATATCGATCTATGTATAAGGGAGATCCTTCTTCGAGTAGGGAAAAGAAAGGGATACATTTTGATGAATAGGATATATATATATATATAGACACACACACACACACACATATATGTCTTATGAAATTTATTTTGTATGCCTATGTGCATGGCAATGTATGCATGTTCGACATTGTATTTATGCCTATATAACATTGACTTCGTATTATATTATGTATTCACATATTTTTATTTACTACATGTTAATATTTAGAACTCAATATGTCGAACATTCATACATTGCCATGCACATAGGCATACAAAATAAATTTCATAAGGCATATGTGTGTGTGTGTGTGTGTGTGTGTGTGTGTGTGTGTGTGTGTGTGTGTGTGTGTGTGTGTGTGTGTGTGTGTGTGTGTGTTTATTTTGTATGCCTATGTGCATGGAAATGTATGCATGTTTGACATTGTATTTACGCCTATATAACATTGACTTGGTATTATATTATGTATTCACATATTTTTATTTACTACATGTTAATATTTAGAACTCAATTTGTTTTTATGGTCTTAAATTTTTGAGATTATAATTATATCCATAATAACATGATTTGAACGTGACAATATATGACATTATGGATATTTTGCATTTATTTTTATTGTATACTAGCATTTTATTTGTCTTATGAAATTTTGTGTGTTAGTAGCTTACATATAATATGCATGAATCTTTGGAAAAAAATCATAAATTGGTTAAAGCAATATCTATTTAACATATAAATAGTTATCTATTCAAGTAATTATTTACTTAATTTATCAATGTGTACATGTGTATATATCATTTTTCATGTGCGTGCCAACATCTTAACTCTCATAATATGGAGGTTAAAAATATATAATTATAGAAAAAAATCTAAAGGAGATTCAAAGTTTTAAATAAGATATATTATATATTTTTTATGGTTTCATAATAATTTAATTACTAAGTTTTCAAAATCATTATTTAAGTGATTTCATCTCTTTCAATAAAAAATGATAAAGATAGAGAGAGAGAGAGAGAGAGAGAGAGAGAGAGAGAGAGAGAGAGAGAGAGAGAGAGAGAGAGAGAGAACCAATAAATCAATAGTGTTAAATTTTAACAACATACAATAAATTAATATCTGCCAACCCCCTTTGGAATGAGAGCCCATTCCAATTTATAGCATACAAAAATGTCTCTTCATCTACCTCCCACATGACCTTTCACCTATCCCCATCACTTGTGACCTTTCATATTCTTAGGAGGTGAGTATTTCTCTTATTGATGAAAAATGACTCTTACAATGTTGAATTGAGGATCACTTAAGTGACTAGAATGAAATACCAAAAAGGAAATTCTTAATGGAAAATTAGAATATGGAGAGAGAATAAAGAGAGAGAGAGAGTTGAAAAATCTAATGAGAATGAAGCCATTGATGATGAAAAACTAGCCATTCATGATCCTTGAGGAATAATTCCCAGAATGAGCTTGTGTCCTTTGAATTCTCCACTGAACCGGACTACTACATGTAAGGAGAAAGAGATACCCGCACCTTCAAATAACTTAAGCCCCTTGAGAGAAAAATGAAAGCTCGTTACACCAAATGGACTACGCTCAAACATTGGGGTTGACATGATAAATGCTAGGTGGGGCTTCGTTTCAGTGCCCAACAATCCCAGTGCTTCTGGGAAGCATCAATTGTGTTTATTCCCTTAAGATCCATGAGATAAAAAATGATATGATTTTGATGGGTGATTTATCAATCTCCATGGAACCTTGAAATATCTTTTCTAGACTTACACTTCTTCTTTAAGACCCTCTACGAATGCATGTCCAAGTTTAATTTAGTTTTCTCATTTTCCTGTTATTTGAAATAGTGTCAAATACTTTAGCTTGAGTCAATGTAAGGATTTCTAATAGAATATTTTGTAAATTAATGATCGTGGCACCAAATGGATTACGCCCACACATTAGGATGTCCTAGTAAATGTTAGGTGAGGCTTTGTTTTGGTTCCCAATTATCTTGATACTTCCCAGAAACATCAGTTGGGTGTAGTATCTTAAGATCCCTAAGAGAAAAACATGTTATAAATTTTACAGGTAATTTCTCGATCTATGTGACACCTTAAAAGGTATTTTTTATCCACTTTTACCCCAGGAAAAAATGGACAAGTTGAAAAAATGGACTTGAACACTTTTATGGGTCTTCTAATGAAGATTCTACAGAAAAAAGTTAAATTTCATGTTTGTTGGGCACTTGTTATCCTGTAAAATTGACGAGGGAAAATTTTTCAGGTAACCTTACCAAAATTTTGATTTGGTTCCCCGTCAGAAATCCTTAGCGTTCGGAATGGCATAAAATCCCTTTCTGGAGAATCTAATTTTTCGAACTTAGTCATTTGGTCCTTTTTTTGGCTGGGCGCAGATTTTATTCATGCAACATCAAATGAATTTGCACCCCCTTCTATTCCTTTGGCACATCCTTTGGAGTGTCGACACTCCAAATGTTGCACCTTCCATTGGTGCGCCCTTCTTGCCTGTGCCAAGGTGCATGCACCTCCTTGATGACATCAAAATTATTGTGCCCCTGAAGGGTGCACCAAGGCGCTGAAAAGGTAATGTCAATAGTTCCATATCTGTGCCAATGGCACAAATAGTTTCGTGTTGTCATCTATTTTGGTGTGCCTTACCAAAAATTTGGTGGCACATTTATTACACCTTTTGCTATATATAGGCGCATCCAACCTGTCATTTTCACGATTGAAAAAATGTGAAAAAATCTTTTTCCTCTGCACCTGTTAGCACTTCTGTCATCCCCATGTCGCTTTATGTCACATTCATTGACCCTGCATCGTTTCTTCCATTTTATATATTCCTGGTGAGTGGTCCTTGCTCTTCTTGTGTTGATTTCTTGTGGAATTTTTGTATTGTTCTTAAAGGTTGTTGTTAAAAAAAAGAAATTGAACATAAGATAAAACATAACCTCCAACCCATTTTGCAATCAACTCTTTCCCCCAAACCAGTTTTACCCTCCTAGATCTGCTATTCTGGAGGGATTTTGTCTTGAAAATGAATCTAGAATCCTCTTTGCCCTTTTCCTCTTATTGTCAAAATCTATGTTGAAAGAGGAAAAATACCATAAACCTGTTCAAAAGAGAAAAAATCTAAAAATTATCACAGTCCTGAACCATGGCTTTTCCTTTGGCGCAAACGCCATCACTGTCACACAAAACACAGTCGCACCAAAGGGCACACTATTCCTGCCTGCAGCATGCATCCTCCCCACACCCTATAAAACTTTCAAAACCCTAACGCAGGTGCAAGTGCAACTCCAGCTACACCAGCATTTATGTCATGCAAACTCTCACTGCATTGCGCCAAAGCTAAAACACTGGCACACCTTGAGTCAATGATACATCATTTGAACCTGTGCCCCTTTGGCACACCATAACTATTTGCAACATGTTCAATATCTGCGCCATTGGCACATCCTACCTCCTTGCAACACTAAAGTAATTTGTGCCCAGTTTTAACCCTTCATATGGTGCAGGCGTACATATTTTAACACCAACATCTAAGTGTTTTGTGTAATCTTTCTGCGCCCTGTGCCCCTTTGCACTATTTTCTTCCATGCAACACTCTCCAACAGTGTGCCTTGCTTTTTTGACCTCGTAGCCTGCAGTATAGCTACACTCTGCACCCAAAAGCTTCTAAATTGCTAAATTTTCATTTTGTAAAGCTTTGATGGAAAATTCAATAGCTAACATGGCTCTTCTGCGATGGACTTCCCTCCTTCTTGCAGATCAGCAGCTGAACTCAGATCCGCATATGTCTTCATCAAGTAAGAGGCCAACCAAGTTTAAGGGTAAGGCCAAACTCATAGAAGAAGAAATGAAGTATAAATATCAAAGGGTCAGGATGCCCGAGTCCCTTATAGAGTGTGACTTAGACATCATGGATTGTGAACTTGGCCACATCGACATGGAGGATTTTTGGGCTAGAACTAGAAGGGTCACAGGCAGTCTATGGATGGAAAAACTAGTCGGTAGTGGTCTACACTTCGCTGGGGGAATTTTCGTGAGCATGGTAAACAATGAATTCATGATGGTGGTGGTTCACTGCTACAATAAGGACACAAGTTGTGTCGAGAATGAGAAGGGTGAGGTAATAATCAACCTCACTTCCCAGCACTTCAAAATCATGTTGGGTATCCCCCACCACCGGAATTTTGTGGCTATAAGCCAAGAAGACTGCAAAAAATCATGGGATGAGAATGAGGAAAAATGCATGTAGCTCATGAATGAAGTGTATCTGAAAAACAAGAAGGTGATAACCAGGTGGCTGTAGGTTATTCATCACAGTGACTTCTTAGAGGAGCTAAGCGACACCATTACCTTCCTGAGTAGGGTATTTGGGCTTCCTGATGCCCATTACTTCCACAAATAGATGCTTAGATATCTGGAGACAATGAGAAAAAATGTGCCTGATCAATGTTTTGAATGGGCAGAGATCATCAGTAGCACTATCTCTGAAAAACTACAACAACTCTCAACAACAGGGAGGTTATACATGAACTCCTATGTGGTCTACATTGCTGCCTCAAAAAGAGACTACCCAGCTATAAGTCGATGTGGGGTGTGGCCCCAAGTAAAAATATATGAATATTATCAAGATTTGAGACTGGAAAACAACATCGCGCAATTCAGTAAGATCAATGATGCCTTCTTCTATGGCATCATTTGCCTATTGAGGCCCAATATGACTCATGGTCAGATGACCAAGAGCATAGTGACTACCACAGAGAAGTGGGGAGCGTTATTTATGAAATTTCCCACTTTCACTTATCTCAGAGCCGCCAAATTCTTGGGGGAGCCCACCAAGTTACCAAGGTATGCGGGACCAAAATTGATCCTATTGGAGCAGTCCAGACAACTTATCACATACCATGAGAAGTGCCTAAAGAGAAAGAAGGGTGGAACTCCATTCCCCCTCACAATGGACAGGTACACCTGCACTTCTCACACCAAATCCCAGGAAATGTTTGTGGAACTGGAGTTGCTTAACTTGAAACACAACTTCCCGGAGAGGCCAACCTTTGATCCTCGCAACTGCCCTCTGAGGGAAAATCTTGATCCAATCCATGTCCCACAGATAGAGGATATCTATATTGATCTCTATCATGAGGTCGAGCTTAGAAGAAAGTATCACTCCTGCTTGGCCCTGGCAGAGATCATCCAGTATGGTGTGGCCATTATTCCGAAAGGTTTCCAAGTGACCGATCAAGAAGTTGATCAGGTCTATCTGGATATGGATGGGGATAACTGGCCATTTTCCGAGATAGACAGAACAAGGGCACCTCAGACTATCGAAGAAAGAGTCAACGACACTCTGCAGCACACAGAACATTGGTGCAAGAAGAATGGCCTTATCTACCTAGAGGTAGACTTCACCATGTCTCCCTTAGGTAATGCACCTTCCAGGCCAAAGAATTTTCCAAAGGGAAAAGGGAAAGACAAGGAAGGAGAATCAAGCACCACTCAAGAAGAAGCTCCTGAGATCCCTCCCTCCACCGCGCAGGAACAGGTAGTAATCCTGGTATCACCTAAAGAAGAAGAAGCAGTAACCGTTCCAATGGGCACACCCACTCAGGATGTTGCCACTACTGTAATGACTGAGCTTCCCACCGTCCCTTCTCACGCTCCTCCTTCCCCTCCTCATGTCACTTAATCAACCATCCCTTTGGTTGTGTCTTCTCCCCCATCTTCTGTTGTTCCCCCTTCCTCTTCCTCCATCTTCTCTTCCCTTGCAGAGCTGTCCCCCAACATTTCTTCTCTCATCTCTCAGATCCCTTCAACACCCATGGTTTCCTTTCCTGCAGTGTCTCCTCCTCTCATGAGCACTTTGTTGGCTTCTCTCTCAATGCCGCCACCAAGTGTCTTGACACATTTCCCCTCATCCACTGGAACTGCTCCTTCTTCCACCTCCATTCCATCTTCTCCCTCTAGTCCCACTCCCTTAAGTATAGCATGGATCTCCCAGCACTTGAGCTAGCACAAGAGGAAATTCCCCATTGCACCTATGGACTTCTCTGTCATTCAAAAAAAAAGAGCTAAGAAGAAAAATCCCATAACCCGCTTCTCTCAGAGTGCATCAGGTGAAAGAGTAATGGAGATCGTGTACCCTGATCCCACAAAAGATAAAAAGGATCTGTCTCCTATAGATTATATAGTGACATAGGTCTTAATGGGAACATCCTCCAAGATACTACAAGGAGAGGCCCTATCTACAGTGGATGCCCTTTGCAAGAAGCATTAGGAAGCAAAGGAAGAGAAGAGGATACTGAAAGAACAAAACAAACATCTTCTCCAGGCCCTATAGAAAATGGGTAGTGCACCTCCTATAGCTGCCACCAAAACTCCTGAGGCCCTTAGCCAGGAGAAAATAAATGAGTACACCAAGATTGGTGAACAAGGCATGGCAGTGTTTGCATGGAGAGACCAAATCCTCAAAAATAGTGAGGAAGTAATCGTAAAGTTCAAAGAGCTGTATTAGAATATTGATCAGGCTAATAAGGAGCTTCAGGAAATTGCAAGACCTATGTCCAAAGAGTTGGACCACACCAGGTTGCAACATGAGACTTTCCAAAGGATGCTTTACTTCTCAGTCAATGACTTAGTGAAATTCGGAGTCTTTGATCACCCGCGGACCCCTAAAAAAGTCCTTGCCACTTTGGATTATCGAGTTGATCAAATGGAATTTGTCTTGGAGAAGATAGAAAAAGTTAAGGAGGAAGCTCTGGAGGCCATGCATCAAATGGAACAAATCGTCTTGAGGATTTCTTTAGGGTTACTCAGTGTAGATTACACACTAAGGAAGGTAGATGATACCATTTGACTCTTCAAAGAGATCATCTTGCAAGGGTTAGGGTCATAAGCCACTTTTGACACTGAATCTATCAACAACCTTCTGGTCTACCACAATTTCGTTAGATACCTGATAGAGGTAGGTAATGAATACTTCAAGCTCCCAGAGAAGCTCAGAGATGAGCAAGAGACTTGTGAATTCATCAGAAATCACCACAAAGGTCCTGCTTAGGATCAACTTCAACCGATGATTAGCAAATTCATGGAGTACCAGGCCCAATTTCACATCTCCTCTCCCGAGAAAAAGCAAGACACTCCTTTCCAGCCGCGGGACGACGACGTAAAGTATTCCTCCTCTTGACTTTCTTCTCATTTTTGTAAAATATTTAAAAGTATGTTGGCAAAAATGATGACCTCATCCATGTTGCACCATGGGATGTTGTCATCCACCAAGTTGCCCCAAAGTCAATAGTTGACTTTTATATATTTTTGTGGATATTTTGTATTTAGTTGTTGTTTTCTTTTTTCCTTCTTTCTCCATCTCCTTCTATATATACTTGGATACTTGTTGTATTGAAGTGGTGGACATTTTTTAGATGAAAAATAGAAGTGAGAAGAAAAGGATTTGTACTTTTTGTAACAGAAGAAAACATTAATACAAATATTGAGACTTTGTGCTGAATACATGTGTTATGTGCATCAAACCTTTCTTATGTCAGATCTGTGTGTTTATTCTGTTAGATCTATCTCTAATTTTTTGTCATTTGCTCATCAATATTGCTTTGTTCGTTTATGAAAGTAGGTTTGTCTCTGTTTACTACCAGCCCCAATACATAAACCCTTTGACCTTTCTGCTTTGGAATTCATTTCTTTTCTCCCTTTAGATATATCCTATCTTTGTCATTCCTTTTTATCAATAGTTGGAAATACCCCTAATGAGACCAGATCCTAAACCCCCGAAGGAAGAATACTATAGGACTTGTGCAGATTCTTACTGGTAGAATATCAATAAACCAGTTTCACTTTTTCATATCAAAGAGGGGTTATGCCCTGCACACTGTTGGCTCATCTATCCATAGATCTGGCCTCCCGACATATTTTCATACCAACAGCACTTAGAAGTGTCTGGATGCATTTCCTTCTTTCTAGGCTTCAAAAAACCAATTCTTAGCCAAATTTGGGAAAAAATGGTAAAATTGGAAAAAAAAAATTGGGGCATCCTACTCTATTTCCCTAACTCCCCTGGTTCAAGAAAACACAGAAAAAAGTTAGTTAAAATTGAAAAATTGGGAAAAAGGGATAAAATGCAGTGTATTGTAGGTATTTCTACTCTTAGAGGCCTAGACAGTACTAGGGTCTCCAAGGTTCATGTTCTCTATAGGCCCAAAGCTACCAATTTTTAAAGGATGGAACAGGGCCTTTTTTGTGTGAGTTGCGAGCTCATGAGGTTCCAGTGGCACAAGGTTCTTGGGAACACTTTGTTCCCCGCATCAGTCTAGTCTCTACAATGTGGAGGGGGTGGGGTTGATAGTGTTTTTGGGTGGAGTGGTAAGTGTGGACCCAAATGGGCCAGAAGGAATGGAGGATGTGAGGAATTAGGTTCCTCGATCAGCCAATGTGATCAAAAAATGAAGGGTGGAAAAAAATGGAGCTCACCGAGTGAGTTACGAGTTAAGTGTGGAGGTTTCGAACCTTTTGGGCCCGAGTGGAACACCCAACCTAGTTCCCCCAAGACCTAAGTTCCCTACACACAATGGAGATCCAAAATATAAAGCAAAAGGAGGATGTAGTGAATGTAGGCCTATGAAGCACAAGTGACCCGTTCCATGCATACCCCTAGGGCATGATATGGTCAATTCATCTGATCCAAAGGAGTTATAATACAAATAAAAATAAAGGAAAAGTGGGGAAGCCATTGCAGAAGAAGCAAGTGTTTTTAGCCCAAAAACCTCAGTGCCATTTATACTTGCGGTGCCCAAAAACCCCACATTTGCTAAAAATAAAGGGAAAGGAAACTCAATATAGTGCGGATTGTGGGATGAAATGAGGAACAAAGGCCAAAATTTTCTAAAATGGCAAAAATGACCTCTCCAAACCTGCATTGCTATAACTCGACCCCCATGCACCAAATTTGAAAAAAAATCTCTAGATTCGTATTTTAGAGAACTTCACCATGAAATCATTAAAAATGGGAAGTAGGTGGATTTGGTGGGTGAAAAATGTATAAAACTCTCCCAGTTCAAAATTCAATGTTCTAGGTGAGGAAAAGAGACATTAATGAAGACATGGAGCATTTTCTTCTTCCTCAAGTAATGTTACAATGAAGGAATGGGTTACAGGGGATCCCATGATGTTTTGTAGTCATTTAATGACTCTTATTTATAGTTGAATCCTAAAATTCGAGTTCCCTCTTCTCTTTCTCATTCTAACTTATATATATGTAAAAAAGGAGCTAGTTTTATAGTGGTGGGATATTCTCTATCTATTCCTCCATTCTTCTATGGGTTGTTGCAGGTGTATGTGAGCTTCAAACCTCCATTTTGGGCATTTTGCAAGATATTTATGCCTCTTTCCTTCATTGTAATGAATTATGTGATCATATGAAGTAATAAAATCAAGTTTTATGGCTATTCTTCAACCCTTTCTTATGTTTCATTGCATTCTCTTTCCTCTACATTACATTTAAAGGTATTTTTGTGCATTTTTGGTTTCTTGCAAACTCTAAATGGTTTTGTTTAATGGAAATGGTGTTGTGAATGTGTGTCTCTAGACTGTGGTGTTCTATATGCCCTCTCTAACTCCATGTCTTCCCATTTTCATTCATTAGAGAGTGTCCCAACAACCCTTCTCTTGGTACTATCACCCTCTTAATGTAATATTTCTTCATTTTCATGCATTTTCCTCTCTCCTTGGTCCCTGAGAATCATAGAATCAGATTAGTTAGTTATTTTTCAAGAATTAGGAGTAGTTTTAGCCTTAGATTTGGAAGAGGAACCAACCTTCTCTGGAGGTCCATCTCAAGTAGCAAGTCCAACAACTTGAGAGATGGTCCAATGTTACCCAAAAAAATTAGCTTCCCATTCACAAATGCATGAAGAATTAAAGGGTGTTGTTTTTTGGTGATAACAATATCATTTGGACCTAAAAATTTGTGTTCATACCCTCTATGATTTAATGTCTAGCTTTTCCTTAGTTTAATTTAGATTTTTCATTCTCCCATTGTTTACAACGGTGCCAAATACTTCAGTTTGAGTCAGTGTAAGGCTACCCAGTGTAATATTTTGAAAATAAAAGGTCATGATGCCAAATGGACTACACCCACACATTGAGGTTGCCTAGTAAAATATAGGTGAGGCTTATTTTTGGTGCCCAACAATATTGGTGCTTCTCGGAAACATTGGTATATCGTAGTTCCTTACGTACCCTGAGAGAAAAACAAGCTATAAATTCGATGAGTGATTTCTCGATCTATATTACACCTTGAAATGTCTTGGCTAGACCTACATATGTAAATTGATACCTTATACAAATTCATGCCATTTTTTCCCAATTTAATTCAGTTTTCTCTTTTTCTCATTATTTGCAACGGTGTAAAATACTTCAGTTTGAGTCAGTGTAAGGCTGCCCAATATAATATTTTACAAACGGAAGGTCATGAAACAAAACGGACTGGGCCCACACATAAATATGGCCTGATAAGCATTATGCTAGGATTTTTTTTTAGTGTCCAATGATCTTGGTGCTTCCCAAAAACATAGGTCTAGCATAGTCCCTCAAGCACCCCGAGAGGAAAAATAGGCTATAAATTCAACGGGTGATATCTTGATCTTTGTCACACCTTGAAAGGTATTATCTAGACTCACAATATCACATTGAGACAATTTATGAATTGTTGTCTCTATTTTTTCAAGTTTAATTCAGTTTTCTCATTGACCCATTGTTTGCAATGGTGCCAAAAACTTTAGTTTACGCCAGTGTAAGGCTTTTGAATGCCATATTTTGAAAACGAAAGCTTGTGGCACCAAACAGAAAGTACCCACATGTCTGGGTGGTCTGGTAACTGCTAGGTGGGGATTTTTTTTTGTGCCCAATGATCACGATGCTTCTTGACAACATCAGTCTAGCTTAGTCCCTTAAGCACACTAAGAGAAAAAAATGCTATAATTTTGACAGGTTATTTCTAGGTCTCCATGACACCTTGAAAGGTCTCGTTTGGATATACACCTCCCTATTGAGACCCTATATGAATTAATATCTAGGTTTTCCCTATTTTAATTCTAGTATCTCTTTTTCCCATTTCTTTTAATGATGCCAAATACTTCAGTTTAAGTCAGTGTAAGGTTTCCCAATGCAATATTTTACGAATGGAAGCATGTGAAACCTAACGTATTATGCCCACATGTCAAGGTTTCTTGTTAAATTTTAGGAGATGATTCATTTTAGTTCCCAATGATCTTAGTGTTTCCTAAAATAATTGGTTTGGTGTATTCCCTTAGGCACCTTGAGAGAAAAATAGACTATAAATTCGATGGGTGATTTCTTTGTCTCCATGACACCTTGAAAGGTCTCATCTATACCTAAATCTCTATTTTAATACCCTCTACAATTATGTGTCTATATTTTCCACAGTTCAATTTGGTTTTCTCACTCTCCCATTATTTTTAACGGTTTCAAATACTTTAGTTTAAGTCAATATAAGGCTACTTAATGCCATATTTTATAAACATAATCTCATGGCACCAAATGGAATATGCCCATACATCAGGGTGGCCTGGTAAACATTTGGTACAACTTAGTTTTGGTGCCCAAAGATATAAGTGCTTCCCAAAAACATCGATGGGACATAGTCCCTTAAGATCCCTAAGAGAAAAATAGGCTATAAATGCAACGTGTGATTTTTCAGTCTTCGTGAAACCTTGCAAGGTATTATATGAACCTATACGTCTGTGTTGAGACCCTATAAAAATTTTGTCTTGGTTTTCCCCATTTTAATTATATTTTCTCGCTGTCTCATTATTTGCAATGGTGTCAAATACTTCAGTTTGAGTCAGTAAATATCAAATCTCAAGCATAATTTTCTTATTTCTTGAATGGAGTGTAAAGGACACTACGTAAATTTCATTTCAAGGGAATGAGGACCTCATTTTATTTTTAAGTACAAGAAATGATGAATTCATCAAGTAACCACACTATACCAGTGCCTCTTCCGACCCTTTCTCACTAATAATGTTTTGATTGTAAGCTCGTATAAGAGTTTCAAGGCTTCAAATGCTCATTGTATGTGTAATAGGCCGTAATACGTGTGTGTAAGTAGGACTAGTATAGTCTAGAGATAAGTGTGAAAGAATAACTAAGTTTGACCAAAATACTTCAATGTGAAACATACTAAAGGATGAAATTGCATGGTAATACACTTTTAGAAGGGAATTTTTGGGTTGATAAACCTATAAAAGTTCAAGACACTATTTTGAGTTTTTAGATCAAGTACTAGGAAACATGTTAAGAAGATATTTTTCATACAATATAGGTGGTGAAATGAGAATCCATTCATGTTATTCATTTCCATTATTTAATTTCCCTTCACTTCTCTTAGCTTCAAGAATAAGGAATTATCTACTAACAATACCAGCCATGTGAAGGTGGAAGATTTTTTGGCACCACTAACCTATATAAGCATGTTAGTAAGAAATTAAATATAATTTTAAAACCTACAAAATTTAAACAAAATCATTGAATTTTATTCAATTTAAATTCATGTATATGTATATCTAGTCTTAAGTGAACATACCTTGGAAATTCAATCCAATGAATTGCGAGGACCAACTCTAGTCTTGATAGTAGTGAGAATTGCTTCATGATTTGACTCATGAACCTTCCACAAATTCTTGTTTGATGGCATACCTCTATATTTTATCAATTGAATATTTTCTACAAGAACCAAATGTGAATATTGAAGTATCTTTCTATTTATTTCATAGTCTTCAAATAACCAAGGATTTGATTTTTTGATAGGATATCATCAAAGCCAAGTTCCAGTTACTACACTAGCCCAGTGAGATACTTAAGGTTTTTACCATCAATGAATGTGGAATTCAATTTCTATTTTCCCTCTACAAAATGATACAAGAAGTAGTATGTTCTCTCTTCACTAAAGTAATCCACCGCTGAGTAACCTGATGGATGAAACAGGAAGCGCTCCGCTTACCTACTTGACTAGATTTCACATTATAAGTTAGAGTCAAATTTGTCCATATCGTGACCCTAGTGATGGTAAAACTAAATGCTCTATTTTATCATTGTATCCAAAGGGGGTAAAGTAAATCCGAGATACTCCGAAATCAGTCAGTACAACTCTTTGGGAAAATCAAGCTCGCTCTTAGACAACTTGTGACACCTAGTTGAGAGATCGTATTAGGGAAGCCATTCTATCTTGGAGCCCACTTTGATAGTTCATTGTCACCTCAAGCCATCAAAAAGTGATGACTCACTTGGAGTCTAAACCTTGTTTCTTGAATAATGAAAAGACCCCACGTAAGTTTGAGCTAAGTGTATTTCATCATGGAATTAAACAACATCTCACTTAGCTCGGTTTCTTTCTCACCATCAGATGAGATGAAATTCTACCCAAGTGGAGATTATTTTATTTTCATCCTTTTGATCTATACCCTTGCATTCTCACTACCCATTTAGAGTGAGAAGGAAGCATAACTCACACGTTTTATCAAAGATAGTACTCACCCCTTTTTTGTCTGTTTATGCCCATCCATGTTTGTGGCTGGGTTGTTAAATGTCTAAAGTGCACAAGTAGGTTTTTGTATCTTTGAGAGTTATTTGATCTTGATTTCAAGATCGTCTTCACTATTTCAATTTTGGTTCATCATTTATCTCTCCTTAGGTTGATAGTTTTTTTCTCTCATTCTAGTCACACAATTTTGGTACTTACATTGTGTTTTCAATTTCTTAAGAACTTGACATAAGTCCCTTTATTGTGCGGTTACGCTGCTCACGCAACTAAAAAATTCATGTTATACTCATACTTTTTTTCAGTTCCGACGTCATCTAAGTTTTTTTAGAGTGTCGATATTGCCTTATATATACTAAAATAATGTCATCTTGATACTAACACCTTGCTTTCTTGGTTAATGTATCAGGATAGTGTTGTTACGCTATACATACTCACAACTTCCATTTTTCAGAAAATTTAGCTTTCATCGTCATTCAAACTAGTTTTAGTGTACATCTTTGAGAGATTACATCAGTACCAATTTAATATTTAGGGCTTGTTAGAATTCTAACTTGACCTACGTATTCATACGATATTGTAACTATCCTCTTTGGACCCTTCACCGGAATCATAGTTAGGGTATAGGCTTGGGAAAGCGACAATTTAGGTGATCATTGTATTTGAGTGTTCTTTGAATAATAAAAACAACTACATAGCGTTACTTCTAGAACACAATAGGTTATTTCAACATCACATCAAACGAATTACATAAACATACGCCTAGGTTTCACGCAAAATTTGAAGACACTTAGACAAAACCTAGTATCAATTTGACTAGTGATGCCTATAATCACAAAGATGGCGTTCAAGCTAAATGATCGCGACTTAGCATAAAATATTTTTGAATCATTCCCATTTAGTGGAAACATCTTAGCACCTCTCTTTTCAAAGGTTAAAGATACAGAACCATTGATCATAGCAAAGAAGAATATGATTCTTCTGAAGACCAACATCAATTATACCTAGGTCTCTTTGATGAAATCCTTTATTACAATAGAGATCGATTACTCACAAGATTCTTAGAGTTAGGATCTGAGATTCCACATAAATGTGAAGTAGAAACCAAGGTCTTTAATCATAAAATAGAAGAATGAATATTCCTCTTAGACATTGATAACCCCTTTGATGTGTGGTATGCTTCTACTTTTGGTCAACATCATAACACTACTGAAGGAGACCCATCCAAGCCACTTGGTGATCCATGATGACCTTATTACCAAGCTTCACAAAAATTGAATATTGAGTGGAAAGCCTCATCGCCTCCTGTTGTCCACTCAAAATTCCCTGCTCTATCAAAGGTAAAATTTCAAAATTTTGAGTCTAAGTGTCTTTTCTGTCAAGCTGGTAGTGTGGAAAAAGTCTTGGAGGTCTAAAAAATCTAAGTTTTGGGTCATTTTGAAAGTATTTCGGGCCTGTCGGAACTTTTTGTCCCGGTTGTCCCAAGTACAAAAGTGCAAGTTGTCCTCCGACCGGCCGAAATCCCCGAAATTGTCCTATCTTCGGGCCCGTCGGAAGTTTTTGTTCCATGTGTCCCGAAAGCTTTTATGCAAGTCGTTCCAATTTCGGCCGAACCATCCGAACCGCGTACTTCGCACTTTTCTATCCCAAATGTCCCAAATCAAAAAGTGCAATCTGTCCCATTTTCGGCCGAAACCTCCGAAATTGTCCCATTTCGGGCCCGTCGGAAGTCTGTCCCAAGTGTCCCAAAACTTTTTGTGCACGTTGTTCCATTTTCGGCCGAAATTCCCGAATCACGCACTTCGCTCTTTTTCATCCCAAATGTCCCAAATCAAAAAGTGTGCTCTGTTCCAACTTCGCCCGAATCGGCCGAATCACGTACTTCGGAACTTTTTGTCCCGAATGTCCCAAAGTTAAAAAGTGCAATCTGTCCCTTTTTCGGCCGAAACTCCCGAGTCGCGCACTTCGCACTTTTCTGTCCCAAATGTCCCAAAATGCATTTGTGCGTCCTCTCCCCGTTTCACCCGAATCGGCCGAGCCGCGTGTTTCGCGCATTCGCGTCTCACATGTCCCAAGTGAACCTAATGCAATTCATACTTAGTTTTTCCCGCTCGACCCGAACGTGCTAAATTTGAATTTAAGTTGCGAGGATCAAATTCAAGAAGCAGTTACGAAGGACGAATTTCAAGACGCCAGTTACATCAGTTTTCAAAGATATCCATTGTCATCTTCAAGATGAAACGTCTGGTGTGCCCCTCATGGCAAAGGAATGGCTCAGACGTGGAAGAAATTCAAGAAGCGGTTTCTGAAGACAGTGGGTCCCTCTCAAAACTAGCCACCTGCCTCCTTCCCCTTCTTTCTCTCTTCTCGCCATTCCTTTCGTATTCCATGTAATTGGTTAAGGTATTGCATTTGGCATCCCTTAACTATTCTTTATTTAAAAGAAACGGTTACAAGACGTAACTGAAATTTGTAATCTATATAATGGTCTTTACACGCCATTTCAGAAAAGGAGGAGGAAGAACTTGGCATACTCTCGAAATCGTAAATAGATCTTGAACGTATCAATACAAAAGGGCTTTTCTTTGTCATTCTCTATCTGAATCTCTGTATCTCTGTGTTTTCCTTTAGTATTGTGAAGATTATTTTGTACCTGATTCATTAGTCTTGCTGATTGCTTTTCGCAAATACAGTGGTCTTGCACAACCAAGAAAGAACTTTGTGTCTTTGATTAATGAATCTAAATAAGGTCGTTTGAAGAACTTTGTGTCTTTAATCTTATTCAGCTAATACAAATAATCTTGTTCCAAATTCCTTGTAACTTCGCACTCGTAAAGAATTATTCTGTTATCTATAATTCCAAACGTTTGCTATTCTGCTTATCTTCATACCCTCTTTCCTCAGTCCGTTTGTAACTGATGATCTTTGTGGAAAACATTTTCGTGGTATCCAAGTTCGACCATAAAATGACATTCTGTATATTTGTAAATAAGTTCGTGTCTCAATAAGGGAACCTCTCCCAGAAAAGAGGAGGGACTTCTTGTCCCCTGACTGTTGCTCTTCTAAAAAGTCCTATTTGAAAACCAACAGTTTTTGGCGACTCCGCTGGGGAAAATCGCATTCCAGTACTATAATTTTTCGATCATCCTTTGATCTGGCGACTCCGCGTTTCACTCGAGGGAGAAGGGCCCTTGGTATCGAAGATTCTCAGTTTCAGCTTTTGGAGCAACAGGGTTTTCCTTTCCCTTCAAATAGAAGAACTCGTTCAACGAGCACTCCACCTGTTCGAGAAAGAAGTCCTTCAGAGCCTGCTAGTCCTAATCTACAAGCTTTAATCCTTGCTGGTGTTACAGTTCCCCTCCGAACCGTATTTCCAAGAAGAATGGCACAAGTACCATGGGGTCAGCGTGTCGGGCCCCTGGCCCTCACTCAGCCTCTGCATGAGTTACCTAGAGGTAACAGAAAGAACTTCCCCAAATTCAAAGGCGACGGCAAAGTGCACCCTGATGAGCATATTGCAGCCTTCATAGTTGCGTGTGGAGTCTTGGGGGTTGAACATGAAGACATCTCGGTAAGACTGTTCGTCGAGACGTTACAGGACAATGCTGCTGACTGGTTCTATCACCTTCCGGCTGGTGCCATCATCGACTGGAATACCATGAGAACTTAGTTCGAAAGCCGTTTCAAGCCGGCAGAAGATGTGAATGCAGTGCTTGCCCAGATTTCTCAAATAAAGAAAGATCCATCGGAACCTATGAGAGAATTTGTGGCTTGATTCAACAGACTGATCAACAAAATTCCTGTGAATACTCGGCCGGTTGATCAAATCCAAAAATGTTTCTTTTTGAATGCCCAAACGCCTAAAGTCAGTTATGCTCTAAGAAGGGCTAATCTTGGAACGTTAATTCTGGATCAAGAACTGGCTGTTAGTGTCGAGGATGACCTAATCATGTCAGGGAAGTTGAAGAGAGATCCTCCCAAATCTAAATCTGCTGCTTCTTCATCTTCCACTTCTGGACTCAATACTGATCCATTAGTCCAGAAACTTGCAAATGATCTGGTAGCTATAAAGAAACAATTAGCTCAGCATGCACCGTATGCAGATGTTCCTAGAAGAAATTTTCAACCCAGAAACCGTTTGCCAGCCCCCCACACAAGATTGGCACTTGAAGGACCTCCCGTCAGAGTTCCTGTGAATGCAACTTGCGAGGTCGAAGAACCAGAAGATGATAATGAAGCTTGTGAGGAGTTCTTGGAGGAATTCGACGATGAAGCGGAAGAACCCGAGGGATCTCGAGTCAATTTCTTTACCACTGAAGGCATTGATGATGCAGATGACTATGATGAAGTGGTAGCAGATATGAACAGCGAATCCTTCGCTGTCATGACTCGGGAACAGACGCATCAGAGGGAAAAGGTGACACAACCCCTGAAGAAGTCCAAAGAGCAGCCTGCAACTATTCCTGTAATTGCCAGAAGAGGATCTCCTATTCCTACCTCATCTGCATCAAAGGCAAGTACTGCCAATCCTACCCCCAAAGTTGTTTCTTCTTCTTTTTCTCCTAGGGTTGATAAACCTAAGATTCCAAATGATGATGGACCATCCACCTCTGGATCCTTTGACATTGTAGATCATCTAAAAAGGACCAAAGTTCAAATTTCAGAGGCTGAATATTACCAAACCCATCCAAAAGCTTTTGCCAAGATGATCCAATTTGTAAATTCCCATTCCAAGACCACCTCCAAAGGCCTTTTGCCCACACCTCCTTCTGCACCACAGCCCAGTCTGGTAGCTGCTGTCACCTCACCTGGTGACAAGATCAAGCCTTTCTATGTAACACTCCTTATAGCTGGCCACAGGCTCAGTAACTGTGTCATAGATTCCGGAGCCTCAGATAATGTGATGCCCGCCAAAGTAGCTCATGCTTTAGGCTTGACCCTTACTCGTACTTATGGATCTTGCTACTCCATGGAAAGTAAGGAAGTACCTTTGGTGGGAAGGATTAAAGATGCACAAGTGGCTTTTGCTGCTTTACCTGAAAAGAAGGTCTTGGCTACCATACTAGTAGCAGACATTCCTCCTTCCTATTGAATGTTGCTAAGCAGAAACTTCTGTAAAGATGTGGGTGGAGAGATTCAAATGGATTGGTCACACGCTCTCATACCTGTCAATGGACAAATGAAGAAGCTACTACCTGAGAAGCAGTCTGAGTACATTGTGCAGAAGACAGATGATCCTAGAGCACAAATACTCTATGAGGACAGGGGCCATGGTAATTACATGATTTTGTCCCCCGATGAAATCCGACCCTGCAAAATATCACCTAAGGACCCCAATGGTGTCTGGATCTTAGAATTTGACGGCAGTTGTTCTTCGGCTGGTTCTGGAGCCGGTGTTCTGTTAATATCACCTGAAGGCTGCCTGTACCCCTTTTCATTCAAATTGCAGTTCGAGAACACTAACAATACAGCAGAGTATGAGGCTCTCATCCTTGGATTGCAAGTGGCCAAAGAACGAGGTGTAAAAAATCTTTTGGCTCGTGGTGATGCAGAGCTGATTGTGAAGCAAGTCAGAAGCCTGTTTCAGGTAAAGAACGGGAGGCTGAAGCATTATCGAAATCAGGTTTGGGATTCAATTGAATTCCTTGATGCCTTCTCCATTGAAGCAATTCCCAGAGAAAAGAACAGCAGAGCTGATTCCCTGGCTGTCTCAGGGTCACTATTGATTCCTCATCTTGAATTCTCTCAGGATAAGTTCACTATTGAGATGGTCCACCGACCTAGTGTCCCTGACAATACTAATAACTGGCAAGTCTTCAACGATGACCAGCATTTGCTTTCCTTCCTGGAGCTCAAGGGCAATTTTGAACAACTGTATTTCGAAGGAAGTGACAACCTGCCTCGTGAGAGCGTGTCTTCGGACCAAGCCGTCACCCAAGGAGAAGAAACTGATCAGGAAGGGTGCATTAAACTCAAAGGAAACAAGATCCCCAAAGGTTTGGTGAGTTTGGAGGAGTTGTTTGATAAGCATGATAGGTACGTGAGATCTAAAGCTTCCATTGGACCTCGGCAATCAGCTGAGTATGATAAAATTGATATTGGGAGTTCTGATGACCCGAGGCTGGTAAATATCGGAAAGTGTTGCACATCAGATGAAAGGAGAAGAGCAATTGACCTTCTAAGGAAATATAAGGATGTGCTTGCTTATTCTTATGAAGATCTAAAAGCCTTCAAGCCGAAAGAAATGCAGCACTCTATCCCTCTCAAGCCAGGAATCAAGCCTTTCAAGCAGAAGCAGAGGCAGTACAACCCAAAGATAGCTGACACCATATTTCAGGAGATTCAGAAACTGCTAAAGGCTAAAATCATCTTTCCCATTCATCATTCGACTTGGATTGCAAACATTGTACCTGTTAGGAAGAAGAATGGTGAGATCCGCATCTGTGTTGATTTCAGGAACCTGAATCAGGCCTCTCTGAAAGATAACTACCCTCTGCCTATGATGGATCAGATTTTGCAAGCGGTAACAGGCTCTGAGATGTTATCTATGCTTGATGGCTTTTCTGGATACAATCAGGTAGAGGTTGATACTACTGATCAACATAAGACGGCCTTCACAACTCCTTGGGGTACCTTTGCCTACAAGAGGATGCCTTTTGGGCTGATTAATGCCGGTGCCACTTTCCAGAGAGCTATGGATCTGGCTTTCGGAAGCTTGAAGGGAAAATGCATAGTCATATACCTTGATGACCTGACAGTGTTCTCAAAGACAAGAGCGGATCACTTCGACCACTTGGAAGCAGTTCTGCAAAGATGCCGAGATCATGGGATTTCCTTAAATCCTAAAAAATCTGTCTTCTGTGTTACGGAGGGAAAGCTATTAGGACACATTGTCTCGGAGGATGGCATCAAGATTGATCCTGAACGAGTTCAAGCCATCCAACAGATTCCTCTCCCTACTAGTAAAAAGGGCGTGCATTCCTTTTTCGGTAAGATCAATTTTCTAAGAAGATTCATCCCTGATTTTGCTGAATTAACTTTGAATATTTCTCAGATGATGAAAGGAAAGCAAGCATTTGGTTGGTCTTCTGAAGGGAAGGAATCCTTTGAGGGTATTAAGAAAGCTATTGCTAAAACTCCAGTTTTGGCCTGCCCTGATTTCAGCAAGGATTTCACTATCTACTGCTACGCTACAGATAGTACTCTGGCTGCTGTCTTAACCCAGGAAGATTCTGATAAACATGAGCTACCAATTGCCTTCATGAGCTATATCCTGAAGAACCATGAGCTAAAGTACACCATGATGGAGAAGCATGCCTTTGCAGTAGTCAAAGCTGTCAAGCAGTTCCGTTTCTATATCCTCAACTCTCACTCTACGGTGCTGGTCCCAGATACGACTGTAAAGTCAATTCTCACGCAACAAGAATTTGGATCCAAGAGGGGAAACTGGGTGGCTAAGGTCCAGGAGTATGACCTTGATATCAAGCCAACCAAGCTGGTCCGGGGAAAAGGTCTTTGCGAGCTCATTGCTGAAGGAGCCCAACATGAGTTATTGGAGAAGAAAGCTGACCTTCCTACTGTTCTGTTCCTGAGTTCAGTTGATGAATGGTATGCTGACATCGCTCATTTTCTCACCTACGGGGAATGCCCCTCTCATTTAACTGCTAAAGAAAAGAGGACTGTTAAATTGAGATCAGCACAATATGTATTGTGGGAAAATGCCTTGTTCAAGCGTGGTTTGGATGGGAGATTTCTGAAGTGTGTAGACAAGGAACAACAGCGAAAGTTGCTCTCGGCTTTTCATGATCAGGCATGTGGAGGGCACTTTTCATCAACAGTCACAGCTCATAAGATACTCCGTGGAGGGTATTACTGGCCTTCCTTGTTCAAAGATGCATCCAAGTGGGTGGATAAATGTGAGGCCTGTCAGACTTTCGTGGGAAGACCTAAGTTGGCTTCTTTGCCTCTCAAACCAGTTGTGATTGAGGAACCTTTCCAACAGTGGGGTCTGGACTTCATTGGTGCACTCAACCCTGTTTCTAGCGCTGGACATACTCATGTGCTAACTGCTACTGACTACTTCACCAAGTGGGTGGAAGCTATTCCAGTCAAGAACACCACTTCTGAAGTAGTATGCAACTTCATTAAAGAGAACATCTTGGTTAGGTATGGTGTACCTAACAAGATTGTAACAGATAATGCCTCAAACTTCTCCTCAACTGAGATAATGGATTTCTGCTACGGGTATGGCATCTCTCTGGCTCATTCTTCAGATTATTATCCCCAGGGAAATGGACAAGCAGAATCTACCAACAAGAATCTGGTGACTATCATAAGGAAGTTGGTCAATGAATCTCAGAGAAACTGGCATAAGAAACTTTACGATGCTCTTTGGGCAGACAGGATCACACCTAAAAGAGCCATTGGAATGTCCCCCTTTCAAATAGTGTATGGAGTAGAGGCTCAATTGCCAGTGACAGTGGAACTACCAGCCTTGCACCTGATGAAGGCCATTGAAGACACTAGTTTCAGTGATGCTCTGGACAAAAGGATCATGTACCTGCACAAACTGAACGAGGATAGATTGGAGGTTGCTGACAGAATAGCTGCCCACCAGCAGAAGGTGAAGATTCTGTTTGATAAGAAAGCTAGGAGCAGAGAATTCCAAGTTGGTGATACCGTGCTGTTGTGGGACAAAAGACACGAACCTCGTGGTAGCCATGGAAAATTTGATTCTCTGTGGCTTGGACCTTTCAAGATAAGGCACTTTGCTGGTAAGAACTCTTTCTATCTTGATTACATGGATGGTTCCCCCCTCCCACTTCCTTATAGTGGGCAGTATTTGAAGTTGTTCAAGTCCTAGGTGACTAGGGAGTCCCTTGTATATTATGTACAGTGTTTCTGCTTTTTGCTTTTGGTGTGTTTCCCTTCTGTTGTTGTGTGTGTTGCCCTTGTATTGGTTTGTCCTTGACTCCGTTGCCCAATGGATAAGGCACTGGTCTGCTTCACCGAGTTGTCTAAGTTCTTGCCTTGTCTCATTCCATGAATTTGCACCAAGTCATCCCCAGAAGGAGCCAGCTGTTGTCCACTCAAAATTCCCTGCTCTGTCAAAGGTAAAATTTCAAAATTTTGAGTCTAAGTGTCTTTTCTGTCAAGCTGGTAGTGTGGAAAAAGTCTTGGAGGTCTAAAAAATCTAAGTTTTGGGTCATTTTGAAAGTATTTCGGGCCTGTCGGAACTTTTTGTCCCGGTTGTCCCAAGTACAAAAGTGCAAGTTGTCCTCCGACCGGCCGAAATCCCCGAAATTGTCCTATCTTCGGGCCCGTCGGAAGTTTTTGTTCCATGTGTCCCGAAAGCTTTTATGCAAGTCGTTCCAATTTCGGCCGAACCATCCGAACCGCGTACTTCGCACTTTTCTGTCCCAAATGTCCCAAATCAAAAAGTGCAATCTGTCCCATTTTCGGCCGAAACCTCCGAAATTGTCCCATTTCGGGCCCGTCGGAAGTCTGTCCCAAGTGTCCCAAAACTTTTTGTGCACGTTGTTCCATTTTCGGCCGAAATTCCCGAATCGCGCACTTCGCTCTTTTTCATCCCAAATGTCCCAAATCAAAAAGTGCGCTCTGTTCCAACTTCGCCCGAACCGGCCGAATCGCGTACTTCGGAACTTTTTGTCCCGAATGTCCCAAAGTTAAAAAGTGCAATCTGTCCCTTTTTCGGCCGAAACTCCCGAGTCGCGCACTTCGCACTTTTCTGTCCCAAATGTCCCAAAATGCATTTGTGCGTCCTCTCCCCGTTTCACCCGAATCGGCCGAGCCGCGTGTTTCGCGCATTCGCGTCTCACATGTCCCAAGTGAACCTAATGCAATTCATACTTAGTTTTTCCCGCTCGACCCGAACATGCTAAATTTGAATTTAAGTTGCGAGGATCAAATTCAAGAAGCAGTTACGAAGGACGAATTTCAAGACGCCAGTTACATCAGTTTTCAAAGATATCCATTGTCATCTTCAAGATGAAACGTCTGGTGTGTCCCTCATGGCAAAGGAATGGCTCAGACGTGGAAGAAATTCAAGAAGCGGTTTCTGAAGACAGTGGGTCCCTCTCAAAACTGGCCACCTGCCTCCTTCCCCTTCTTTCTCTCTTCTCGCCATTCCTTTCGTATTCCATGTAATTGGTTAAGGTATTGCGTTTGTCATCCCTTAACTATTCTTTATTTAAAAGAAACGGTTACAAGACGTAACTGAAATTTGTAATCTATATAATGGTCTTTACACGCCATTTCAGAAAAGGAGGAGGAAGAACTTGGCATACTCTCGAAATTGTAAATATATCTTGAACGTATCAATACAAAAGGGCTTTTCTTTGTCATTCTCTATCTGAATCTCTGTATCTCTGTGTTTTCCTTTAGTATTGTGAAGATTATTTTGTACCTGATTCATTAGTCTTGCTGATTGCTTTTCGCAAATACAGTGGTCTTGCACAACCAAGAAAGAACTTTGTGTCTTTGATTAATGAATCTAAATAAGGTCGTTTGAAGAACTTTGTGTCTTTAATCTTATTCAGCTAATACAAATAATCTTGTTCCAAATTCCTTGTAACTTCGCACTCGTAAAGAATTATTCTGTTATCTATAATTCCAAACGTTTGCTATTCTGCTTATCTTCATACCCTCTTTCCTCAGTCCGTTTGTAACTGATGATCTTTGTGGAAAACATTTTCGTGGTATCCAAGTTCGACCATAAAATGACATTCTGTATATTTGTAAATAAGTTCGTGTCTCAATAAGGGAACCTCTCCCAGAAAAGAGGAGGGACTTCTTGTCCCCTAACTGTTGCTCTTCTAAAAAGTCCTATTTGAAAACCAACACCTCCCAAGTTCGATGAGGAAGAGGATCCTTTAATCGAAGAAGAGATCCTTCAAAAATACATTCTGAAACTAAGCCTAAAATTAGCAAACTTAGGATCTTCAAATAGGAACGTATACAAAGAAAAACTCAAAAAGAAATCTAGCGAGTTCCACTTTGATCTATATAGTGACACAACCTTTAAAGTGGCTAAGGCACAACGACTAATGTTACCTACTAAAGAACAACTCATTGAATGAGAATTACAATCAATGAAAGACATGCTTACTATGCTATAAGAGGGAAACATAGGACATAGTAGGAAATATTTTAATGAAGAACTATGCCCTTACCCCTTTGATAAGGACATGTTGTAGAAACCCTCCCCAAAACATTTGATCGTTCCTAAATTCAATAAATATAAAAGCAAAAGTGATCCTCGTGATAACATAAAAGACTTTTATATGGATTTCCAAGAGGTCGCATACAATGATAAATTATTAATACGACTCTTCCCTCATAGCCTGGGGGAACTAGGATTGGAATGTTTCTTTAGCATACCCAAGGGCTCCATTACAACGTGGCCCACATTAGCAAAAAAATTTATACGAAATTATTCCTACAACATCTAAAATGATATCACAATGAACGACCTATACAATGTAAAACAGAAGCCCAATGATACATTTACGATATTTTTACAACATTGACAAGGGTTGGAAAGTTGTTTCCCTTGTGCCTTACCAGAAAATAGCTAGTAAGCATATTTTTTCCTAACTTGAACCCATAGATAGCCTTCCATTTAAAAATGCATCATGGATCAAAATTCAAAGAAGTTATAGAGAAGTTCAATCAAATTGAAAAGGACCTCATCGCAACAGGAACACTTATAACGGTTGTCAAAGACAAATATGAAGAAAAATCCTTAGATAAAACAAAATTCTTCAAAAAAAACAAACATGTCATTAGAGATGGCATTATGGACTCCAAAAGATTCCAAACTGTGCAGACTTGTCCACTTTTAAATCTCTTACAAGGACCTCATCCCAAGTAACCCACCAAACATACATTCACGCCATTAACAGAATCCCTATCTATCATAAAAAAATATTTAGATAAAATAAACATGGTGGAATATCCAACCGCAATAGTAACATACCCAGAAAATGCTCCAAAACCCGTTTGGTTCAAAGAGCATGAGTACTGTGACTTCCACCATGTTAAATGGAACAAAACAGATAGATGCTTGAGACTACACCAATACATACAAGACCTAATTGAAGAGGGTAAAATCACCATAGATTCTCCACCTAACTCAGGAAAAGGTCCAAATGAGAAAATGGGTATCTTTAAAGAGCCCTTTCCCAACCATGCAGATTAAAAGAAAAGGAATCCAGATCATAGACAAACTTCCAATGACTATAGGATTTTTGCTTATATGTATCCCACTAATGATAGTCCCTTTAATTATCTCATAGGATGTATCCATTTATCTGATGAACATGTCGTTACTATTAGGATCTTAGAAAAGAGTTTTGCAGTAGGGACAAGACATGCTCATTTGATCATACCAGATCCCCTACCTATCCCTCAGGAAGGTCAGTATAATTTGATAGACCAATTAGAGAAAACACCTACTAGGATATCAATCTTAGATCTCCTTAAAATATCTACTTCACATAAATACATATTATATAAAATGTTTCACAGTTCGGGAGTCTCCACCAATGTAGATCTCACACACCTCCAAGATATGATTCCACACCTTGAATCCAACAATCATATCACTTTTGATCATGCTGCAATCCGGTGTAACAACCCAAAGTACAACTTATCCGTATATCTAGAAGTAGTTATTACTCATCACAAGATCAAGAGAGTTGTTGGGCCCCAAAATATTATCTAAGTACAAGAAGACACATGGGAACATGGTACATATTCAAAGAAAAGCACGTGGGTTGAAGGTGCGCAAGTAAAATTAGATTTTGTTACTTAGTTGCATTCGGCATCCCACGCAGCACACGAGGAAAACATGACCCTTTTGGATAAGGTGCCATCCTGGTGACTATGGATCAAAAATGAAATATTCCAAGTATTTGATGGAAGTTTCTAGAAGACATCATTGCAAGGAATGGAGAGCTCAGATTTGGAAGGGAATGCTCCCATGGAGGACCACTTTGACACTTGGCCACCGATTTGAAGCTTCTGGAAGGCATGACAATGGGTGCTAAGGCTATATATATATAAGCGTTCGATAGAAGAAAATGATATAGTATATATAGTGAATACAGTAAATATAGTGGAAGAGAGGCAGAGCCCTACAGAAAATAGAATGGAGGGTGTTATGGCTATGGATTAGGGAAGCTTTGTGAGCAATAGCATATCAAAGGGGATGGGATCTCATTTTTCTTTGTAATATGATGAGAATAACATAACTTTGATGCATGATTTAGCTCTGCATAATATGAGGATTTGTTATGACCTCAAGGGATGTAATGTGGGTTATGTATCTTGATATTATGAATACAATTCTTCATTATAAAAAAACCTATGTTCAGTACTCATGATTTTATTTTCTGTATAAATCATCTTCGTGTGTTGCTTTCTATTTCACTTACCTGTATACAATGAGATGAAAATTTTTCCTAAAGTTCATAATAATGTGGTCTAGTTATTTTTTGTCTTGCATTTGATTATTTGTTCTAAGATAATGCATTCTCACAAAACTCACATAAAGGAGAGACTCGGTGCCCACATGTGCCTCAGGTGAGCGTCCAACACCCGCTAGGTGATAGGTTGACACACATGGGATTTCCATGTTCTGTGAAGGGTGCAAAAATGAATACATCTTGGTTCCATTTCTGGGACCAATTTTTGAATTTTTTGTGAGAAATGACATGCATCTTTGTCTCTGTGATGTGTAATGACAAAGCAACTGACCTTAAAAAGTGTTTAAACATGGTTCAAGATGTTACACCCTTAATTATATATCATACATGGGATGGATATAGCTGACTTGTGGCTATCATAAATTCTTATCATGATGTATCTCTTTCATATATGATCTATTATCATTGGTTGGTCAGCCTTGTTGATGGCCATATCATAGGAATAGTACAAATAGAGGTTATAGGTAGTGGATGATCATTATGTTGAGTTATTGAGTCTTATTATATGTTTTGGAGGTTTCCCCCTTGAAGTGGCCAAGCTATTATACTTTCATATTGAGGGAATTTATCTACAATATTGTGTTATTTGGTGTTCTATTACTAGTGATAATCATAATTAATCAAGTAATTTCATTACAAGTGGTATCAGAGCTTGATCTCAGCTAGGATGATGTCAAACCCTAATTCTAAAGGTTTGGCTATATCTCAATATTGGTATTGAATTTTTCTATAATTTTTTTTGTGGTGTGGCGAAATAAGTCAAGTAAGCTTCTCTCCAAATTTCAATACATTTTGAATTTTTTTACAAAAGTTATTATGGTTCTATATTTATTCATAATTTGGCTCCCTAGGGCATAATTTTTGGGAAATTTTTCAAATTTCTTATATTTTCCGAAACCCCTCAAAAAAAAGCTAGGGTTTATTTTTTTATAAATTCCTATATTCAGCCAAAAAAATTATGAAACCCTAAACCCTAAAATTATGCCCTATTAAGTCTACCTCTATGCCCAAACCCTTCGTCATGGCTGGTAGATCTACCCGAGGCCAAGGAAAAGGACAAGAAACTCCAGGAATGACCCCAAATAAGGAAGATATTGCTTCAGATTCTACTGTTTTGGAAGTATCTGAGCTGGTCATCTAACTTCAGGAAAGGATAAACAATATGGTGAGTAAGGATGACCTTAATGTTGAGCTTCATCAACTGAAAGGTAGCCTTAGGAGTGAGATTCAAAAGGATTTTCATGTAATGTAGTAGGATTTGTTGCATGCTATTTCAAATACAACTTCCAATGCCAGTCATATGGGTTCCACTAGAAATGGTCACACAGATCCAAATCACTCCAATCAGGGAGGACCCTTTAATAATTCAAGCGGATCTTCTCACCAATGGAGGGGCATGATTCCAAAAGTTGACATGCGTAAATTTGATGGAAAGGATCCACTTAATTACATTACCCAAATGGATAAATTTCTTTGATCTCCATCAGATCCCAGAAGGATAAAAGGTAACTGTGGCATCCTCATACCTAGAACCTGATCAATTTTTTGGTATCGTTGGTTATGTGCTCAAAGGAAGAAGAATGGCCTAAATGTCACCTGGACAGTTTTCACTGAAGAGCTTCAATTACACTATAGTTCTAGTGTTTCTAATAATTACTTCAGCCAATTAGCAAAGTTACACCAAACTGGTTCAGTTAAGGAGTATGTCCATCAATTCCAAACTTTGTCCTTACGTGTGGAGGATATTACAGACGAGTATTTGAATGACCTATTTCTGGGGGGTATTAAGAACCACATTGAGCATGAGGTACGCATGTTTAACCCACTCAAGGTTGCTGATTCTATTATCATGGCGCGTCGAGTAGAGGAAAAATTTCTTTCCAGTAGAAGGAAGTCCTTTTCTAGCATAAAATATCTAACACCTTGTCTCCTTCTTACCCTTGGCCAATTCAGTTGACACCTCAACAAATTGAAGAAAAAATATCCAAAAGGTTATGCTTTCATTGTGACAGTAAATATGGACCAAATCATAAATGTTATGAGAAAAAATCATTCTACATTGAAGGATCTAGTGATAAGGAATAATATGAGGCAACATCAACAGAGGAAGTGGAAAAATTAGAGGAAGAATCTGGAGATCCTCAACCCACTATTTCATGTCATGCTCTATCAGGTATTAGTACTCCACAAATCCTTCAAGTTGTGGGTTATCTTAAGAAGTAGAAGGTAGTAGTCTTGATTGATTTAGGGAGCACACATAATTTCATCAATCATAAGTTGGCAGCAAGACTAAATTGTTTCATCTACCCAGCACCTGAATTTCAAGTAATTATTGCAGATGGTGGCACAGTCCAATGTTCAGGTAAATGCCATAAATTCAAAATCATGATGGCTGATTACACATTGGAATCTATGATGTTCGCTATTCCTATGGGCGGAGCTGATATTGTCTTAGGTGTTTAGTGGCTCACTACCTTGGGCACCATAGAGATGAATTTCTAGGAATTGTTTATGTGCTTTCATTCTGAGGGTAAAAAATTTGAACTTTGAGGTCTGCAAGCTAAAGATCCTCTAGTGGTGAGTTCTTTCCAAATGCATAAGATTATTAAAAAGGGGTCTAAAGGTTTTGTAGCATGATTATTCTCTATATAAGTCCAACCACAAATGAAGGTATTACATCATGATCTTCAAAAGGTTATTAATCAACATGTAGTTGTCTTCAAGGAACCAAGAGGATTACCGCCTGAAAGAGAGCATGATCATGCCATTTAGTTGATTCCAAGAATCCAACCCCCCAACATTAGGCCTTATAGATGTCCATATGTGCAAAAGAGTGAGATTGAGAAGATGGTGGAGGAAATGTTGGAAATGGGTATTATTTGTCACAGTCAGAGTGCCTATTCTGCTCACGTGGTGATGGTGCGTCATAAGGATGGAAGATGGCACATGTGTCCATATTATAGAGAGCTTAACAAGTTCACTATCAAAGGTAAGTTTCCTATTCCCATCATTGATGATTTATTAGATGAGTTGCATGGTGCCGTTTATTTTACAAAAATCGATCCGTGTTCTAGGTATCACCAAATTAGAGTCAAGCAAGAAGATATTCATAAGAAAACTTTTAGAACTCATCAAGGCCATTATGAATTCCTAGTGATGCCATTTGGTCTTACCAATTCTCCCTCCACATTCCAAAGCTTGCTGAATTCAATGTTTATACAATTCCTAAGAAAGTTTGTCTTAGTATTTTTCGATGATATACTCATCTACAACAAATTGTGGGAGAAACACTTACATCAAGTCAATACTATCTTAGAAGTCTTAGAGAAACATCAACTTTATGCCAAGGATTCAAAGTGTTATTATTGGTTACAAGAAGTGGAATACTTGGGCCATATTGTTTCTCATGAAGCTGTTAAGGGGGACCCTCACAAGATCCAGGCCATGGTGCAATGGGAAACCCTAAGAACCCTCAAACAATTACGAGGATTCTTAGGTCTCACAAGGTACTATCACATATTTTTCAAAAACTATGGCAGTATAGCAGCACCACTCACAAAATTATTGAAGAATGACTCCTTTCAGTGGAATGAGGAATCATCTAGGGCATTTGAAAAATTGAAGGAAACTATATGCACCACTCCAGTATTGGCAACCCCAAATTTCTCCAAAACTTTTGTAGTTTAGTGCAATGCTTCAGGAAATGGAATTGGAGTAGTACTAATGCAAGAAGGAAACCCCATTGCTTTTGAGAGCTGATAGATAAAAGGAAATAATTTGTTAAAGCCCACCTATGAAAAGGAAATGATGGAAATACTACATGCAGTCAAACAATGGAGACCATACTTGATGGGTGGACATTTTAAGGTAAAAAATGATCATGATAGTTTGAAATATTTCTTAGAGCAATGTATATCTTCAGAAGAACAACAAAAATGGGTCACTAAGATGTTGGGATATGACTTTGAGATTGTTTATAAGAAAGGAAAGGAAAATTTGGTCACTGATGCTCTGTCTAGGAGGGATGAGTCTACCGAAGCATTGTTATGTGCCATCTCTATACTAAATGCAAATTGGGTGGATCAAGCACGTGAAGAATGGAAGAAATATGCAAACCACACATACTCTCATTCAAAATCTCTAAGTAGATCCATCTATATCAGCTCAATTTATATGGAAGGGGATATATTGTGGTATAAAGATCGGTTATATCTATGTAAGAACTCTACACTTAAACACCATGTTCTTTTAGAGCTACATTCTTCTCCAATAGGTGGCCATGTTGGGGTCTTGAAAACTTATCATAGAGTTAAGAAGGATTTATTTTGTGAGGGGTTGAAAGGAGATGTTCAATAATTTGTGGTAGAATGTTTGGTTTGCCAAAAAAATAAGGGTGAGACCATTAAGACATCTGGTCTTCTCCAACCTCTGTCTATTCCTAGTGAGAGATGGGAAGAGGTATCAATGGATTTCATCATAGGATTACCTAAATCATAAAGGAAAAGTTTCATCATGGTCATGGTAGATAGACTTACCAAATATGCTCAGTTTTGTGCCATGGCTCATCCTTTCACAGCTAGTACAGTTTCCATCTCTTTTATGGATACAGTTCAAAAGCTCCATGGCACGCCAAAAATTATAGTATGTGATTGTGATCCAATATTTACAAGTAACTTTTGGACTGATTTGTTCTCTTGTCTAGGTACCCAACTAGCCCAGAGTTCCTCTTATCATCCTCAATCAGAAGGGAAAATTGAGGTGGTAAATAAATTTTTAGAGGGATATCTTCGATGTTTTACTTCAGATAAACAAGAATGTTGGGTGCAATGGTTGCCATTGGTAGAATGGTGGTACAATACTTCATTTCATAACTCCTCCAAAATGTCTCCATTTCTGGAACTTTATGGGTACCATCCTCCATCACTCATTTCTAGATTGAAGGCTAAACCAAAGGTGAGAGCAGTCGAAGATCAAATTTAGCATCAACATGAGGTACTCTCTAGTCTTAGAGAAAATTACTGTATGAAGCAACAGGTTGATCAACATAGAAGTGAGTGACACTTTTAAGTGGGAGACTTTGTTTTTGTAAGGTTATAGCCATATAAGTAGTTATCCTTAAAACAACAAAAAAAGGATAATAAGCTTGCTCCTAAATACTACGGTCCTTACCGAGTTTTGCAGAAAAATTGGTAGTGTGGTATATAAGCTAGAGCTCCCTCCAGGAAGTAGAATACATCCAGTCTTCCATGTTTCTTGCTTAAAGAAAGTTACTGGGAAACACATTTCCACCCAATCATTGCTTCCAGAACTAGATGAGGAAGGAAGGATCATACTCAAACCTAAAGGAATTCTTCAGACATGCACCAAAAGACTAAGGACCAGAGTCATTACCGAGTACTTGATCAAGTGGAAGAATATGAATATTGAGGATGCATCATGAGAAGATTAAGCATTCATGCAGAAACATCTAGGGCTTCCCAACATTGGGGAAAATGTTGCTTTGAAGGGGAGGGGCATGTTACTATTATCCAAAATGGTGCCCCAGCTCATTTTTGTGGCTAACTCCTTGTGTTCTTGCCTCTCTTGTGCCTCAGTCTACATTTTTTTATTTTCAGGCACTCAAGGCTTTCTGGAAATGGCACCATCAGATAGAGCTCTCTTTCAGCTTTCCAGAAAGGTAAAGTTTGCCTCCCAACTCCTTATATTTTTCAAGTTATGGCTCGGTGGAGTTTTTGTAGAAAATTTTCCCATTTAAGGTCCGTAGCCAATAGGAAGCTGCCACGTGGCAGAGGAGTTCGGGGGTTGGAGGCAAATTTGAAAATTTTCCAAAAGAGTATAAAAAGGTCGATTTTCAAAGGAAAACCCGCGGAAAAGAGAAGGAGAGAGAATTCCAGAGTGAATCAGAGCTTTCCACATGGCATTTGACCAGCGGAGCATGGGGAATTTTTGAAAAATTTTCCAAAGACAAAAAAGAGGTAAAATTTGAAATTTTTTCCCGTCGATCCGTTTTTGGGCCGTTTTTTCCCTAAATCTTCAAACGATCATATCTTTTGATATAGAGCTTAGATTTTCGTGTTCTTTATATCATTGGAAAGCTGCTAAAATTATCTACATGATTCCATGGTCAATTTCTAATTTTGGTTCAGTTTGGAGAGAGAAAATTAAAAAATAGTTCTGGTACGTGTCCATGGCCAGAAATGACATTTCAACAACCAAATTTAATATAGAATGGGTCGTATTCTTCTCCAATATGGTAAAAAATGATAGGGTATGGGTTTCTAAGGTCCTCCATGTTGTTTTAATACATTTTCCATCAATGAGGAATGGGCTCCCACGTTTTTTACATTTTCTCTCTCCTAGGCTCGACCCATGCATTGTAAAAGCCACATTTGGCTCATTTCTTGATGGTTGAACACTTTTTGGCATAGAAAACTTCTTATTTCACCTCCAGCAAGTGATAGTTGTAAGAATTATACCTTTTTTAAGTATTGTAGTAGGTTTATACCTCTTTGAGGGTGGAATGCAAGAGATTTTTACATGGAATTGATAGTGCAAACTCTGTGAATGCTTTCAGTCCTCTGTTTGTATTGTTTTACTTCATTTTAAGACCTCTAATTACATCTATCAGCTTGTGTATGTTTTCCCTTGTTGCATTTCATGAATTTGTGTCTATTTACATGGCAAAAATTGTTTCACCACTCCTTTTGGTGCATCACCATCTTTAGTTTAGTTTCATTTTTGCATTTTTATCCTGTCTCCTTGTAATTTAGAGTAGGATTAGGATCTGAACCTCTGTAGTTGTGCAAAATATAGATCTAAATCATAGGAGTTTGAGGAACCAGCCTCTAATATGGAGATTCCTCTCTCATTTTCACAAGTCCCACACTTGGAGAGAGGTGTCCATGTTTTGCAATCACACTGGATGCCTAAAACATCAATTCAGAACCTTGATTTGCATCCAGGGGTGCTGCTAATTTGCAACAACAGTTTTTTGGCACGCCCGATGGGACATTAGAGGTCTCATTTTTATCGCAGCAAAGTTGATGTGCATCTGCTCCAATTTTCTTGCTTCAAAAGAGCTATAAATTGCACATCTAGTGACTCGAAGAAGAAGAATCAACTGGTTTCAGCAGTGCAGGCCTGAAAACTCATGAGAAGAATCACTACAAGGTCAAGAGCTGGAGAAGAAGAGGTGCTGTTTGAATATCTGTAGTTATCTCCAAGAGTAAGGCAAAGTGGGAGAAGGACTCAAAGGTCTCCATCTCCACCAAACAAAACTCTTTCAACTCCTCCACCTGGTAGGCCTTTCATTCAGTCAACAAGGGTTTTAAGACCAATTAGAATGGCACAAAACAACCCCTATGTCAACTTCACAGGAAGCAGCCCACTTGCCCTCAATGCACAACATCCAATTCCAATTGTAGCCTTGAAGAACGTTCCCTAATTCACTGGAGAAAATCAGACTACTCCAGGTGATCATGTTAAAGACATTTCCAATATTTGTGCAATTCATGAAATCAATGAGATGCAAGTGGCTGTCAAATTGCTGACATCTTCATTCAAGGGGAAAGCATTGCAATGGTTTAGAAGCCTTGGAGCTAGTTCTATCACAAATTGGAATCAGCTATGTATAGCACTTCATGAGAAATTTGGAGAGAAGGGAGACAACTTGTCTCTTTTGGAGCAGCTGACAACCATCAAGAGAGCTCCCAATGAACAGTTGACCGATTTCAACTTCAGATTTCAAAAGACTTGGGAGAGAATTCCAGTGGTAGTCAGGCCAACAGCAGAAGGTGATTTTCTCTATTATCTCAAAGCTCTAAATTCTGATATTTCTATGTTGATTCAGTCCATGGGAGGCATAACTATCCCTATGGCTTATAGCATTTCCATTAGGGCTGAAAATTGTTTGATCCAAACTAGCAAACTAGCCCCTAGACCTCCCATGCCATTGTTTCCAAGTTTAGAGAGTCCAAATACCAATCAAGCACCTAATTTGGCTCCTTCTCCCACTCCTAGAAATCAGAGTTCAAATGAAGCTTCTACTTCATCTCCAAGTGCCCCAAATGAGCTTCAAGAAATCATGAAGCAACTGCAAAACCTAGGCAATGAGCTGGTTACTCTCAAGAGGCAACAAGCCCAAGGTTTTAGACCTTCTTACCAGCCCCAAACTCCTGCTAACAGGAAGCCATACCAACCACAAAGACCACCTAATCCAGCTACAAATATGAATCAAACAAGGCCTCCTGCCAATAGACCATTTCAGCCCTATAATCCAAATGCCATATCTGCCTCTAAGGCATTAGTGCCAACATAAAACAACATTGCTCAGGAGTATGATTGGTGCTTTCCATGCAATGAACCTCATAACCAATCCATGTTCTTCAATGGTTCTTTGAATCAATCATTAATGGTGACAACTACTGGTGTGGAGGGTGAGGACAGTCAAGGAAACAACGAACAACAAGAAACATTCCAACAGCAATTAGCCCCAAATGACACCACGTTGGTAAATTGGCAAGCAGAGGATTTTTGTGGCATGAATCAGGCAGTTTCCCAAGGTGTTGCAGCCAACACAAGGTCAAAAATAAGGAATTTGGGTGAAGAACAGACATTAGCTCCAACCAATCCACAACCTTCCATGGCTCCACAAATGGTTGGCAAGAAAAATCCAATTTCAAATGCACAAGGGCAGCCAAGAACAGCTCCTAGACCAACTCAAATACCAGTTATTGCTGCCCACGTGCAAGGAGTGAATGTACAAGCAAATTGACAACAAAGAGATCCTTCATCACCATTCAGTATCATTGATCAAATGAAGAAGACAAATGTTAATATATCAATGTGGGAATCCCTATCTATCCCAGGCCAAAGAGACTTGTTACAAGCTGCCATGAAGGACTGGCCAACTTCGAATCAGCAAGTTCACATGCAAGAGAAAGTGCTCACAAATGCTGCCTAGCCTGAGGGAAATCATGGAGGAAAGCAAGGTAAAATGTTGAAGCCCCCTCCTTTCTATGTTTCATTAATAATTGGAAATCAGTTAGTGCACAATTGCATGATAGATTCTGGGGAAAGTAGCTCAGTGATGCCTAAACAAATAGCTGATCAGCTAGGGCTCCAGTATGAAACCATATCCAAAGGGGTAGTGCAGCTGGATGGGACAACAGTAACAATAGTTGGGGTGATTAGAAACTTGAGTCTTACCTTGCATGCGTGTCCAAATGTTGTTGTTTCACAAGATGTATCAGTCATAGACCTTCCACCACTCTTTGCCCTATGCTTGTCAAGGGACTTCACAGCCAAGATTGGGGGATATTTGTCTGCTGATTGGTCACACATGTTGTTCAGAATGAGGTATGGAACTAAGGCTACAATCAGGTCTGAACCTATTGCAAACTTCCACATTGAGCCTTACACTCCAAGTCAGATCAACGCCAATTGTTCAGCATTTGATCAAGAAGACTACCCAAGAACCGATGAAGATGACATCAAGGTTGGGAGCATCCCGGATCTAACTCTTGATGAATGGGCAAACAAGGTACATGCTTTTGATGCTTATCAAGAAGTAGAAGAATCTGAGCTAGGGGTCTATTGTATACATGAAGAAAATCAGCCTATTCCTAACATCACCAAGCCAAACCACAAGGATGACAATGAGGTATGGCAGCTATTTTTTGATGGATCAAGAAGTAGACAAGGTGTAGGAGGTGGAGCCATGCTTGTTTCACCTCAAGGAGTAAGGTACTATTCAGCTATTAGATTTCAGTTTGCATGCTCCAATAAAACTGCTGAATATGAAGCCTTGGTGCAAGGGATGCATTGGGCAATCAAGAAGAAAATAAAGAACTTGCAAGTCTTTGGTGATAGTGAATTGATTGTAAATCAGGTCAAGGGACAGCATGCTGCCAAAATGATCTACTCAGGTGCTACAAGAGTAGGGTGTGGGACCTCATGGAAGATTTTGAGGGTTTTGGCATCAAATCCATTCCTAGGAAAGAGAATCAAGCTACTGATAGGCTTGCAGCAGTAGGGGCAGCCTTTGACATTGTGGAAAGCATTCAAAAAGACAAGGTACAACCAAACATCCACGTGATTGTGAGGCCTTCAGTGCCGGATAACAATGTCAGTTGGCAAGTATTTGAGAATGACCAGAAAATCATCCATTTCTTGCAAGAAGAAGCTGAGTTCTCAGCTAAGAATCAAGAAAAAATGGAACAACAGTATGGTGACCAAGTGGTACAGATGAGAACTAATAAGCTACCCAAGGGACTTATCACTTTGGAGTCCATTTTTAATCCCAATGATCAGTTTAGGAAAGAGAAAGCAAACATTCAGGTCAAGAGAGAAGATTCAGTATCCATCTTGGTGGAAGAGAACAAACCATTGCAAATTTGAAAGATGACAACTGATCATGAAAGGTATGAGTTCGTACAGCTGTGTCAAGAGTTCCCTGATGTGTTTGCATGGAGCTATGAAGATTTGAAAGGTTTCAATCCTAACTTAGCTCATCATACCATTGAATTGGATCCAAATACTAAGCCTGTCAGGTAGAAACAAAGACCAGTCAATCCACACATGGAGCCTCTCGTGAGGAAATAATTGGACAAGTTGATTGAGTCAAGAATCATATTCCTAATCAAGCATTCTAGTTGGGTTGCCAACTTGGTTCCAGTCAGAAAGAAGATTGGAGATATCAGATTGTGTGTTGATTTCAGAGACTTAAATAGAGCATCTCTCAAGGACCATTACCCACTCCCTTCCATGGAGAAAATCTTGCAAGTTGTGGCTGGCTCCGAGAGGTTTTCACTACTTGATGGCTACTCCAGCTACAATCAGATTATGGTGACGGAAGAAGACCAGTTCAAGACAGCCTTCACAACCAAATGGGGAACTTATGCATACAGGAAAATGCCATTTGGGCTGTCCAATGCTGGTGCTACTTTCCAAAGAGAAATGGACATGGCGTTCAAAGGTTTGATTAACAACGTGGTGCTGATTTACCTTGATGATATCACTATTTTTTCCAAAAATGTAGTAGACCACCTCTCTCATTTGAGACAAGTTTTCACGAGGTGTAGGAAATTTGGAGTGTCTTTGAATCCTAAGAAGTGTATCTTTCTTGCACATGAAGGAAATCTCCTTGGCCATATTGTCTCCAAAGAAGGATTAGCAATTGATCTAGAGAGAGTCGAAGCCATAAGAGCACTACCATTGCCAAGCCACAAGAAAGCCCTTCAGAGTTTCTTGGGGAGGATAAACTTTGTTCGGAGGTTCATCCCAGATTTTGCAGCCCTTGTCAAGCCCATCACCAAAATGTTAAATAAGAGCATGGCTTTCAAGTGGACAGCAGAAGGAAAGGAGAGTTTTGAAGTAATCAAAGAAGCTATCTCTCAAGCACCAACTCTCATCAACCCATATTTCTCCAAGGATTTCATCCTCTATGCATTTGGAGGTAATGATATGATTTCTGCCATTTTGGTACAGCAGAACAAGGACAACGATGAGTAGCCAATTTCTTTCTTCATCCAGAGCCTAGATGACTATGAGGTGAGGTATTCTTTTATTGAGAAGCATGTGCTGGCAGTAATCAGAAGCTTGAAGAAATTCAAGAATTTATTCTCAAACAACAAGGTCCAGTTGTTGGTCTCACATGCTGGGGTTAAGGACTTCCTCCTCAACAAAGATTTCAACGAGAAAAGGGCAAGTTGGATCACCCGTGTCATGGAGTATGACATTGAGATCAAAATCACCAAGCTGGTAAGAGGAAAAGGATTGTGTGAGCAGCTGGTTTTGGGGAAGCAAAAAGAAGCATGCAATGAAGGAGAGGTTGTTTTGATAGTTCAAGACAGCCATGATCCATGTGGCACTCAAGAAGAAAACAATGCTGCCCCCACTCCTTGCTAGACCCAAGGTATAATGCACTTCCTAAGCACAGGCCTATGCCCTCCAGAGATGAACAAGACCCAAAGAAGACACTTCAGATTGCAGTCTATCCCATATGCCATTGTTGATGGAGTTTTGTTCAAGAAAGATGTGAATGGAGTGTTGATGAGATGCATTAGCACAAATCAGATTCATAGGGTGTTGGAAGAGTTCCATGGTGGATCAGCTGGTGGTCATTTTGCACCGAGAGTGACAGCTCTAAAAATCATGAAGGCTGGTTATTATTGGCCTAAAATTTTCAGTGATTGCTATGCATGGATCAAGAGGTGTAAGAATTGTGCATTCTTCACAGGAAAAGAGAGACTTGCTGCCCTTCCATTGCATCCAATCTTAGTTGACCAACCATTCATGCAATGGGGTTTGGACTTCATTGGAGTCATTAATCCTAATTCAAGTCAAGGGCACAAATGGATTTTGACAGCCACGGACTACTTCACCAAGTGGACTGAAGCAGTAGCACTCAAAGAAGTAAATGAGTCCAGCATCTTAGACTTTTATGAGGGGATAGCAACTAGATTTGGTATACCTGCTACAATAATCTCAGATAATGCATTGGCATTCATTGGATCCAAGGTGACTGAGGGGCTGTCAAGAACGGGATCTACCTAAGCACTTCATCAAACTATTACCCTCAAGGTAATGGCCAGGCCGAGTCTACAAACAAGAACTTGTTGAGGATCATTAGGAGGACTCTTGATGAGAATCAGAGGTCTTGGCATACCAAACTGAAATCAGCCTTATGGGCTGATAGGATAACTCCCAAGAGATCCACAGGTAACTCTCCATTCAAGCTTGTTTATGGAAGAGAGGCAATCTTGCCCATGTCACTTGAGTTGCCAACATTGGAACTCATGAAGCAATTAGAGTTGCTAGAGTTTGAGCCCATGGAGGTGAGATATGCAGAGTTGATGGAGCTGTAGGAGGTCAGAAATTAGGCATCCCAAGCAATGGAAAAGGATCAAGCTTTGATCAAAAATACCTTTGATAGGAAGGCCAAGGATAGATCTTTTCAGGTTGGAGATCTAGTGTTGAAATGGGATGTGGATAGAGCAAAACCGGGAAGGCATTCAAAATTTGATGCCATTTGGAGTGGCCCATACATGGTCACGAAGTGCAAGAACAACAATGCTTTCCAATTGGCCTCATTGGATGGTGAAGAACTGCAGATTCCAGTCAATGGAATCTATCTCAAGTGTTGCTTCTAGAGGGAAATTTACCACCTTGTAAATATTAGATTAGATTTTCATTCCTCCAAGTGCTTTGCACATTGTTTTGCTGTAGGTTAGTTTTGTTTCCCCTAAGTTCTTTGGCACATCTTGCTATCCATGGAGATGTTTTATAGTCCTTGCTTCCATCAGGTGATATTCCATCTTCCTCCTTGCAACATTCTAAGTCAGGTTGGGGTTCCAAACAGAAAATTTGATGACTCCATGCCCAATGGACTGCTTCAGGCAACTGGTATTTTCATCTAGCATGTAGATGACCCCTCTAAGTCACCAAAATTGTTATCCAAAATGGTGTGCCAGCTCGTTTTTGTGGCTAACTCCTTGTGTTCTTGCCTCTCTTGTGCCTCAGTCTACATTTTTTGATTTTCAGGCACTCAAGGCTTTCTAGAAATGGCACCATCAGATAGAGCTCTCTCTCAGCTTTCCAGAAAGGTAAAGTTTTCCTACCAACTCCTTATATTTTTCAAGTTATGGCTCGGAGGAGTTTTTGTGGAAAATTTTCCCATTTGAGGCCCGCAGCCAATAGGAAGCTGCCACGTGGCAGAGGAGTTCGGGGGTCGGAGGCAAATTTGAAAAATTTCCAAAAGAGTATAAAAAGGTCAATTTTCAAAGGAAAACCCGCGGAAAAGAGAAGGAGAGAGAATTCCAGAGTGAATCAGAGCTTGCCACGTGGCATGCGACCAATAGAGCATGGGGAATTTTTGAAAAATTTTCCAAAGAAAAAAAAGAGGTAAAATTTGAAAAATTTTCCCGCCAATCCGTTTTTGGGCCGTTTTTTCCCTAAATCTTCTAAGGTCCTAAGGTCAAAAATGATAGGGTATGGGTTTCTAAGGTCCTCCATGCTGTTTTAATGCATTTTCCATCAATGAGGAATGGGCTCCCACATTTTTTACGTTTTCTCTCTCCTGGGCTCAACCCATGCATTGTAAAAGCCACATTTGGCTCATTTCTTGATGGTTGAACACTTTTTGGCATAGAAAACTTCTTATTTCACCTCCAGCAAGTGATAGTTGTAAGAATTAGACCTTTTTCAAGTATTGTAGCAGGTTTATACCTCTTTGAGGGTGGAATGCAAGATATTTTTACATGGAATTGATAGTGCAAACTCTGTGAATGCTTTCAGTCCTCTATTTGTATTGTTTTACTTCATTTTAAGACCTCTAATTACATCTATCAGCTTGTGTATGTTTTCCCTTGTTGCATTTCATGAATTTGTGTCTATTTACATGGCAAAAAACCGTTTCACCACTCCTTTTGGTGCATCACCATCTTTAGTTTAGTTTCATTTTTGCATTTTTATCCCTGTCTCCTTGCAATTTAGAGTAGGATTAGGATCTGAACCTCTGTAGTTGTGCAAAATATAGATCTAAATCAGAGGAGTTTGAGGAACCAACCTCTAATATGGAGATTCCTCTATCATTTTCACAAGTCCCACACTTGGAGAGAGGTTTCCATGTTGTGCAATCACACTGGATGCCTAAAACATCAATTCAAAATGCATCCAGTGGTGCTGCTGATTTGCAACAATAGTTACACCTTAATTATATATCTTACATGGGATGGATATAGCTGACTTGTGGCTATCATTACTTCTTATCATGATGTATCTCTTTCATATATGATTTATTATCATTGGTTGGTCAGCCTTGTTGATAGCCATATCATAGGAATAGTATAAATAGAGGTTATAGGTAGTGGATGATCATTATGTTGAGTATTTGAGTCTTATTATATGTTTTAGAGGTTTCCCCCTTGAAGTGGCCAAGCTATTATACTTTCATATTGAGAGAATTTATCTACAATATTATATTATTTGGTGTTCTATTTCTGGTGATAATCATAATTAATCAAGTAATTTCATTACACAAGAGCATAGAGGACAAGTTTTGTGAAAGATTCATCACTGGACCTGAGTTCAATGCGTGTAGATGGGTAGAAGAGAACCTATACCATGAGCTGTATGAGCAATTATTTTGTTGCTTCCTAGTAGAGCTATATGAATGGCTTTCAACATACGTATCCATATCAAGTTGTTACTATAAATCACGCGTGTGGACCCAAGATGACTATCAGAGGTTGTAGGATGCAAATATAACTTAGACGCATGCTACTGATCACTGGTGGAAAAGGGTGTTGACCAAATATACTTTAGAATACACCATTTTGACATATTATTACCCAGAAGTTGATGAGTTCAAGTTTTTGAGGGAGCCTAAAGGGTCATTTTTGAGTGTTATTCCTCTGGCTATGAATATCTTGGTAATTAATTTGAGTTTAGAAGCATTTCCCATGGCTAGCTAATATTCTTTGAGCACTAGGAGAGGAAGCTAGGGTGGAGGAAGATGGTAAACATTGTTGATGAAAAGGAAAGGTAGGAGAGACGACTCAAGTATGGAAAAAATCATGAAAGGGATATGACTAGACAACACAAGGTTGCAAGTGCAATGGATCTATGGAGGTATATGTTGCAGAAAGGAGGTGGATCTGGTGGGTTAGGAGGTGGATCTAGTGGATCAAGAGAAATAGGACCTGGTGGATCCAGTGGATCTGGTGGGTTAAGAGGAAACATCAGAGGGAAATAAGGCTTTGGATTAGGAGGACAAGAACCCTAGCAACCTCTACAAGTTTTTTTAAGATGTCTTTACACTTACCATACTATAGGGGTATTGAAGATGTTGTAGAGTATGTGCATAAACGTGAGTTACTATAGCACGTGAACAGGATCACTACCCTAGATCAGAAGGCAAGTCAGTTTAAAACAACATTATAAGGGTGCATGTATAGTTGGTATAGGAAGTACGACCCCCATCAGAAGGTGGTAGACTACATCATATTGAAGAATGCCTTATTATTAGAGTTCCATATTCTAGAGTTTGAGCAGAATAGTTTCAGCACTTGAAGGAGATGCAATAGGGAAAAACAGAGAGTGTACGAGAGTATGATGTGCATTTTAAGACTCTCGTGTTAAAGCTCTCATATGAAATTCATCCTTCTAAACATGCTTAATGGTTTTTTTGAGGATTGATAAAACCATTTAGAAGGGATCTGTCACACAAGAATTTTATAGACCTGTGTGAGGCATTAGAAGCTTCCCTACGCGCAAAATCTGTTAGGAGTGTTAGCACTAGCATTAGCACTTTTCTAGAGGATCAAATTGCTGCAATGGCCAAGCAGTTGGAAAAATTATATGTAAAATGAATGCATGAGGTTTGTAGTGGTCTTTGTTGTACAGAATGTGAAGTGGAGGGGCATGCAAAGGATAGTTTCACTCAAAATTTGGTGCACCCAATGGTGGTAGACTGTGATATATGCCACGGGGATCATGATGCAAGTAGATGCCCTCTACTCCAGCATGTAATCCGCAAGAATGTTTCTTTCTACTATAAGATATGCACCTCTACAATCCATGATACCAAGGATTACAAACTGATTGATCAAATCCATGATGATATTTATTTGGGTGTGTACCAGACTAGCCTTGCAAGAATTTCTATGCATGATGACCATCGTTTGGAAGGATGCGTAGATGGAGGGGTGTGTGGAAGAGGTTTTTGTGAAGGATTTCATGGTTGCAGTAACCGCAGAAGAGGACGAAGTGAGTTCCCATGAGGAACATGTTATACTTGTGGATCTTCATAACATTATAAACATGAGTGTCCTGATCTATCATGGTGTGGAAAGAAACATAAGTACGAAGAGTGTCCAAAACTTTATGAGCATATGAACCAACACCACTAGAAAGACAAGGGTGTTGTTATGGTAAGCATCAAGAAGGCTGATTCACAATGGATACCACGAGTGGCATGTGAGTTAAGGATAAAACCTTTGCTGGTGATGACACGGGTAGAGGCCACACGTGCCAGGGAGATGCCACAACCAAGGACACGATTTTCAAGAGAGGAAGTAGTACATGGAAAGTATCTTGACCCTACTCATTAGAAAGAAGTATATCACGAGACTATGGATGTCATTCGAAGTTTACAAGGGGAGATCTATTTTCTAAAGGAGCAGTCTCGGTAGCAGGAGCAAAGAAGGAATGCTGAGGCTCCACAGAGGGAAATGGCTGAAGTCAAAGAAGTGTGCAAAATGTTAAGGCAAAATAATATAATCCTTTTTCTAGGAGAATGGCTAAGAGAGAGGGTACCACGCATCTGGGTAGAGCATGAAAGGTAGTTTTTACATCCAAAACTTCCCCCTCACATCCTTGAATATGAAAAGGAGATTACTTTGAATATAGTTGTTGATGGGTGGCTTCTGAGTAATATTCTCATCAACACAGGAGTAGAGGTCAAAGTTCTTACCTTATATGCCTGGAATCAAATGGGAAGGCCCACATTGCAGACACCTTCAAATGTGTTGTATATGGAAAACAAGACTAAGGAAATTCCCATTGGAGTCCTAAAGGATGCCATTATCACCATTCAAGGAGCCAAGTTCACTAGAGACTTTGAATTCTTGGCACTTGCCAAGGCAGAAAACTTTCTAGATTTTCTTGGGCACCCATAGTGTTATAAGAATAATGGTGACCTATGGTTTAACAAAGGGTATATCAGTTTTGAGAACAAGGAGGAAAGGGTTGTCATCCCTTTGATGGATGGGAAGTATGTGCCCTATACTGAGCCCTTAGGAGAATAAGTCCTAGATATAATCTATGTGTGCTCCATCAGAGATCCTAAGGTAATCCACCCCATAGACAAAGTCATCCAATTTGAAGATGCTCAGTTTGTGAGTGATACCACTAGTATGGCATGTGACAATTAGGTGCATGGGACTTATGAGTTAATTGGGAGACAACTAAGAGGATCTGTAACAAGGGTGACAAAGGCATGCTCAGTCAAGTGACTAGGAGGAAAGAAGTTACCAAGTTACTCAGGAGGGGTATATTCAGAAATTTTCTTACGGGAGATGGAAGCTCAGTGGAAAAATGAGGATGAAAGAAGAGGTATGCTCAGTTACAACCTACTCGTAACTACAATGCATTGCTGGGCCACACATCGGGAGAACCTTTTAGAGTGGTTCCAAGTAAGAATCATGTTCTCAGTAAGGTTTTCTAAGAGCAATGCGCCCATGTCTATACAAGACTACCATGGTAAGAAGACCACTTCATTTCATATCCAAGCATGTGAGAAGCCTTGGATGGGAAATGCAGAAGCATTTCCACCTTCGTTATGGGTGCATAAGTTGTATTCCACCTTACAAGGATGTGCACACACTTGGTACATTTATTCGGAGATGTGTCATCAGATGGGTAATTGGTAAGAGGTGGCAGTTGATCTCATTTAAGCTTTCGAGTATAGGAGTACCAAACCATCAGTGGATAAGGCATTGCAAGTGATCAAGTGCCTTAGAGTGGGGGATAGTGCTGTGATAAAAGATAGGCTACTAGAATTTCTCGGTGATCCTTCTTTGGAGAAGTGCCTCAGTAAAGAAGAATTAGAGGAAGTACATTTTGAGCACATGTGTATGGAAAAAGAAAAAAGAAAATTGTTCTATGTCATAGACAAGGAAGATATGAAGATGTTGGATGTTAGTCATTCAGAAGGTACACATGTGGTTATAGACAATGTTGATGAGAAAGCACATGCCTACCAAGAGCCTTTAAAAACAAATAAAGTTAACATTGGGATGGAGGCAGAACCTAAGGAGGCTATCATGGATGACTATTGGTCAAAAATGAAGTTTCAAAGATCATTGATCTGTTGTGCAAGTTCCAAGATTTTCTCCCTCGAGGGTACCATGAAATCAAAGGCATCCACCATTCCCTGGAGGAAATGAAGATCAAGTTGAAAGAAGGTGTGCGCCTAATTTGAAAGGTGCCTTATCAAATGAATCCAAAATTATGCGTACATGTTAAGGAGGAAATAAACAAAATGATAGCATCTGGTATCATTGAGGCAGTAGAAGAATCAGAATGGATAATATTGATGGTTATCAATATTAAGAAGGATGGTAAGATAAGAATTTGCATCGACTACAAGGATCTTTATGCAGTGTGTGTCATTGATCCCTTTCCAATAACCTTTACTGAAGAAATTATGGAGGGAGTAGCTGGGCGTGAAGTCTACTATTTCACATATGGGTTCTCAGGGTACCACCAAGTCAGGATTTCAAAGGAATACCAAAGAAAGACAACTTTCGCCACTGAATGGGGAAGTTTTTCCAACACAGTTATGCCTTTTGGATTAAAGAATGCACTTGTTATGGTCTCATGCATTGTGGTACAAGCATTTTAGGACTTCATCCATAAGTTTTTTCAATTTTACCTAGATGACTGGACTACGTAGGAATTGGTGAAAGACCATTGTGATAACTTAAGGCTGATGTTTGAGAAATTTTAGTAGTTGAGGATATCCCTCAACATTAAGAAATGTGTCTTTTCTACTCCATTTGGAACCCTATTAGGACACATTATATGAAAAGAAGGCTTGTTATTAGATCCCACTAAAGTTTCCATTATTGTAGGATTAGGGGAGCCTACTAGTCAAAGCATAGTGTGCATATTCCTTGGGCATATGGGGTATTACAAGAAGTTCATCAAATCTTATGCTAAGATCGCCATGCCACTAGAAGAGTTATTAAAACACAAGTGTGCCTTTCATTGGGGAGAGGTGCAATATAAGGCATTTGACACTTTGAAGGATAGGCTTATCATGATGCCCATATTACATTTTCCTTCTTAGGATAAGCCTTTCCATGTGCATGTGGATGCCTTAGGAACAACTATGGGAGTAGTGCTAGCACAACCGAGTGAGGGATTTTTTGATCATCCCTTGTGCTTTGCAATAAGTAAATTGACACTAGTAGAATGTAATTACACAAATATTGAGCATGAAGCATTGTATATGATCTGTATGTTTCACAAGTTCAAACAATATCTTTTGGCAACACCCTGTTTCACCTGATTCTAGAGCGTTTGTTCGAATGTTGATGGAACAGATAAGGGTAAAGGGCTAGGAAGAATACCTTTTAGAATGATGGTTGTAGGTTGTTATGCACGTATGACTTCTTGATCCACAACTGATCGTGAGAGATTCCTTTTTTCTTGGAGGAACTACCTGAAATGGAACCAAGACCACCAAATAAAAGTGAAACAGTATATGCAATGGACTACCTAGCGTATGCTAGATCTGGGAAGTGTGATACTTCCTAGACGACTATCAATCCACTGTTTAAAACAACTTAATGCCAACAATAGATGAAATCCTACAGTAGTTAAAATGATTTAGGTATCTGATTTGTCTATAATAAGTAAATTCATTCATAACAGGCTAAGCTATGACTGAATCTGAAGGTCAAGGTCTCTGTCAGAATACAGGTATTGGTTAGGGTCACATTCTAGGCCATTTTGGGTATTGGGTAGAGAGTGGAAGCTATATTCTTGGTTTCTGGTCAAAAACACAGAGATTGATGTCGGTCTGGAATGACCAATGTCAGTTTCGGTTAACCAGTGATGGTTGTAGGTAACCGACATTGGTATGGTCGTGGTATAGGAAACTCAATAAAAACTTGGTGGGGTGATAGATCTGAGGCTAGATGAAAATGGAAGGGCAATGGCAAGGTTTGTGTGGGTCTCAGGTATGCACATGAATGATTAAAATCTAAGTATGGGAAGTTCAAGGGTATGGGTGAAGGAATGGCCAAGTTTTCATGGATGTAAATGGTGGTGGAATGGAAATAGGAGCAGAAACTAATAATAGAAGTAAAATAATCCACCCAATGATAAATGGACATGTGCTAGTTAACAAAACACTTAATTTTTATATGAGCTTGATGTTTGGTTGACAATGGTGGGTGATAAAATGGAAGGAACTTGATGTGGTGTTGACACTTCCCTGGATGCTCCCATGAAGGAAGATGGCTCTGGGGGTGCTTTTGATGCTGGCTATAGGTGCTCTGATGTGTGTAGAATGCTTGTTCTCCTTATATGCAACTCTGGTTTCGTCACTTGTTCTTAAAAGATGTGTTAATCTCTCATAAATGTGTCAACCTCAAAATAAGGTTGTTTTGGGGGTTAAATGGTAATCGACGGTGGTTCTTGGTTGACTGACAATAGTTTAGGGCAATCAACGTCGGTTAGGGTGGGATTTCCTATGTTTACTAAACTGGGCAAATCCCCTTGATTTTATGGGACCTTGTTTGTTTTGCTCTGCAAATTAGAATTGAAGCTTCCTTATAATGGATGAGAATGTGGTTAGAGGGAATATAGTCTTTGATTTTTAGGGTTTGGGTAGGTCTTAGTTTGTTATGGCACATAGCTAGAATATTTCTTAGGGTGAGGTGGCTAGATGATGTGTATGGGTGAGGTAGATATGAGGTTATTATCTCAATTAGGATATTTAAATAATAAATATTGTGAGGATAATGAATTATTTTAATTAAATTAATATTAGAGTGAGATGAAAGGGGCCATAGTTAGGTGAACGTGTTCAAGGTTTTTATTTGACAAGGGACCAAGGGGAGTGTGACCCAATTATGGTGTCTATATTTTTCCCCTTTTCGTTGTGTAGCTTGTATTGGTAAGTGACGCTGGAAAAAATAAGATGTGGTTACCCCATGTGTGGGTGAAGGTGATCCCCCTCAAACCAAGAACTAACAAGGGAGAAGGTAGAATCGATGAGTGGTTTGATAAAAGGTGAATGTGATGAAGAGGAAGGTGGGTAACAGGAGAAAAAAGGAAAAAGGTCTACTCGGGTAATCTAGGTAATGGGTCAGGGTCAAAGGTAGTAATAGTAAAATGTACGCACACGTATAAACTATAGCATGATACCAGGTTGAAAAGTAGGCAAACACTACATTGTCTAAGGTCGATAGGTTTATCCAAACAAGGTCGAAGTGATTACGGTATCCAAGGTATAGGATATGGTCAGGAAACATGACACAAGTCAGGTGCAGGAATGTGTAGGTATGTTTCAGTACACCCAAGGGTTGGGTCAGGATAAACGGTCACGACAAGAGGCAAGGTAAGGTCAGTATGTCCATCAACATAGGTAATAGTTCCGCAAGGTAAAGCAAATACAAGAGGTCAAAGGTCACTAACAACGTTCCAGGTCCCAAAATCTAGGTCATGGCGCGGATAGAGCCGAGGGATGGGAAAAATAATGAGTTCTCGACTAGGGATGCGGTGAGGGGGTTAATGAGAAGGTCAAAAAGACAAAGGGAAGTGTCCCAGTGAAGCTTTAGGTGAGGTAGGTAGGATTCAGGTCAAAAAGTGGGGGTATGAGGTAGGAAAAAGAATAAATAGGTAAACCGGTGACGGTTTCAAGGAACTGATGTCGGTTGCTATGGACCGACATCGAAAAGCTAGGGCGTAGGACCGATGTCGGTCAAGGTCAAACTGTCACCGGTCAATTTGGGTAGGTTATAAAAAGAAAAATTCCACATTTTACGGAATCATTTGTCTTTTTTCAAATAGGTGAAAATGATAGGAGAAAGAGGAAAAGGTGGAAAGTGATAAAGGGAGATGAATGACTGAGTTGGCGAGCCACGTGGCTGGTGATAGTTGGTCGATAGGTGGATCCACGAGCTAGATTGGATCGATTGGATTGGTTGGATAGCAAGAGGTCATTCAGTGATGGCAGAGGTAGGAGAGGGATTGGGTGGAAAAAATGTGCAGTAGTTCGACGTGCCACCACGATGGTGACAGTGTGATGAGGTAAGATTCAATATCCCTCTGTGTTTGTTGTGTTTAGATAAATGGATAGAAATTTGGGTGGGGGCAAGATGGGTTAAAAGAGGGACGGGGGAGGGTAGGAATAGGTAGTACATTGGGTGGGAAGGGTTGTAGGTACGAATGGGGGGTGGCGATGGGAGAGATGGAGACAAAATAGGTAGATCTAGGGCTCGCTATCATGGGTTATCACCACGATAATGACCGATGGCGGTCAATGGTGAGCTGACGTCAGTAGGGTATAACTGGAATTGGTCACGAATGAGGTGAACGATGCTAGTTGTGGGAAACCGTGGTCGGTCTGGGAGGACTGATGCCACTTAGAGGGTAGAAAACAAAGGAAAGGGTTAGGCGGTTAGGGATAATTATTGAGACTTGTGGGTAAATAGGTAATGTCGGGGAGTGTATGTAAAGAGGTAGGGTGACATGGGGTTGGGTAGGTGGTTGGTGAGTAGAACAATTGGTTAGGTTAGGTTGGGTAGGTAGGGAGGTTAGGGTAGGGTGGTTGGTAGGTTGGAAGGGAAAATAGGTAAATTTGAGTTGGTAAGTGTCGGGGGTATGGGTAGATAGGTGAGGTCGAATGGGTAGGAGTAGTTGGGTAAATAGGTGGTGGGTATGGGTGAGGATAGATATTGTCAGGTTTTAATAATGTAATTGTGTTGTTGGATGCAAGTGAGAGCCCAATTGCAGATAAGAGACAGGGTATCACCCCTACTCTTGACGGTTTTTGGGGTGGCAATAGTGGAGGAGTGGAGACGTTTTACAGATGTGGGCCTTATCGAGATCTGATGCTATCAACATGTAGTTCGACAGCCGATTTTGATGGTCACTCCCATCGATAGATGGGATTCAGCGACCAACACATTCTACCTGCTGACTGGGGAGATGACAGTCACTCTTGAGGATGTGTACAGGATCCCGTGGTTACCTATACTGGGTACGTAGGTGTATTCGATTTCATTAGAGGCATCCGAGGAGTTGATGCTGACAATGTTTTGTGAGGGATTGACAGAGATGACATTCCATAGTGCCAGCATGAGCTATGGTGAGATGTACCAGGTCTATCCAGAAGAGATGAGGCTAGTAGTATTACTGATGGAGGTAGTATGCTGCTTTGCCCTACCAGATGCAGAGGGTGGGAGGTTCCCATGATCACTGATGGGAGTGTTACATGACATGGTGATGGAGTGGAGCTGCTTTGCATGGGCACCAACTTTCCTACTACAGTTATACAGAGAGCTATGGGCGTATGGGCAGCTTCATAGGTTCAGCCTATGATGCACCTTTGTTCTTCATTGTTGGGCCTACGAGCACATTGTGTGTGTTCATTTGATCGGCATGCCCTGGGATGATGCATTCGAGCTGGGTTTGGTGCAAGTGGGTTATAGGCATTGGGTTCCTGTTATTGGAGAGCATCAAGCATGCCAAGCTATTCATGATGTAGCGTATTATCGGCGGTTATTGGATAGATTTTTTGGTGTAGACATTATCAGGAGACCGTATGTGGGGTATCCCTCATACAGAGGGATGGCAGAGGAGAAGGTGGGATTATAGATTTATAGGTGGATAGAGGGGCATTGTGCAGGGGAGCACAAGATGATCCTAGTTGACCAGGTCAGACAGTAGTTCATACTACCACAGGATATACCCCCACCCTTCCCATAGTACAGGAGGGATGACGTGGAGAGGCCATTGCCTCTACCACAGCTGGCAGTGCTGACAAGGTAGGAGAAGCAGGTGACAGACCGATGGATTGATGATGCTAGAGTGATAGACAAGTATAGATAGTGGTGGGCAACCCAACTATGAGCAGTACCTCCTAGGCCGGGGTAGATTGATTTAGCCACCATCACTATACAAAGAGATTCCCTACAGGGGCAAGTAGCAACATTGATTACCCAGTTGGGGATGGTACAGGGGTAGTTAGCAGCTTCAGAGGTAGAGGTGGCTGCATTGCATGCACGTGTGGTCAGTCTACAGGACTAGATGGCCCAAGGTGGAGATAGAGATGGAGATAAGGAGTAGGTAGCTGCCCTATAGGCACATGTTACTTAATTTATAGGGCCAGTTAGTCACTTCACATGTGCAGGTACAGGCTAAGGGTGTGATGCCAATGGCACCTCCATAGGCACTGGGATAGGGTCTTAGTTCATAGGAAGGGGCGGGATAGGGTCCCACAGGATAGGTACAAGGGCCAAGGCCAATGGGGCCACCACATATGGTACCAATATATAGGTTACAAGACACCTTAAGGGAGGCAAGATATTATCAGGATCAGTTGATGGCAGCTGGGATAGATTTTCTATCCTATAGAGAGTACATGGCATAACACGCCTCGAGTGAGAGGACTAGATCCTGGACTCACAGCGTGGAGAGCATAGGGGGCCATTGAGCTCCGAGACAGGATCATGGTGAGGCCAATAATTTATGGAGGCTAGCGTTAGATGATGTACAAGTAGGGATCCGACCACCACTCATGGCGGGTGGTGGTATGTTATCAGGCTTCCGGATAGGAGTCAAGGAGGAGACAGGAGAGACTGATATGGAGGATGTCCAGCAGGATGATTCCTAATGCACATCTCTTTATTTTGATGTATTTTAGTCATTGTTGATATATACTGGTCTGCATGCCGAAGATGGTGAGGTTGTTTATGAGATTTTTGAGAGATTTGATTATATGTACTGCCCTGCGTGCTGAAGATATTTGAGATTATGTATATGGAGACACATATTTGGATATTTTTATTTATAGAGATGATGATGATTATGGTCATTATGTGTATACATGGTTATGGTTATCTTGTTATTTTGATGTGTATTTGTTATAGAAATTAAGTAGTGTAGGCATGATAGAGTCAAGTCATAGGCATGGATCAAGTTAAGTTGTGGTCTAGGCATGGATTGAGTCATGTTTTAGGCATGGTGGAGTTAGGTTATAGACATGGTTGAGCCCGGTTATGGTCTAGGCATGGATTGAGTCAGGTTTTAGGTATGGTGGAGTTAGGTTGTGGTGTAGGCATGGATTGAGTCAGGTTGTGTTTTAGGCATGGATGGAGTCGAAATAGGTTTAGTCTGTAATTCATTAATTTGTGGAATTAATGATGATATGGGTCATGTTTGAAATGTTTTATAGTAACATGCATGATAATGGTAAAGCAATGGTAGACATAATGAATGTATGTTTGATGATGATAAAGGTGTAAATTAATCTATTGTTTGTTTGGTATAATTTCCAATTATTGATATAAAAAGGAAACTAACTAGGGTAGAATGTGATTTAGGAAAATGAATGGTGAATTGGTTAGGGTAGAGAGTGGCCGAGCTAACCTCCAAGGGCCCCATGCCCTCTGAGTGCTGCCTACATAGTCTCAATGAAAAGGGACCTTAGGCCAATGTAGTTCTCCCATAAGCTAGGGAAGAATACGAGGAGGTATGAGTATGGGTGGGTATGTTATAGGCATGATTGAGTCTAGGTCTACTAGGTATGGGTGAATTGTGGGCACATTGGTATAGGTGATTTTGAGTTGATTATGGTGAAGGAGGAGAAAATTACCCAAAAATAAGCATTGAGGATCAAGTCCTATATAAGGTAATCAATACTTAATGTAGAAGGTTTAAAATATAACAGGAGGCAAGAAAGTGACCTGATTGGTAAGGATCATAATAGGCGAATCATACCTTAGATGGGATGATGAACATAAGACCCTAAAAGCATTGCATGAGTGATTATTCTAAAGGTGAAAACGTAGTCACATGATCACCAAATGTCATGGTCCAATAGGTCCCTTGAGGTGGTAGGAAATGAAAGTGTAAATGGTGAGAGGGTGAAAAGTGGTTAGTTTTTATATGGTACTAGGTAGCATACCTTTTTGGCAAGAGATCCAAGGTCATAATGGGCAAGTCCATGACTAAAAGGATTTTTGTTTTGACTAAGATTTGAGATAGATTGATCGATGTGGGAAGTCTTTATGGGGTGAGGAAATTAAATCCTTGAGGTCTTCACAAAGCTGATTGATTCAGGAAGCTTCAGATTCTCTCTCTCTCTTTCTTCTTCTTGTTCATTTTTTTAAACAGGTTTTTTATATAGCTTTCCTTCGAGGGAGCAGTCTATTTATAGCAAATATTTAGAGAGAAAGATATCCTTTTTTAGGGAGACATTTTTTTATTGGAATTTTGACTCAAATATTTGGATCCCATGTGATGGATTTTAATTCATGGACAAGACTAAGGTGAAGAATTGGATTCTTGTTCAGAAAGCAAGGTGAAATGACCATGGGATCTAATTTAAAAGAAGACAAAAAGTATCCATGAGAATCATGCTATGTAGAGTGTCGTGGTACACATATTTAAGCGAGGATAAAAGAGTGATAGGTACACACATGATTCTTGTTTAATCATTGGTGATGGCATCGGAAGTGGATAGAACTCAAGGGATGAGCATGGAAAGGGGTAGAAGGTGAGGTAGGACTAAAATTCAACAATAGAATGGTTGAAGATGCAAGGCATTAAGGGACTCAAGTTCAAGTTTACCATTGAGTGAAGATAAACGATAAGCACCTGATCCATAAGTATGAGTCACGATATATGGTCCAAGCCAATTAGGAGAAAATTTACCTCGTTTAATTTTTTCTGCTTTTGTTACATGTTTATTTTCTTTCAGGACAAGGTCATCGACTTGGAAGGTTTGTTCATGGAAATGTTTGTCATAGGCACATTTGATACGTTTTTGGTAAACCTGAAGATGGTCAAGAGTATTAAGATGACATTCGTCTAATAAATCAAGTTGTGCTAAATGGTCCTGACAAAATTTATCATCATTGAGCATGTCATGGAGAGAAATGCGGAGTGAGGGAATATGGAATTCAAGAGGCAAAAAAACCTTTGTACCGTAGACCAGAGAAAAAGTTGTGGTAGTAGTGGAAGTGTGGATACTAGTGCGGTAAGCCCACAGAGCGAAAGTAATGTGTGTATGCCAGTCCTTCCCAATATCGTTAACCACTTTCGTAAGAATTTTTTTAAAGATTTTATTAGTGGATTTGGCTTGGCCATTGGTTTGTGGGTAATATGGTGACAAGAAACTTAACTGGATGCCGAAGGTGTCGCATAGTTTTTGCAAGGTTTAATTTTTAATTTTTTTTCCGTTATTAGTGACGAGACAATGCGGAACACAAAAATGAAAAATAATGTAATGGTTGATGAACTAACATATTTTCTTAGCTTTCATGGAGTTGAGTGGTATGGCCTCAACCCATTTTGTGTAGTATTCGATAGTAGTGATGATCCATTGATGTCGTTGTGAAGAATGGGGATTGATCTCTCCGACGAGATCCAAACCCCATTGAGAGAAGGTCGAAAGGTCACAGGTGACCTGTAAGGTATGATTGGGTGTATGATGGAGGTTGGCATGTTATTGGACAAGTTCTAGATAACAAAGCACTTACTTTTTGTACGAGCTTGATTTTTGGTTGACAATGGTGGGTGAACAAATGGAAGGAACTTGATGTGGTGCTGACACTTCCCCGGATGCTCTCGTGAAGGAAGATGGCTTTGTGGGTACTTTTGATGCTGGCTATAGGTGCTCTAATACGTGTACGAATGCTCATTCTACTTACATGCAGCTCTGGTTTTGTCACTTGTTCTCAAACGATGTTTCAATCTCTCAGAAATGTGTCAACCTCAAAATAAGGTTGTTTTGGGGGTTAAATGGTAATCGACGGCGGTTCTTGGTTGACTGGCGGTGGTTTAGGGTAACTGGCATCAGTTAGAGTGGGATTTCCTAGGTTTACTAAATTGGGCAGATCCCCTTGATTTTCTGGGATCTTGTTTGTTTTGCTCCGTGGATTAGAATGGAAGCTTCCTTCTAAAGGAAGGGAATGTGGTTAGAGGGAATATAGTCTTTTATTTTTTAGGGTTTGGGTAGGTCTTAGTTAGTTATGGCAACATACTAAGAATAGGTCTTAGGGTGAGGTGGCTAGATGATGTGTATAGGTGAGGTAGATATGAGGTTATAATCTCAATTAGGATATTTAAATAAAAAATATTGTGAGGATGATGAATTAATTAAATTAATATTAGAGTGAGATGAAAGGGGCCATGGTTAGGTAAATGTGTTCAAGGTGTTTATTTGACAAGGTAATAAGGGGAGTGTGACCCAATTTTGGTGTCTACACAACCTTCACATTTTACACAGACCACATGGCATTAAAATACTTAGTCAAAAAACCCATTTTGCAAGGGCGCATAAGTCGGTGGGTCCTTCTATTTCAGGATTTTGAATTCATAGTGGTGAAAAGCTAGGAAAGAGCAATTTAGGGCTTGACTAATTATCAAGGATTAATTTGGAGAGGACACGTAAAATATTAAGGAGACCATGTCATACATGCAACTATTTAGGTTTTAGTGTGTTCCCTCATACCTGGAAGATATAACAGTGTTTTTAAAAATAGGTGTGGCGTCAGAAGGGATGAAGGCTTCGAAGAGAAAGAAGTTGGAAATACACACCACACCCTACATGCTGATTAGTGGAGACCTGTATAAGTTAGCTCATGATGAGGTTTTACACCGATGCATATTGGAACATGAGCACATAGCCATTATGAAAGAAGTGCATGGTGGGATTATAGGAGGACACTATGTAGGATATGCTACCGTGTGAAAGATTTTATTAGATGGGCTTTGGTGGAAACCATATACAAATATTGTATTGAGTTTTACAAGGCCTATGACCACTATCAGCACCTTGGAAAACCTAGAAAGTGAAATGAAATGCCTTTGCGACCAATAGCTAGCACTGAACCATTTGAGAAATGGGAAATTGAATTTTTAGGACCAATTACACCAGCCACACGAAGGACTGGTTCGTGGTATGTCATCAATTGCAATGATTACTTGAAATTGTGGGTAGAGGCAGCACCTACAAAGGGTGGCACCGTGGCGACAACTCCTAGATTCTTATGGGAAAACATAATATGCAAGTATGGTTTCCCTTTAATCTTAACAAGTGATAGGGGTACAAACTTTCTCAATGAAATAGTCAAGATTTTGTTATCAGAATTTATGGTGGCCCATTATACGACTACCCCATATCAACCTCAAGAAAATGGGACTAATGAGGCATTTAATAAAATACTAAGTAACATGTTAACTAAGATCTATGACATTGGAAGACAGGATTGGGATGATAAGGTATCATTTTTCTATGGGCATACAGGAAAACCTAAAAAATGTTTAACAAGGCCACTCTGTTTCAATTGGTGTTTGGTGTGGAGGCTATTTTACTAGTGGACTTCATTTTACCTTCACTGTGTATAGTGCACACAGGAGGGTTAGCTGATGAGCAAGTGCTGGAAGAAAGAATTGATAATTTGATGTAGTTAAATGAAAGGTGATCACTTGCTAGATGGATTTAGAAGACAGAAAAAGTAAGACAAAAATCATAGCATGATCGTCATATTAAGAACATGAATTTTGAGGTTGGGAAGTTGGTATTTTTATATGATTCCATTTATCTGCGCCATCCTGGGAAGTTAAATTCCATCGGTTGGTACCTTACATCATCTCATACATTCTTGATTCAGGCACTTTCCAGTTACAAGTGTTGGATGGGACAACGCTACCAAGTCACTTTAATGAGATTAGGCTGAAGCCCTACTATAAATAAAATTTTCTTGGTGTATGTAATAAGGAAATATTTCTAGTTAGCTTAGAATTTCCCTTTATGTGTTTTCTTTTCCTCTGTTTCCCTTTCTCGTTGCTTGTTCATTTCATTTTGTCTCATTTTACACCTTATGCACTAGTACCCACATTATTTTTTTCCAAGGTTATGTATGCACAGAGGATCACACATCTATTTTAGTGTGGGGTGGAGTGATGTGAAGTATAGACCTGTAATACAAGTTTGAACTAGAAGTAGAAGTTATGGTAATCGTCCCTGTTAAAGGATAAAAAGTGTGTAGTTTCAAGAAGTACGTAGAAGAGAAGGTGGACAAGAATGGTTGGTGTAAAAAAGGATTTGTAAAAACCACATACAAAGGATGAAAAGCATAGGAACAACATGAGGTAAATGAGGGAAAAAATTGGATAAAGGACAGAAGATACCTTTGGTGCTGTAGACGTGCATGTGAGAGTATTTGGTCGGGTTGAATTTTTGCACGCCAAAAGGTTGTAAAGGGTTTTTCACATAGGATATGGCACATGGGAAAAGGCGCTTAAAGACAACTTAGTGGAAAAATCCAAATTTAATGTTAAATTACAGTGGTAGGTGATATAACATTTAATGTTGGAAAGAAGGAAAAGCTATAAATATGAAGTCGGATAATTCATTATTTTACCTTGTGTTTAGGAAGTGAAGAAATCTCTCGCGAAATAGGGAATCCAAAATTGATTTGTATGAAGAATAACCAGAGAGATCTAAGAGTGCATCACTAGGGTAGATCTGTAAACCAGTTTGGAAGAAGTACACGGGCGTGGGAATGTTTGTTCAAGAAGTGTCATCTTGTGGAAGGATTTTTCCAACTAGGGTTTAGTGGATAGGGCATGGAGTTAGAATGGTTTCTTTGCAAGATCGAGCTTTGGGATTGGAAAAAGTGGTAGAACAAAGAAATGGGAAGAGGATTTAAGTGTTAACACTGACCAGAAGGATGACACCAAGGAAACCAACAGTTTCACAAAAGAAAAAAAAGGGCAAGGGCAAAGAAAAGTAGATTGTTGCTGTCGCGAGCACCAACAAAGAATGGTATGCAAATATGCAGTGCCCAAATGGGGTATTTATAAAAAAAGAATGGGAGTCACACTTACAAAATATGGTCATAAGAAATTATAATCATCGTACGAGCATAACTGAGAAGGAAATTGTGTTGGAGTTGGTCTGACCAACTAATAGTAGGATATCAGATGGAATGCCCATTTATAATGATGAGGTAAAGGTCAAACTAGAGAACGCTGGGTTGTTACAATTATACGAGTTTCCCTACTTTGGTAAACCTGAGTGCCTTTTCCAGTGGCTAATGTTGTGCATACATGAAGATCATTTTTATTTCATAGGGCATAAGATGCGCATCACACCAGACCTGATTTCCAAGTTCACATGCCTCAATTGTGAAGGAGATAGCATTGATGATGATCTAAGTGACAAATAGGATATCAAGGAAACTGTAGCCACGTATGACTACAAAAAGGGTTCAAGATAATTTGAAATCTCAGAAATACCAGACCCAATGATTAGGATGGCCATGCACTTTGTAACCGAGATCAATGATCAAGAAATATGGACACAAGTAAACAAGGCATGGCTAAACATATGTTGAAAGATATCATAAGGGACCATGTACAACTTATCTGCTTTCATCACGAATGAAATTGTAAGAAGTGTGTAGGAGGGAGAGAAGATACTCTTTGGTAATGTCCTCTTTACCATTTTGTTTTCAGATATTGGAGTGCCTGATGGGCCAGAAAAATTTATTTAGGAATATCTAGAAGAGAATACCTCACCCGCAAAGAGTTTTGTAAAATACACTTGTGAAACTGTGATGACCGCTCATAAGGCGTGCTCAGAGAAATGGTATAACAGAATGCGTGATGCATTCGAAGATGAGTGGAGAATCCTAGAGTAGTTTCCCTTGCTTGTGAATAGAGAGGAAAAAATTTTAGTATATCAACACTTTTACATTGGTAGATTTAGGTTGACAGATAAGAACATGATTCCGTGGTGTAAACTACCTTTCTCTTTCACCGCATTATATTTCCAAGCCGGAGTAAATTGATTCAAGGAGGCCAAGAGACTAAGGTTCAACCTTAGTGATGTAGATGCATACCACCTTGAGTTGTGTCAGAATATAGTCTACCCCAAGAAGCGTGCATATGTGGAGAGATATATCTCCCATGAGATACAAATGATGAAGCCTGTAACATTGTCAATCACTGGGAGGGATGCAGAAAGGGTATACCTTTGCATAAGGCTGAATTTTGAAAAATGTGCTTACTTGGATAATGATGTCTCCATCCTTGAAGACCCCACAAGAAGGAAGAAGGTTGTGCTTAGAAAGAGGGAAAGAGAAGAGGTGATAAAATCACCAAGTGTTTAGACTACACAAGTGGTAAGTGTGCCAGAGACTAGTGCTAAGCCTAGTACTTATGCATAGAGAAATAATTCCCCAGTAAAATAAAATACTCCAGAAGAATAAGCATCGGAGCATGAAGATCCCCTTACTCAAGAAGAATCACTAAGGAAGAGATCACCTACCAAGGGAAAACAAAAAGAAGGATCTCCTATACTGGAATCTTTAGTAAGAAAGAAGCAGAAGGTGACGGATGAGGCCAATTCAGAGGAAAAAGAAGACCTAGGTGCCTACATCAGTGACAAGGATGATGATGATGATGAACTAGGATGCAAATACTATCCCATCTATGAAATACATGATTCCAAAGAAGAAAAAGATGAGGAAAAGGAGGAAGAAGAGGCAGAGACCCAAGGCAAGGGGGTAGGCAGGGAAGAAGTTACAAAAGAAAAAATAGCCCCAAGCCTCACAAAGGAATAGATAGATGATGCCATGAAAAAAGAAGTAGAAAAAATCATCAAGGACCTAGTGCAACAAGAAGTGGGATGTACAGCGGACATGGTGATGAAGGAAGCTTAGGAGGAGAGCATAGGAAAGGAATATGGCAGCATGGGGGGAGATCCCAATTCGGATGTTAGGTTTCCAAAGGACACACACATAGGGAGGAAGAGCATAGAGGCATCACAAGTGTAAGGAATGGGCTATATTGATGATCTAAACAAGGTGTTGTGCATATGCTTCAAGAGCACCGTTCCAATGGAACAACTCCTAGCTATGAATTCATTTGATGAAGAAGGCGCATACCCTTGGACAAGGAAAATGCTATCATGGGAATTTGAGTCCCACATTGATGAGCCATAATTTGAAGTAGGCCAAGGGGAATTGATGCAAGTTCCAACAAAAAATGAGATAAAACCTTGGTGAATGCTCAGAGGCTATCAGATGAGTAGATCTGCAACACGCTCAACAAATTCTTAGTTGAGATTAAATTCAAGCTCTTCGGGAGAAATGATAGAGTAAAGTTGCTAGAGGAAAAGCTGGAGAAAAATTAAGAAGAGATCTTTGAGAAAACCAAGGAATTGAATTAGGAAGAGCTAATAAATGCTTAGTTAAGGCGTGAGTTGAAAGATGAAAAGAAAAGATTGCACAAGGCATACAAGAAAATAGAGATGATCACAGATTCCATTATCTTGAAGCATCCAAACTTAACACTACCCGCGCAAAAGTATGGGTCATCCTTGCAATATCGAGAGGACTTGACCCGTATACTCACCATGGAGAGGTGACCACTTTCCCTGGAATTAGAAAAGGAGGTGTTGGCACGCTGAGAGAAAGAAAATAAGATGAAGGTTATGGAGATTGTTTCTCAATAAAACAAGATCCTCTCCAATGTAAAAGCCATCACACCAACTGTTGAGGCTTCCTATGATAATTACACGGATAGATATAGAGTGGAAAGTATCCTAGTTATCACCCATGAAGTGGAACTCAAGGAGTTCCAGGAAACGAACAAGATAAACAAGGATGAGTGAGATAAGATCCTAGCCGAAGTTGAAAATAAATCATAAGCCATTGAGACCTTTCAGGGCTCAATCAAGAACTGGTTAAAGCAATTATACCCTCAAATAACTCGAAGGATGGATGTGCTCGAGAATTTGGGAAAGTAGTTGGAGGATATAGTGGAGATAATGAGAACTAAGGGAGAAGAGCTTAGTTTTGAGAAAGTAAGTGCCATGGTGGGCAACCTCTGCCAACAAGCATAGAACGAGGTCAACACTTAAGGGAAATTAGAAGCAGATTCAAGGAAGGATTTCCTCTCCTCCTCCAAAAGTAAATAAAGTTCCCATTCTTTCATTATTTTCCCCATTTCTTCATTCCTTCATTATTCCATTCCAACCATCTGTAAGGATCCATCATTCTTTAATTCTTTATCAAAGAGTGTTTCCAAGGACGGAGAACAACCATAGTGTGGGGTGATATTCGGGCCCAAAATATCAGCTAAGTATAAGAAGGCACAGAAGGAAAAATGGGTTTTGTACTTAGCCGCATTTGGCATCCTAGGAAGCACACGAGAAAAATATTACCCTTATGGATAAGGTGTCATCCATGCAACTGTGGATCAAAAAGGGAATATTCTAGGCATGTGATGGAAGTTTCCAGAAGACATCATTACAAGGAATGGAGAGCTCGGATTTAGAAAGGCATGCTCCCATGGAGGACCACTTCGACACTTGGAAACCAATTTAAAGCTTCAGGAAGGCATGACAGTGGGTTCTAACACTATATATACAAACATCCGATAGAAGGAAAGGATATAGTGGAAGAGAGGCGAATCCCTAAAGAAAAAAAATCGAGGGTGTTATGGCTAGGGATTAGGGAAGCTCTGTGAGCAATAGCATATAGAAGGGGATGGGATCTCATTTTTCTTTTTAATATTATGAGCATAACATAGCTCTGATGCATGATTTAGCCCTACATAATATGAGGATTTGTTATGATCTCAAGGGATGTAATGTGGGTTATGTAGCTTGATAGTATGAATACAATGCTTCATTATAAATCACCTATGTTTAGTACTCATGCTATTATTTTCTATATAAATCATCTCCATGTGTTTCTTGTTATTTCTCTTACCTGCATATAATGATATGACAACTTTTCCTAAAGTTCATAAGAATGTGGTCTAGTTATTTTCTGTCTTGCATTTGATTTTCGTTTCTAAGATGATGGATTCTCACAAAACTCACCTAAAGGAGAGACCAAAGAAATTGCTGATATGATGAAAGAAAAAGATTCCTTTAAATGGTTGAAGGAAGGTAGAGAATCATTTGAGCAAGTCAAGGGTGTTATTACAAAAGCTCCTACATTAGTGTGCCCCAATTTTAAAAATGATTTAATAATTTATTGTTATGCTTCACCGCACACAATATCTACCATCTTGACTCAACACAATCAAGAGGGAATCGAATATCCTATTGCATTCATGAGTTATGGATTCAAGAAACATGAATTCAATCACACTCCCCTTAAGAGGCATGTGTACATGATGGTGATAGCTTTGAAACATTTCAGATACTATGTATTAAATTCTCACACTAAAGTCTTAGTACCCGACACCATAGTTAAATTGATGCTGAAAAAAAAAGAACTAGGATCTAAAAGAGGTAATTGGGTCTCCAAGATCTAGGAATATGATGTGGACATCAAGCCTACCAAGTTGGTTCGAGGAAGAGGACTCTGTTAACTCATTGCAGAGAATGAACTACAAGAGGACTTTGATGAAGAAACAATTGAGGAAAATTTACCACAGGTGGTTTTTGTTAGTACCACAAACGAATGGTATTCTAATATAGCCTAATTTCTCACATATGGTGAGTGTTCAGATAATATAATAGCTAAGAAAAAATGAACTATCAAACTAAGAGCTGTCAGGTACGTCATTTGAGACAACACTTTGTTTAAGAAAGGAATTGACGACATATTCCTTAGATGTGTTGATAAAGAACAACCTAGGTTTTTGGAAGCATTTCATAATCATGCTTACGGTGGTCATTCCTTGGGCCCGGTGCTGGCTCATAAAATTCTATGAGCACATTATTACTGGTCCACTATATTTTTTGATGCTCAGAAATGGGTAACAAAATGTGAAGCTTGTTAGCAATTTGTTGGAAGACCAAAATTGGTAGATTTTCCTTTGATGCCAGTTTTCATTGAAGAACCCTTTCAACAATGGGGTTCAGATTTCATCAGATTTCTGAATCTAAAATCCAATGATTGTCACACTCACGTGCTCACTGCAATTGACTAATTTACGAAGTGGGTTGAAGCTATACCTGTAAGACAAACATCTAATGCGGTAAACTGTGACTTCATTAAAGAGAATATATTGGTTTGTTACGGGATTACACACAAGATCGTGACAGATAATGCCTCCAACTTCTCTTTTGCATAGATGATATGTTTTTGTTATGGGTATGGGATATCTTCATCTCATTCATCAGATTATTACCCACATGGAAATGGTCAGGTAGAATCCAGTAACAAAAACAACATTACTATCGTGCGCAAGTTAGTAGAAGAAAATAAAAGAACTTGGCACAAAATGTTATATGATGCATTATGGGCTGATCACATAATAGCAAAAAGGTAAATCAGGATGTCTCCATTTCAACTCTTGTATGGAGCTGATGCTCAAATTCCCATCACATTGGAGTTACCAGCATTGCAATTATCTCAAGCAATTGATTATGAATGCTTCACCAATGCATTTGATAAAAGTATCATGTTCCTAAGCAAGCTTGAAGAACAAAGAAGTCAAGTGGAAAACATGATCAAGGAACATAATTACAAAGTGAAGAGGTTGTTCGATAGGAAAACTAAAGAGAGGAAATTCCAAATCAATGAATTAGCTATTCTCCAGGATAAGAGACGGGAACCAAAAGGAAAACATGGGAAGTTTGATTTACTGTGGCTAGGTCCTTTCAAGATTAGACATTTCTATGAGGATAACACCTATTATTTGGTGTATCTTGAAGGAACTCATTTTCATTTTCCCTACATCAGGAAATATCTCAAACGTTATCAAAATTGAAAACAGGTTGTCCCCATATGTACATAGGTAATTAGAATTTTGGTTTATTTATTTTCCGTCTTTCGGTCTCCTCTCTTGTATCATCCCATTTTTGTGCCCTATCATTTTTGGGATCATGTTCATTAATATTTTGGTCATAGTCTGTTGTTGCATCCATGAAGTCCTTGTTCCCAACTAGAGCCAACTTTTATTAGCCAATTATGACTTCTCAAAATTAATAAAAATGGAAATTTTGAAAATTTTCAAAAGCGTTACTTTGTGTGATCTATCACTCTCATCGCAATTGTGTCATTTTTTTTATCATTCTGGTCTTCGTTTTGTCCATTTTGAACAAGAACTCCTCCCATCAGGTCTCAAACTACATTAAATATTAATTAATTAATATTTAATTAATTGATTACTCTTTGTTTGATAAAATTAATTTTTAATAACTATGGGGTGTTTAATTAAATAAATATTAATTAAAATTCAGTCGACAAGATTTATTTTAATTACTGGGGAAAATAATATTTCGTTTCCCATTGTTAGGGATGCTGAATTGGCTTCTCAGACGCAAATTTCCCCTTTCCTGGCAAATTTGTTTTAATTCTTCACTTTTGGGATTTCATCCCCCGATTGCCAAATTAACGAATTGGAAAACGAGAAAAAAATTTCTTGAATTCCCACATGGGGAAATAAAATGGGGATTGTCAGCCCGCCTTTCCATTTCCACTGGCAATTGGCTGTTTATTTCCCCACTTCCCCCTGAAAATTAATGCCACTACTTAGGAAAGAGGGAATTTTTTTTAACAGGATGAATAAGAAATAGTTTTGAGGAACCTTCCTAAATCCTCATCCGTCAAACTCCTTGGAAAAAGTCGTGCGAAGTAAATAATAATCTTGCAGGATTTTTAGTTTTTCCAAACTCCTTATTATTTCCTTTAGGAGTATACATCATAGGTTTTAAAAGAATAAAGGAAGCTCGCATTGAAGGAAGAAAGAAGGGACAATTTGAATATCCCACACATGCATGAAATAAAAACATAGCTATAGTTAAGAGTCAAAAATTAATCTCCAAGATGTTGCACGCATTCTTGAGGTCTTTCACCATGCATAGGCAGCAAAAGGAACAAGTTTCCACACATTTTTCAAAATAGAATAGTCCAAAGCATATGGTTTTGTTTTTATTGGGGAGGTCAAAGCTAGAACAATATTTGAACTGGTAAATGAATAAAATTTTGAGCTTGTAATTTAATCTAGGAACCTACACAAAAGTCAAAAGAAAAGACAAATTGTAGACTTTTGTGTAAAGCAATAAAATATTCCAAAAAGGGACATTTTGTTTTGATAAGTATCTCCATGCACATCCTGCAGGAAAGATTGCAGAAAGGCCACGCAAGAGGTAAAACATAGACCAAAGGAGGCCACACAGCAGGGAGGAGAAGACAGTTTTCAATGCCTAGGAGAAAGAATAAAACTATCCTTTAAAAAAAACCATTTTTTTTATTGTTTGTTGAAAGACAAAGGCCACACATTGAATGGAAAGCAAAAATAAAACAAAAATTCCAATTCCTAGCTAAGGAAAGAGATCATGCCCCATACACAAGGAGATTCCATGCATTTTTCATGAGAATAGACTAAAAATTAGCAAAAAGAACACAACCTTTCATACAAAGCTTGAAGCAAAGGAAATACACAGGAAGAAGTTTCAATGCATTGGTCAAATACAAGACAAAGAAGTTCAAAATTCCAACACATTGCACAAAGTAATGAATCCACATAGGCAAAGATGAATGAGAACAATTTCCCATGTTAAGGCAAAGATAGAAATCCATGTTTTAGTAGGGTTTTCATGCTAAACAAGGAAGAAGTTTCAATGCAGCAAGGAGGGAAATCAAAATAAAACAACCACACATTGGGACAACACAAAGATTGAGGAACAAAAATTAAAAGACCAAAGATTCACCACACATTCCTCACCATCCCCAATAGCAAATAAGAAACCACACATTCACAAGAATATTCAGCAAGTATAGTCATGCATCAATTAGAAGATCACAATGAAGAAGTAAATCTCAAAGTATGTGGTCATTAAAATCAGGTGATTTTTCCACATACTAAGGAGAATTTGCTCTGGCGAATTAAATAAAAAAATCAGGATATTATAATTTGGGTGATTTTGTATTTAAAATAAATAAATAAATTGTTGTCCCTAGAGTTGAAATTAGAGCCTAGTCTTGGTGTGATGTATTGTTACAAAAAATTATAACCGGGACTGTTTGTTATTTTATATTATTTTAAAAAGAATAATAACAATAATAATTAAACAAGTCAAATTATTCTTGCATTGACATGGGTTTCGAAGACTGAGACCTGGCCCCACTTGCATTGATATATGTGTTGGATTCAATTTTCTGTAAAATACATTATGGCCGAAAAATCTAATAAATTTGCAAGAAGATTGAGGCAGCCAATGGAGAAATAGAACAAATCCGTGCTCAAGTATGAATTCCAAGGAATCATCCCTCCTAGTTACATTAACTCTGCATATGACAATATCACTGATATGAATCTGGGTCACATCAATGTGCAAAAATTATGCGATCAGGTGAAAACTGAAGGCAAAACCATATTCTCGGATAGGCTTTACCATAGTGGTCTACCCCAATCAGCAATATTTCCTATCTCGTTGTAGTTTCTAGAGCTTGTTAGCACTTGTGCAGAGCATTATGATCCTGAGAGAAGGAATTTTTAAAGATAATCGTGATCCTTTCCTCTTAATCAAACCAGAGCACATTGAGGAATTACTTAACATACCTGACTTCCTTAATAATGCAAATATCACTCGATAGTCAACACAAAAATTTTGGGAGGAAGAACCCCTCAGGTGGAGTAAGATGGTTAATAACATTTGTTTAGTGACCAAGAGGCCTCAAATTGACCGGATTCCTAAAGAACTGTACTGCGTTGAGTTAGTTGAAGAAATCAGGGACATGATTACTCTCCTAAGTTGAGTTTTTGGTTTACCCTCTGCCAGTATTTTCCACCAATGGATGTATCAATTTATCTATATCATCCTTTCCATGAGAGATTTTTTGGATTGGGCCACCATCAACAGAAATACCCTTCACAAACAGTTGATTGAAGTAAAGATGACTGGATGTTTCTACATGACATCATATCTGACTTATGCAGTGGTAAGAAGAAATCTATTTTCTGGACTCGAAACAAGAGGAGTGATGGGTTCATAAAAAAATTTATTCCATTATTACCCACAACTAAGTTTCAAAAATAGCTCTCACCATTTCAAAGGGGTCAATGATGCATTTACCTTCCATGTGATTCAGAACCTGAATATGAATACAGAGGAAAGATTTTCCAAAGAATCCATGAATGTCATTTCCCAATGGGAAACATGGTTTATTCAATTTTCATATTTTTCCTACATTCGCTTAAGCAGATTTGTGGGTACTATTTCACCTGATTGTTAGACGTTTCTTTAAAAATGATGAAACAAATATGATAATGAGTGTAGGAGGAATACCTATTGAAATGCTAGTTCATAGGTTGTTGCACGCGTATGACTTCTAAATCCATAGTTGATCATGAGAGCTTCATTTTGGCTGGGAGGAACTACCTGAAATAGAAAGCAAGACCACCAAAAAGAGTTAAATAGTATATGTAGTGGACTACCTAACGTGTGCTAGATCAGGGAAGTGTGATACTTCTTAGACGGTTGTCAATCCACTGTTTAAAAAAATTTAATGCTGGTAATAAAGTAAATCCTATTGTAGTTAAAATGATTTAGGCATCTCATTTAAAACACAATAAGAAATATCTAATCTAACAGGCTAGGTTAAAATAAGATTTGAAGGTCAAATAACTGGTCCTGAGTATCTGCAGGTCTGACAGAGGTCTTAGGCAGGTCACATGTTAGTAAGGGTGATGTAGGAATAGGTAGGTAGGTTACTGTTCTGGGATGTATTGGTAGATATAGAGACTGATGCCAGTTAAGGGTGACCGATGTCGGTTGGAGAGAACTGGTGCCAGTTACTATGGGGTACTGGGAATGTCACAGAACGAGCTTTAGATCTCCCTTATGATTGCACAAAGGACTAGGCTGGTTGGAGTGAGGTATTAAGTTGTTTGGATGGGATTTGATGAGGTTTTAATAGGGATATGGAGGGATGAGTATTAAAGGAGTTCAATGGGTGGCTTGGAGAACAAAGGATGAAAATACAATGATGAAATAAGTTAACCAGAGGAGTAAAATGTTCTACTTACTTGGAATCTGGTTCTGGACGTCTGTGAGTGAGGAATGAAGGTGTTGATAAGAGGTTGAATGTTGAAGAGGATCACCAATCATTGGGGAGCTCTTGCATGGGCTGCATGTGCTCTCCTTCTTTCTTGATTAGATCAAATCTATACTGGGGGTGAGTGTTGGATGGTTGTTGGGTGAATGTTGGATGTCTATGCAAGATAAAATACTTGATCTCCTTCTTTGCATATGTGTTCTCCCTAAAAAATCTTCTCAAAAGATGTGATATCTCTTAGGAATCTACCAACCTCGAAAATAAGGTTGTTTTGGGAATTAAATGCTAACTGATGGCGGTTGTGGCTTAACTGGCAGTGTTTGAGGGTAACCGACGTCGGTAGGGCAGGATTTCCTAGGATTACTAAAATGGGAAGATCCCCTTGATTTTCTGGGATCTCATTTCATTTACCTACGGATTAGACTGAAAGCTTCCTTCTAACATGTGGGAAGGTGGTTAGAGGGAATGTAGGTATTGATTTTTAGGGTGTGGGTAGGTCTTAGTTAGTTATGGAAACTTACTAAGAATAGGTCTTAGGGTGAGGTGGCTAGATGAGGTGTTTAGGTGAGGTGGATGTGTGAGCATTATCTCAATTAGGATATTTAAATAATAAATATGGTGAGGATAATGAATTAAATTAATTAAATTAATATTAGTGGGGTGAAAGGGGCCATGGTTAAGTGAATATGTTCAAGGTGGTTATTTGTCGAGGGACTAAAGGGGAGTGTGACCTAATTTTGGTGTCTAAAATTTTCCCCTTTTTTCACTTAGCTTGTATTGGTAAGCGACACTGAAAAAAATAAGATGTGGTTGCCCCATGTGTGGGTGAAGGTGATCCCCCTCAAACTGGGAACTGATGAGACAGAAGGAAGAATCGGTGAGTGGTTTAATAAAAAGGTGAATGTGATAAAGTTGAAGATGAGCAATGGGGTAGCAAAAACGAAAAAGGAAAAAGGGCTACTCAGGTAACGTAGGTAATGGGTCAGGGTCAAAGGTAGTAACAGTCACATGCACGCACACATATAAATTGTAGCACGCTACCAGGTTGAAGAGTAGGAAAACTCTACATTTTCTAAGGTCGATAGGTTTATCCAAACAAGGTTGAAGTGATATCGGTATCTAAGGTATAGGATATGGTCAAGAAACAAAACATAGGTCAGGTGCAAGAATGTTTAGGTGTGTTCCGGTACACCAAAGGTAGGGTCAGGATAAAAGGTCATGGAAAGAGGCAAGGTAAGGTCAACATTTCAATCACCAAATGTAACAGTGCCTTAAGGTATAGTGAACACATGAGGTCAAAGATCACTAACGATGGTCTAGATCCAAGAATCTAGGTCACAGCATGGGTAGGGCCGAGGTATGGGTAAAATAACGAGTCCCTAATTGAGGAGGTGGGTAGGTAATAAATTATGAGGGCAAGAGATTAAGGGGAATGGTCAGGGTAAAGGTTGGGTGTGGAAAAAAGAGTGACGGGCAGGGTAATAGGGTAAAATTTAGGGCAATGTGCAAGAGAGGGTGACCGATGCTGGTCAAGGGTAATTGATTCTAGCATAGGGTAACCGATCACGTTAAGGTAGGGCATGTGACCGATGCCAGTGAATGTAAAACTAACATCGGTTAGGTTAGGTTTATTATAAAAACAAAAAATCCACGTTTTTTGTTATTCATTTGTCTTCTTGTGAATTGGGAAAATGACACAAGAGAGAGAGAAAAGTGAAAAGTGTCTAGACGGAATGGAGAGTTGAGTTGGTGAGCCTAATGGTGGGTGATTGGTAATGGAGAGGTGGGTCCATGGGATCAGATTATACAATTTGGTTGTGTAGAGGCATGGGTAGTGATTTGGGAAGATGAAGAATGAATTGGTTAGGGTAGAGAGTGGACGAGCTAACCTCCAAGGGCCCCATGCCCTCGGAGTGCTTCCTACATAGTCCCAGTGAATAGGGACCTTAGGTCAATGTAGTTCTCCCATAAGCTAGGGAATAATACGAGGAGGTATGAAAATGAGGTTGTAGGTTTTGGGCATGATTTGGGTTTAGGTCTGTTGGGTGTGGCTGGGTTATAGGAAAAATGGTATAGGTGATGTCGATTTTGGAAAAATAAGAAGATTACCCAAAAGGTAAGTGTCAAGGACAAAGTCCTGCATAAGGTAATCAATACGTAATAAATAAGGTAAAAGATAAGAGGGGGAAATAAAACCACCTGATTGGTTAGGATCATACCAAGTAGATCATACCTTGGAGGAGGTGATGAACGTAAGACCCTAAATACATTGCATGATTGATTGTTCTAAGGTGAAAAGTAGTCACATGATCACCAAATGTCTTGGTTTCCAAGAGGTCCCTTGAGGTGGTAGGAGATGGGAGTGGGAATGGTGAGAATGGTGAAAGGTGGCTAATTTTACATATGGTATGAGGTAACATACTCTTTGGGCAAGAAATTCGAGGTCACAATGGGCAAGTCCATGACTAAAAAGTTTTCCATTTTGACTTGTATTTGAGATAAACTGATCAGTGTGGGAAGTCTATATGGGATGAGGAAATTAACTCCTTGAGGTCTTCGGGAAGCTGATCAATGTGGGAAGCTTCAAATTCTCTCACTTTTTCTATTCTTTTTTTTTTTGAAACGTTTTACATAGCTATCCTTTGAGGGAGCAGTCTATTTATAGCAGCAATTGTTGAGAGGAAGATTTCCTTTTGAGGGAGTCATCATTTTATTAGAATTTTGACTCAAGGAGTTGGGTCCTAAGTGAGGGCTTCGAATTCATGGACAAGACCAAGGTGAGGAATAGGATTCTTGTTTAGATAGCAGGGTGAAACGACCATGGGATCTCATCTAAAGGTAGATGAAAAGTATCCATGATAATCATGCTATGTGCAACGCCATGGTACACATATTCAAGAGAAGATAACAAGTGACAGGTAGGTGTAAGAAGTGGATAACGCTCAAGGGACGAGCATGGAAAGAGGAAAAAAGTGATGTAGGACTAAAATTCAATGGTATAATGGTCAAAGATGCAAGGCATTAAGGGGCTTAGGTTTGGGTTTACCATTGAGTGAAGATAAAGGATAAGTAGCTGATCTGTAAGTATGGGTTACGATGTATGGTCCAAGATAATTAGGAGAAAATTTTCCCTATTTACTTTTTTTTCTTTGGTTACATGTTGATTTTCTTTCAGGACAAGGTCACCGACTTGGAAGGTTTGTTCATGGACACATTTATCGTAGGTGTGTTTGATACATGTTTAGTAAAATTGAAGGTGGTCAAGAGTGTTAAGACAACGTTTGTCTAATAATTCAAGTTGTGTTAAACGGTCCTGACAAAAGTCATCATCATTGAGCATGTCATGGAGAAAAATGCAGAGTGAGGGAGAGGTAGAACAACCTCTATACCGTAGACCAGAGAAAATGGTGTGGCAGTAGTGGAAGTACGGATACTAGTGCAGTATGCCCATAGGGCAAAATAAATGTGCATATGTCAGTCCTTCCCCGTATCATTAACCACTTTCATGAGAATTTTTTTAAGGTTTTGTTAGTGGATTCATTTTGGCTGTTGGTCTGTGGGTAATAAGGTGACGAGAAACTTAGCTGAATGCTAAAGGTGTCACAAATTTTTTGCAATGTTTTGTTTTTGAATTGTTTTCCATTATCAGTGATGAGAATATGAGGAACACCAAAGTGAAAAATGATGTGATGATTGATGATCTCACATATTTTCTTGGCTTTCGTGGAGATGAGGGGTATGGATTCAACCCATTTTGTATAGTATTCGGTAGCGGTGATGATCCATTGATGTCGTTGGGAAGAATGGGGGTTGATCTCTTTGACAAGATCCAAACCCCATTGAGAGAAGGGCCAAAGGTCACAGGTGACTTGTAAGGCATAACTGGGTGTATGATGTAGGTTGGCATGTTGTTGGCATTTGATGCAATGTTTGACATAGTCACAACAATCATGGTTGAGGGTCGACTAGTAATAGCCTAGGTGAAGAATACGCTTAGCAACAGCAAGGCCACTAAAGTGGCCTCCAAATATGCCATCATGCACTTCCTTAATGGTATAAGGAATTTCAAAACTCGTGAGGCATCGTAAGAGAATACCATCAAGTTCATGCTTATAGAGGAGGCCCCCCATGATGATGTAATAAGATACCTTTTTAAGGAAGGTGCATTGTCCATTACAAGTGAGATAGGGAGGTAAGATGGAGAGAGAAAGATAGTCATAATATTTTTTATACCAAAGGTCACTCGGGTCAACTTCTATACCACATAGGGAAATGATAAATTCCAGGAGCTTTCCTGAGAGAACCGCGAAGACACACTTCTTTGGCTGAAGGAAAACATAATATTTAATGAGGTGGTCAAAAATGGTTTTGAGGACGGCGAGGTGCTCGGAGCAGCGTTTAGATTTGGCCAGGATATCATCCACGTAATCTTCCAATATACGATGCATGATGTCATGGAAGATGTAATTCATAGCCCACTGATATGTGGCACCAACATTTTTAAGGCCAAAAGGCATGACTCGATGGCATAAGGTCTCCCAAGGGGTGATGAATGTAGTTTTTTGTTGATCCTCTGTGGAAATCAAGATTTGGTTATAGCCTAAGAAGCCATCCATGAGTGATAGCATCTCGTGACCAGTGGTAAGGTCAACCAATTGGTCAATATTGGGTAAGGGAAAGTCATCTTTTGGGCAGGCTAGGTTGAGGTCATGGAAATCTTTGCAAATGTGGAGTCCCCTTGTCACCTTAGTAATAGGGAAAATGTTAGAGATCCAATGAGAATAATCAATGGGTAGGATGAAGGAAACAAGAAGAAGATGTTGAAGTTCTTCTTTGACGAGATGGGTGATGCGAGGGTGCATTTTCCTTAGTTTTTGTTTGATGGGTTTAGCATCGGGAATGGTTACGATATTGTGGACCACTATGGTGGGGTCAATACCGAGCATGTCTGCGTAAGACCAAGCAAATACATGGTTATGATTTTTGAGAAAGGAGGTGATGGCTTCTTGTTTAGCAGCATCTAAATATTGACCAATATTTAGGATGTGCGGGTTGTCCTAAGTATGAATGTTGATCTCGATAGTCGATTCATTCAACATGGTTTGTGTCTCAGAGGGTAACGGATGATGAATAGATGAGTCTTCTTCACCTAGGTAGGTGAGTATAGATTCTTCATCCTGACATTGAATGACTGTAATTGAAGGTGTATCATCATCAATCATTTCAGGATACAGGAAGAGAAGAGAGGAAGGAGCCTCTCCCTCACGTTGATAAGTCAAAGGCCCCAAGGAAATGGTGTTTATGAATTTTTTTTTTAGGAGGGATAGATTTAGGATCCATCAACTCTGTTAGTGAGGGTGCTGATGGAGGTGGAGCGGGTGAAGAAGGTAGAGAAGGGTGGATTTCTTCAATGGGCTCAATGTGTACCTACTTGGTAGGTGGTCCAATACCACTATGGTCACTATGTTTGCGGGTGGTACATGGAATGAAAGTATGGTGGCCTTGTTCGTAAAATCCAAAAAAAAAACCCTTCCACAAATATCGGTGTAGAAAGGTGTGGGTGAAATGGCGATTGGTGAGAGACTGGAAGTCAATAGAAAATGGGTGATTTTGTGATGGTGGTTCAGGTGTGTAAGTGGTAGTGTCAAGTACCCCATAGGTTAGACTGGTGTGAAGGTGAAGAGGACCATAAAGGAGGTGTTCTCCTACGTGGTGATCATAGCGAGGGTATTGGTGAAGACTTCCATACTCTTGTGGAGTATGGAATGTGTTGACACTATATAGGCAATACTCCCCCAGAGTGAGGCATTGAAAAATTCCTTCCAAGGGATCAGTTGTTGTTATGTGGGTAGCTGGAATAGATGATGTGTTGGTGGTCAACGCGGAGGTGGAGCTAACGGATTGGGAGGCTGATGTACCAGCTATGGAGGTTGTGGCAGTGGTAGGAGTGGAGGAGGTATGTGCGGTGGAGGTAGCGGTTGTACTAGTAAGTGGAGGTGTAGGTGAAGTGATAGTGGTTGTGGAGGTAGATGCCTTAATGGGTGTAAGCACATCATTGGGTCGGTAAAGAATTTTGCATGTTTTAAAAGGTGATGGATCAGTTGGAATAGTATAGGTTTTCCCTTCATGCTCAAACTTTACACAACGATGCCAAGTGGAAGGAACGCAACCTATGACATGAATCCAGGGTCTGCCAAGCAAAAGGTTATATTGAAATTCTACCTCCAAGACATAAAATAACTCTGGAATAGTTCGGTGGCCCACACGAATGTGGAGGATGATGGTGCCTAGTGTAGAGGTGATAACATCATTGAATGAATGCAACATGATAGGATGTTTATGCATGTAATTGTTAGGTATGTGTATTTCAGCAAATGCATGGGATGAAATGATATTAATGTTTGTGCCCCCATCAATCATTACACGTTGTACACATATATCATCAATGTGGAAAGAGATGAATAGAAATAGGTCTGGGTCATCAGTTTGGTGAAGTGCGATCTCTTCCTCTAAGAAGATAAGGGAGGCTACTTGGTGAGTAGGGTGAGCTATGAATAAAGGTGGCAATTTGGTGAGAGAGGCTACATAATGGGGTGTGATAATGGAGGCTACGGGTGTAGGGTCATTGGGGAAAACCTCAATAGATTGCAAGACCTCCATGAGAGCTTGACGATGGGATTCTGAGGTTTGGATGAGGTCATATAAGGACATTTTGAGGGGGGATTTGGTGTAGTTGTTTGAGCATGGCGCAATGTGTGACCCCATTAGAAATAGGATATGTGGGCCCAAGGATAATGATTTTAGGTGTGGGTGCAGATGGTATGTTGGGTATAGAATTGGTTAGCAAGTTAGTTGCCTTTCCCTTGCCTTTGTCCTTCTGATCATGGGTAGCAACGTGAATCATGTTGATTTGAGGGGAGTTGGTGAATGGAGAAGGTGTAGGATGAGTGGTGTAATGACATGACGGGAAAAACCCTACTAGACGATAAAATCCTTGTGAAGTGAGTTGGGTGTAGCAACATTTAGATGATGGTGTGGCAAGTTCTCTGATGTGAATCTTGGGGGTAGCTCTAAGAGTTGAGGGGGAAGAGGTTGTGGTTGTTGAGTAGGTAGTGAGGGAAGGACTGTGGGAATGGGTGTTGGTGAAGTAGGGTCCTCATCAAGAAGTTCATCATTGTCAAAGTTGGCTTCAAGAGGACACACTTGGATAAGGATGGTTTTCAAATCCTTGCAGTTCTCCACATCGTGCCCTAGCACACAATGGTAGGCAAAAAAATTTAGTGTCATAAAACCCTTTTCGCTTCAGTTTGAGGGGGTCATAAGGTTTGAGCGGTGGTAATGTGATGACACAAGTATCAAGGAGGTTGGTTAATATTTTGGCATAGGACCCTATTAGTGGGTAACAATGGGAAGTGAAAGTGGGTTTGGGCACAAGTGTGGCTGATTGTTGAGGAACGGTCTTTGCAAGAGGGGGAGTAGGTCAAGCTATAGTTTTGGGTGCCAGAGTTGTCTTAAGTGTTGGTCATGTTTGCTTGGGTGTGGGTATGGTAGATGATCAGGTAGGAGCATGTATGGTTGTTTTAACTACCTTATTGGAGGGTAGTATATTTTTTTCCTTGGGTTACACCTTCTTGGGTAAAGGTGATATGGGTGTATAAGATCTAGAAGGAAAAATGGATGGGGGAAGAGGGTGAGTTACCCATGGGGATAACAAAGGTGCTGTGAAGGTAGATGATGCGGGTTGTGTAAGGGGTGTGAGGGACAGAGACTGAAATGTAGTGGGTAGTGAAGAATTTGCTAAGGGTATTGGAGGTATGGGTGGTAAAGATGCTACAAGTGTGGGTGTAAGTCGTGTCAGGTGCCTGGGTATGTTAGAGGTTTGCGAGGAAGGAATGGGCTATTGTGTTTTTGGTTTATTGATGGGTGGAGGCTTCTTAACCGTGTTGGGACGTTGAGGTTATAAGATAGATGGAAAGGGTGAAGGTGTTGTTGGTGTGATAGGTGTAAATGGGGTTTGACTTATATGGGAATGGTTCTTCTGTTTGAGTGCCGGAGTAGGTTTGGTGTTGACTCTAGAAGATGTGGCTAAATTTAGTTTGATGGGTGGATGAGTAAGGCTAGTGGTTGGGGTGACCCCTAAGGTAGTAATAGGTTTAGGTGAGGAGGACGATGTAGGTGTGGGTTTGGACTCAAATGTATGTTGGGTTATAGGTAAGGGTGTGTGTTGAGCTATGATGGGTGCCGCGGAATTTTTTTTGATAAATGTGGTTGTGCTCAATTCAACTGGATGGAATATTTTTGGGTAGATAGTGGAGGTATCAGCAAGTGACATCTGCATTTGTTTTGAGGCAGGAAGTAGAAGATGCCCCTACAGTAAGGCTCCATCCACATAATCTAAGTGATTGGCTAAATTTGAGAATGACATGTGTGTTGGAGATTTTGATGAGGACCTAATGGTAATTCCCATAAAATGTGTCTTAGAGATGGGGAATTTGTTAGCTTCAACTTCCATGGGTAAGAGAGCCAAAAGTAGGTTTGCAGGATCTTGGGTAGCTGATGGAGAATGGTCACCTAGAGGCAAAGGTATCTCTACTGGATCCTTGATAGGTGGAGGAGAAAATGGTTGCTCCTATGTAGGTGGAGGAGATGATGGGTTCTCTTCTATAAGTGGGGGAGATGATGGGTGCTCCTCTATGGGTGGAGGAGATAAACAAGTATCCTCCATAGACTGAATAAGTACTGTGGGTGATGATTCCTTAGGTGGAGAAGCTAAAGGTGAAATAGCCTCGACATTAGCGAAGGTCTCCTCCATGGGTGAGGAAGGAGGTGAAAGGTGTTCCTCTATGGGTGGAGGAATAGGTGAGGTGGGTTCCAATGCAAAAGGAGGACTTTGATCTATAATTTCCTCTATGGAAGGAATATAAGATAATTGGGAAGCAATGGGTCCATCATTGAAAATAGCATGGACCTCGTGGGTATGCCTATCATGAGTTGAGGTCTCACCGGTTCAATCAGACGAAGGGGCATGATTAAGAAAGGGTTTCTTGAAGATGTGTAGGTATTTATTGGTAGGTGCGTTAGGATTATCCATTGTTAACTTTCCTTTCTCGAGCATTTCTTGGACAATGTTTTTGAAAGTGATGCAATTTCCGTCACTGTGACCCTTTACTCGATGATAGTTATAGTAGTTGTGTTCTTTATACCATACGGGTGTGGGGTGAGCAGGGTCAAAACCAATGTGTGGTTTTATAGGAGGAAGGGTGATGGCCCCAAATTTAATGAGCTTTTCTAAGATAGAAGAATAAGGCTCCCCAATTGGGGTGTATTTCCATTGTTCCCATCTGAACTGAAAAGTCTGAATGGGTGAGAGATTAGATGAGGGGCTAGCTTGATTTGATGGATGAGCTAGACCAACTTTAAGTACCACTACGTTAGTGGTCCCCTTGTCCTTTAAATAATTGTTCTATGGTTTGGAAGAAGAAGAGGTATCATTCGACTTGAATGTCTATTTCTTATTGTGTAATTGAATTTTCTTCTCTTCGATGGCCCGAATCTATAACTTTCGTGCCATGGTGAATGCTTCATCAAAGGTTCAGAAATTTTGGACATGTAGGGTCGATGATATTTGTCTAGCACAAGCTCGTGTGAAGAGCTTGACGAGTTATGTTTGTTGTAGTTGGAATGTGAGTTGATTGATCAAGCTACGCCAGTGAGCAAAAAAATCTGTGATAGATTCATTGTCATACTGACGTGTGGAGTATAGGTCAGTCATGGTAACCTTCTTAACGATATTAATGGAGAAGTGATCCAAGAAGGCTTGCGGTACCTGATTAAATGAAAATATAGAGTGTCTAGGTAACCCACTATACCAATCTAACATAGGTCCAGTCAGAGACATGAGAAAGGTCCTTTAGAGCAAAGCATCATCGTGGGCGATTAGGTAGCACCCGTGTTTGAAAGATCAAAAATGTTGTTGCAGGTCTTCTTTGCTATTGAAATGGTTGAATTTAGGAATTTCCCAATGCATGGGATATGGACAGATAGGAATGGATGGGTGGATAGGCTCATTACAAATATCATCGTAGGTGAGATTGTTGTGAGATCTAGAGACTGACACCTCCAATGTTTGCATCTTCTCCATCATTAATTTGATTAGGTCGCTGGTAGGTTATAATGGTTGGGTGCCTCCTGTAGCATAAGAGGGTTGGTGTTGGGCATGTAACAAGGGTGGCATTCTAGTATATAGTGCTGTCATGTAAGTATATTGAGAAGAAGGTAGTGAAATAGGGGTACGTACCCAGAGTGAATATTAGATGAAATAGGAGGATAATGATAGTATGTATATGGAGGTGGAAGGGTCATGGTGACCCTAGTGGCAATGGGTGCCAATGATTGTGGAATAGAAAGGACCAAGTTTTGAAAAGGGGTAGGGGTCACAGATATGGGAGGTGGTTGTGTAGCTATGGGTATACGTGAGACAATAGGGCCAGATGAGGTTATGTGCTGCGTGTTTGGAGAAGGTATAGTGGATGTGGCGAGTGCAACAGATGTAGCAGACATTGCAGTCATAGTGGGTATAGGACCTAACTGTGAAATGACTGGGGGTAAGGTAGATGTGGGCAGTGCGGAGCCAGATAGGGCTAATGCAGGAGTGAGAAGAAGAATCAGGTGGATAGATATTGGCATGTAGTATATCAACTAATCTGAGGCATCTTGAGTGGATGAGTGGGAAAGATAAAACTGCAAGGTAGCAGGGTTTTGGACAAGGAGTCGTGTGAACTTCTCATCTTAGGTAGCGATAGTGATAGGTTGGGTAGGATCCATGGGTGATAAAATAGAAGGTGGTGAAGGACTAGGGGGAGTGGTTGATGACTGGCGTGGAATAAGAGTGCGCTTGCTTGGCTTCGGGTCAGCACCATGTGAACAAGTACTGATCAAGTTGGGTTGTTTTTCTGTAAATGACACATAAATACAACAGTAATAGGAATAACAGGTGGTAATAAGTGGATTAGGTACCAAATGTCAGCTAGAAAATGACACATACTGACCGTTGTTGGTTAGGGTAAACCAACGCCGATCAAAGGTAACCACAGTCGGTCACTATGGAATGTGAACTATTGGTCAAAACAAGGTATAAGGCCAAATCTAATAGGTATGCCACATATTGATGAGATTTAAAAGGTCAATGTATGTGATAAGAGTGATAGGAACTATGAATAGTTGAAGAAGGTGAATATGTGTCCTTTTGGGTAGGTTAACCAAAATGACAGTGATTGACACCGGTTGGGTATAACCGATGACGGTCAGGGGGTAACCGACGACGGTCACTGGAATAACACCAGTTACTATGAAATTGAAACAATGATGAAGAAAATATGGTTGTGAGTTAAAATTTGATGTGGAATTAGACCCAGAATTCTGAGAATGATGAGAATATGGTCCATGCACACTTAGATGAAGCTGGAATACATCAACTATGATGAGGAGCATGCAAGGACAAAAAGGAAAAAGGAAGAGCATGACCTCTCACCTAAAAACACAAGCCAATCAGAAACACTAAGAAAAATATGATCCTAAGAGTGCTTTTCCTATTATGTTTGTTTATCTTATGCTATTTAAGGACTGACTCATGAAATATAGAATAGAGTTTTTTGGTGAGGATGCCTTCCTATGAAGAAGGAAATCTAAAAGGTGAGGTTTCAAGTATGTTATGGTGGGGGCGGGCCTCTCTCTAAAGTATGACTCAACAGAGCAGCGAGCTAGGTGCCCACTGTGTCGTGATCGTGTGATCACCTACAACTTCTTCCTGAAAAGATGTTGTTTAAGAATGTGTTTATTTTAAATTTTTGTGGTGTTTGGATAAGACTCGGAGAGAAAGAAAGAGAAATAAAGTGCTTTCTATGATTTTTTTTTCAACCATCAGCTGGGCATTACTTCCAGCGTATAGGTTTCCCTCAATTAATGTGAGATAATGCATAAAATCAAAATGAAATGCAATGATTTTTAAGCCCAAATCAAAATATGAAATTCGATGACACAATGAAAGGAATAGGAGAAAGTATGATCTTCCACTAATGAAATGCAAATGAAACAGAAGAAGAGTTCTTTTTAAGCACCAAAACATGAATGCTTTGAGACAATAGAAAGAAGATAAGATTCCAAGGAAGAAATTTTAATGTGAGAACCTTTTAGAAAGGAAAAAACATACAAGTTTTCACCTAGAAATGAATGAATTCAAGGAACCCCGAATGGGTCCCACCAGGCATGCCAAAATGTTTCACCTGATTCTTAGACATTTATTTGAAAATGATGACACAAATAGGGTAATGGGCATAGGAGGAATACCTGTTGAAATGTTGGTTCATAGGTTGTTGCGCGCATATGAAATCTGAATCCATAGCTGATCGTGAGAGATTTCTTTTGGCTAGGAGTAACTACCTGAAATAGAAAGCAAGACCACCAGAAAAAGTTAAACATTATATGCAGTGAACTGCCTAGCATGTGCTAGATCCAGGAAGTGTGATACTTCCTAGACGACTATCAATCCACTATTAAAACAATTTAATGTTGGTAATAAAGTAAATCCTATTGTAGTTAAAATGATTTAGGTATCTCATTTAAAACACAATAAGAAAGATCTAATCTGACATGCTAGGTTAAAATAAGATCAGAGGGTCAAGTAACTAGTCCTGAGTCTCTACAGGTCTGACTCACATATGAGTAAGGGTGATGCAGGATTAGGTAGGTAGGTTACTATTCTAGGCTCTATTGGTAGATACAGAGACCGATGCCAGTTAAGAGTGACCAATGTTAGTTGGGGAGAATCATTGCCAGTTATTGTGGGGTACTGGAAATGTCACAGGATAAGCTTTAGATCTCCCTTATGATTGCACAAAGAACTAGGTTGGTTGGAGTGATGTATTAAGTTGTTTGGATGGGATTTGGTGAGGTGAGTATTAAAGGAGGTCAGCGGTGGATTGGAGAACAAAGGATGAAAATATAATGATGAAATAAGTGAAGGATAGGAGTAAAATGTTCTACTTACTTGGAATCTAGTTCTAGACGTCTGTGAGTGAGAAATGAAGGTGTTGATAAGAGGTTGAATGATGTAAAGGATCACCAAATGTTGACGAGCTTTTCCATGGGCTGCATGTGCTCTCCTTCTTGCTTGATTGGATCAAATCTATGCTAGGGGTGAGTGCTGGATGGTTGTTGGGTGAATGTTGGATGTTTTTGCAAGAGAAAATACTTGATAGCCTTCTTTGCATGCGTGTTCTCCCTAAAACTTATTCTCAAAAGATGTGATATCTCTCAGGAATTTGCCAACCTAAAAAATAAGGTTATTTTAAGAATTAAATGGTAACCGATGGCGGTTGTGACTTAACCGGTGGCAATTAAAGGTAACTGGTGTCGGTTATGGTGAGATTTCCTAGGTTTACTAGACTAGGCAGATCCCCTTTATTTTCAAGGATCTTGTTTTGTTTACCCATGGATTAGACTAGAAGCTTCCTTCTAACATGCGAGAAGGTGGCTAGAGGGAATGTAGGAATATATTTTTAGGGTTTGTGTAGGTTGTAGTTAGTTACGGAAACTTACTAAGAATAGGTATGAGGGTGAGGTGGCTAGATGAGTTGTTTAGGTGAGGTGGATGTGTGAGAATTATCTCAATTTGGATATTTAAATAATAAATATGGTGAGGATAGTGAATTAATTTTATTAAATTAATATTAGTGGGGTGAAAGGGGCCATGGTTAAGTGAATATGTTCAAGGTGGTTATTTTTCGAGGGACCAAAGGGGACTGTGACCTAATTTTGGTGTCTACAGGTAATCCATGGAAACTTCCTAAGTACGTCAGTGAAAAATGGGCATTAATGGATCTTGCACGAAAACTATTCAAAGCTCATTGTCTTCTCAGTGACAAGCATCGTTCAGGAATTAATTTACCAATCCAAATTGGGGAATACCAATGTCAAAATCTCTTCAGTGCATAACTCATGGAAAAAGAGTTTTCTCTCATCACAATTCATCCATATGTGAATAAATCCTAGTTTGATATCAATGGATATATGCAGAAGATTCTTGGAGAAAAGCATCAACATAACCCAACCATGGAATATTTATGGGCTTCCTATTCAGAAGATCATGAAGTAAGAAGACGAGAGTTTTCTCACCTAACCCTTGCTTAGATCAAGACCTTTCACATCAAGATCCCTCTAGATTCACTTATAAATGATGATGAAGATGTTATTGATCCTTTATATGACGTAGTTGCTTTTACCCCATTTCCCCAAGTTGACTAGACCAAAAGAGAAGAATTTTCTCTTGATAGCAAGAATGAATTGATCCTTGAAAGAAGTATATCTTGGTATGAAAGATAACTTTCTAAGTTACAGTCAATTCAAGATCATACTTCAGGATTAAAAACATTTCCAAATCGAGGAGTTCTTCATTCAACCAAAGCCCCTTCTCAATTAACCTTTGTTACATCTAATCATACGGGACAACAAGAAAGGATTGGCTTCCAAAATCCACTTCACCGAATAATGTGTCATGAGGAGAAAAACCTTAAAGTCCTAGCCCCAATGAAGGAAGAGAGCGTGCATCAAGAGTTTCCACTTTAAGTAGATATTCTTCTACTCAAATTTTTAATAGTTCTCATAAGCTGGTGATAAATGATCCTCATCCATGCCTTGCACAAACATCCACTCAGGTGCAGGTAGTCCAAATATCAAACACTTCAGAACCTGCAGTTCATAAAGAGATTTCCCAAAATCTCCCAAATGAGCAGGAGGTGGATATCGAGGTTATTTTTCCTGAAATCAAGGTAATTAAAAGGATTCTTGTAGAATCTCATGATGTCGAGAACAATGAGAATGTTTCTTCAAGCTAAAGGGTTTTGTATGCAAAAATAATAAATGATACTCCTTTTTGGGTTGATTGTGAGGTCAAGAAAAGGAAGAGGGTTGTCAAGGTAATTGACATTGATTTTGATGCCCTTTTCAAAATTTTAAATGACATCATTCCCAAGAATCCTAAAGTGATTTCTCAAATAATGGTGGATAGTGATGGAAATAGATTTGCGGATCTTTCCATCCCACAAGTTGACAAGGAGCGTGATGCCATAAGATCTGTTGATTATGAAGTTTCCAGACTTGTACTTGGGAGGTCCACATTGGAAAGTGACATGGTGATGGATTGAGATTCAATTGATATCATGCTTAAGAGACTTGAGAAATATAATTCTCAGAACTCTCAGCTCAAGGATGAAAAGAATCAATTGGTGGAATATGTTTAGCATCTGATAAATCCCATATCATCAAATTTCCTAGTACGTGATGTAGTGGCTACCTCTGATGACAAAACTCTCAATTTATCAAAATAAATAAACACATTGGGCCATGTCACTAAAACTTTCCTTTTATAGATTCTCATTTTAAGCTAAGAGATGATCAAAACAATGGTTAAGATCCATGAAGATTTCAGTGCATATCTTGATCTAGTTCTTTCTTTCAAGGAAACTTTTGTTTCTAACATATGAAACTTGGATGAGATATTTCCCAGTTTGCAGGAGATGATGAGTATGGAGTCCTTAGTTTTAACCATTAAAGGAAATCTCTAATTTGAACATTGAGTGACACGTTTTCTTTGGTCTTTGCATCTCAAATCTAGGAAGATGCTTCTCAAGGATTCTATGATCCATTATGAGAGCATATGCAATGAAGCATTTAATTCAATCACCTTGATTCAAGAATTCATAGCTAAGATCCCTTGCAACCTCATAAATGAGCATAATCAAAGGTGTTCATCGGAACATGTGGAAGGGCAATTTTCACAAGTGTTTAAGGACATGTATGCTCTTTCCAATAATTTCTCGTCAACTTTAATGGAGCGTTGCATAAAATTAAAGAACTTGTTTGAGAACGCTCAATCAAAGATGGTTAATTTAAATGATATGCCAAGTAGGATTTTGGAATTACAGGTATTTTTTGAGGCTATTATTCGACCAAAAGAAGCTTTAGAAGAAGAAAATATGTTTGAAACATTGGGAAGGTTCAGATCCTTTCAATTGGCAAAATTTGTAGATCCTAATTTCAGTGATGGTTCAAGGAGATAGTTTTGTTGGTATCTAACGAAGTGGGAGAGTCCATTTCTCATATGTTTGAGATAGGAAAACCCCATTTCAATGGATAAGGCACTAGTTATTATTGTATGTTTTTAAAAATGGGATTTTAAGAAATGAATGTTGTTATTTAGGTTGCTTTCAAAAAACTGTGGATAAATTAAATGATTTATTTTTTTAGTTGACTTTAATAAAATTGGTTTAAAAAGTCAAAGGCCACTTAAGTGCCTTATTTAATGTTCATGTGAAACCCTAACTAGTTTGTAACCAACTTTTTAAGTTCATTTGATGTTCTTATGTTCATTAGATGTTAGATATTTAAATCTTGCATGCAAATATTTTCTTTGATCTTATTGTCAATGTTATTAAGTTGTCCTTGTTCACAGTGATCAAGCTCTACTATTTACTTGCTCATGTGTGTTTCCTTTTACTCATTCTCGTTTAGCTGATGCAAACTATATTTATTGTTCTTCTCCATGTAATATTAGGCTTTTATTTTACCTAAATATTGCATGTTCCTTCCATCCATTCCTTTACTTCATTCTATTCCATCTCCCTCATTCAATTTTATTTCCATTGATGTTCCAAAACACCCCCCACATACAATTTTGAATGTACAAATGTAAATACACTTTTTGTTTTCAATAAAGGAAACCTCACCTTCATTGAGGAGGGACTTCGTTCCCATACTATTGCATGTCATTTGCATGCATGCAAATCCATATGCCAAATTTTTTTGGTGACTCTATTAGGGATTATAGAATTGTTAACCAGTGCTTGGTTAAATCTTTATGACTATCCCCTCTACACAAGCTCCAATTATTCAACCAAACCTTGTGCCCAAAAAATATTTTCAAGGAGACATTGCTGCCAACCTTCAAACAGTAACTTCAGAAAACCGTGAAAGTTTACAGCAATTTGTGGCTGTTAATAGATCCATTGACAGAGAAATATACATTGAAGACCTTAGAAGAATAGCACCCGCACTTGTGGCCAGAAGACCTCCTGGACACGTGTTGATTATTTTTCATCAACGCGGCCCTCTTCTACCAAGGTAATAATATGTATGACTATTACAAGTAACCCACCTATCTTGCAACCGAATATTCTTTTTTTGGATACCCAAAAATATATATCATCAGATCTAAGGAAATCTATTTGGGAAAAGCAGATGAGAAACTATCATTTTCATCTTGCCACATCAGTACTAGATAACTAAGAAGATAAAGCTACGAGAGTTGCTAGAGTTATTTAGGCATAAATAGCTTAAGAAAGAGAGTGAAGAAAAAAGGCTAGAATCGATCAGAACATGCCACTGATCCCTTCATAATAAATATTTCAAACTAGTAGCAAAGAGGTTTATGCGAGGAGAAAAATCTAAGGTCGATCTGATCCCATTTTTGAATTTCAAAGAAGGTTTGGTTTTAATTTATCTCCTCCCCAGAAGAACACACCTCGTAGATTTATAAGCCTTGCATCAAGCCCCGAAAGGGAAAGTAAGGAAGGAATCACCACCAGTCAAGCACTTGTTGTTTCTAATGTTGTTTTTCCTTTGCATACCACCTTTCCCAAGATGGCAGTCAATGTACCATGGGGAAATTCCATAGACCCATTGGCCTTACCAGATCGACATGACCTCCCAAGAAGATCGAGGAATATTCTTCCCAAGTTCGACAGAGATCGGAAGACATCACCAGATGACCACATTTTTTCCTTCTTCATTACATTTTTTGTTTTTTCGGTAGAATATGAAGATGTTGCTATTCACCTCTTCGTTGAAACATTGCATGATGTTGCTGTAGATTGGTTTCATCATCTGCTAAATGGATGCATTACAAACTGGAATGATATGAAAATTAATTTTAAAGATCAATTCGAGAGGGGAGAAGATGAACATGATATTCTTTCCCAACTATCTTAGGCAAAGAAAGAGCCAACAGAACCCATGAGGAATTTTGTGGCTAAGTTCAAAAAAATAATGAAAAAATTTCCTGCTAGGATTTGTTTAAACCTTGACGGAGAAAAATGTTATTTTATTAATGCACAACAATCAGAAGTGTGTTATCAGCTGAGAAGGGATATAGTGGCTACTTTGGAACTTGGTCACTCCTTGGCCATAAAAATTGAGGATGAATTAATCATGGTAGGAAAATTAAAGAAAACTTCCCTCAAGGGAAAGAGTCAAGAAACCCCTAATGCTTCAGAATCTATACTCACTAAGTTGGCTAATGATGTTCTACCTTTAAAAAAGTAAGTTGCTCAAATTAGTAAACCTACTCCTTACAAATACATCTCAAGAAAAGGATACGTTCCCAAAAATTCTAGGATTACAGGTGCTCCAACAAGGCTTGCTATTGAAGCAGATCCCGCAACTAACTCAAAGTGTGATGTCTTTGAAGAAAACAATGATGAAGTTGAAGTCATTGAGGTTGATGAAGAAGATACAAATTCTAGAACATCTAAACCTAAAGTTGAAGATCCTGAGGGAGAAATTAATAATCATTTCTTCAAGTACCATTTATAAGAATAAGATGATTATGAAGAAATTATAGAAGATATGAATAATCAATCCTTCATTGTATTCATATGCTCTCAGAAAAAGGAGCAGAGTACCACTAAGGCAGAAGATAAAGAGATATCCAAGGAAGTTCCAAAAGAATATAAGACTAATGAAACTTCTAAAGAATCCAAGAAAAATGATACTCCTAAAGAATCCAAGGCAACTGAGGTTTCCAAGGTCAAAAATATCTTAAAGAAAGGAGGGCCTTTGTCAAGTCAATCAGTTGATAAATCAACTATGAAGAAAGTTTCTTCTTCCACATCCGTATTAACCAAGCCCAAAGAAAAGGTCAAAAGTGTTCCATCATCAAGTTCGAAAGAACTAGTATCTGAGACATCAAGTACGGTACTTTTCCTAAATTTTATATCATTGATCATATCAATAAAAAAATTCCATGTCACAGGCAGAGTACTTGAAGTCTAATAAGGATCAAATTGAGAAACTGGTCCAGTTTATCAAAGGTGACTCTACAGATCATTACTCCAAAGGAATTCTAAAAACTCCCAAAGATGGGAAGACTCAAAATATTGTGGCAGCCACTACAGTTTCAAATGAAAATATTGAGCCTTTCTTTGTGTCCTTTCTAATCAACAGATGCAAATTAAGTAATTGCATTATAGATTCTGGACCCTCAGATAATGTGATGCTTGCAAAATTAGCACATGATCTTAGGTTGAGTTGTATGATAACATTCAGATCCTATTACTCAATGGATACAAGACAAGTTCCTCTGATCAAACAGATTAAAGACACTTAAATGGTTTTAGCTTGATTTCCTCATAAGCGGGTTAAGGTAACCATTCTAGTTACTGACATTCCTGCTTCATATGGTATGTTTTTGGGTAGGAATTTTTGTAGAGATTTGGGTGGTGAGATTCAAATGGACCAGTCTCATGCCATGATTCCTATCAATGGAGAAATGAAGAAGCTAATGTCATAAACTTAGGAAAAATTCATGGTGACAAAAACTGATGATCTTGGTGTAGACATCAAAATTGGGTCACACTCCCCTTGGTCCTTTGTCAAATAACCAGCTCAATCATACTCATCTAACCATGGCCCCTTCCACCCCACATCACCTTTAATTTAATTAAATTAATATATGTCCTCACAATATTTAATATCTAATTACCTTAATTTCTACCCCACCACCTCACCTAGACACCTCATCTAGATAAGTCATCCAGCCACCTCACCCTAGACCTATTCTTGGCATGTTTCCATAGCCAACAATAAATAAGTCTTACTTTCCTTAATGAGCTAAGATTTTGTCTAACCCTAAAATCAATCCCTAAAATTTCTCTAACCACATTCCCACTCATTAGAATGGAAGTTCCCGTTCTAATCCGTGAGAATAAACTAACTGGGCCCAAGAAATCAAGAAGATCTACCCATTTTAGTAAACCTAGGGAATCCCACCTTAATTGACTCTAGTCATCCCTAAAACGACGCTAGTCAACCTAGAACCATCATCGGTTACAATTTATTCACCCAAATAGCCTTGTTTTTGGGCTGGCACATTCTGAGAGAAAGAAAAGGATATCATAGTTACATGCAAGAAAAACTAGTATCGTTTTACGTATCCAGACATCTAGAGCCATCACCAGGACAGATATTGAAGCATTACACCCACAAAATCATTCTGGGAGTCACTGGTATGATATCCAACACTATTCTTCCGATCAACAGCCACTGCCATTCAGCGATCAAAATCTACATCACAGTAAGTACATCTCTACCAGCATTGTCTATTTCAGCATAGTTAACTTTTGTCATTCCTGTCATTAGTTTATAATTTACATGTTCATTCCTCCATTGATTAATAGCTTGTAATCCCACCATTTCCCTTACTCACACCACTGAATCACCATTCTGACCTAATATCTATTTTTGAGTATACCTGAGATCTCCACACACCTTCTCATCCACTCTCCCAATCTCATTTGACCTCAGATCAACCTCTGCCATTTAATCAATTTGAATTTCTTTTACCTTGACCATACCGATGCCAGTTATCCACAACCGTCGTCAGTTCTACCTAAACCAGCATCATTCACACTCAACCAACGTTGATCACTATGTTTTACACCCTGACCAAGAACAAACCCAACAATCATCCTACTAATTGACCTAAATAGCCTAGAATCAAACCTTGACCAGTCCCAGTACCTTGACAGACACCTCATTTCTTAGATCCAACTATAGCCTAGCCTATTTTGATTAGATTTTCTTATTTTACTTGAATGAAATACCTAAATCACATCAACTACAGTAAGACTTTACTTGTTTATCAAATTAATTTGTTTTAAACAGTGGATTGACAACCATCTAGGGAGTATCACACTTCCCAGAACTAACATACGGTAGGAAGTCCACTATCATATATCATTTAACTATCATCTTGTGTTCTTGTTTTCTATTACAGATAGTTCCTCCTAGCCAAAAAGAAGCTCTCACATTCAGTTGTGGATCAAGAAGTCAAAACACATGCAACAACCATCAATCGAACAACATTTAATAGGTATTCCTCCTTGGCCCTTACCCTTATTTGTTTCGTCATTTCAAAAAGGTAAAGAAAACGGTGAAACATTTTGGCACATGAACGATGGGACCCATGAGGGGTTCTTATGCATTTATTCATTCCTAGGTGAAAGTTGTGTTTTTGTTTCCCTTCAAAAAGCTTCCACATTAATTTTCTTCTTTGGAAATCACTCTCCTTCTTTCTATTATCTAAAAAAAACAATCATATTTTTGGTGCTTTAAAAATAACACATCTTCCTTTCTTTTGCATTGCATTAGTGAAAGATAATCCCTCTTCATATTCATCACTTGCTACATCAAATATCACACTTTGATTTGGGTTTTAAAAAATTGCATTACATTATGATTTGTTGCATTATTAGCTCACTTTAAAGTTGAGGGAAACCTATATGCTGGAAGTCATGCCCAGCTGATGGTTGACACAAAGAATCGTAAAAATCACATTTTTCTTTCTCTCTATGACTTACCAACTTGCACAAAATCAAATATACACATCTTTCTTTAAAAACATTTTACCCGAGAACATCTGTTAGTGATCACATGATCTGGTTGGCAGGTACTTCCATCTCGTTGCCTCTATCGAGTCATCATCTTAGAGGATGGCCCGCCCCCACCATAACATACCTGAAACCTCTCCTTTTAGATATCCTTCTTCATAGGATGCCTTCCTAACCAAATATTTTTGTTCTAAATACACATAATCAGTCCTAAATAGTATAAGCTAAACAAAAATAAGAAAATCACAATTAGGATTGTGATTTTTCTTAACGTTCTTCTTGACTTGTGTTTTGAGGTGTGAGACTACGACTCTCCATTTTTCTTCTTCCTTACACACTCCACCATCATGGTTGGAGTATTCTGACTTTTTCTAAGTGTGTCAGGTCCTCATCTCCTCATTCTCAAGTTTCTAAGTTTGATTCTTCACTTAATTTAATTCATGAAACCATTTTTTCTTCATTTATTCCTAATTTCACAGTCACCGATGTCAGTCCAGCGACCATCACCGATTCACATTTGACCATTTTCGGTTAAACCCTAACCGGTGTTGGCTTCTGGATTTCTACTTACTTTACCTAGAATAGCCTCCATCACTATTTCTGTTATGTTTCTAGCCCCTAGGGAATCATCATATTCCTCCCTTGTTGATACCTACTGTCATACACAGTTTTCACAAGTACACATCCAACATTCCTGTTTCATTCCTTGAGACTGATTTCTTCCATAGGAACTGGTATCGGTTTTAGAAACCATCATTGGTGTTCCCTCAACCGTCACTGGTCAACCTGACCATCATCAGTTTTCCCTCAACCATCATTGGTCAACCTGACCATCATCAGTTACCTATGTTTGATTTTCAAAAATCTAGACATTGACCAGATTCACCTCTCAGACTCCATTATTCTCTATTTGAACTATTTTCTGTGTCATCTACAGAATACAGTCATACCAGGTTAGCACTTGTTCACATGGTGCTGAATCACATCCAAACTAACACCCTCATATTCCACACTAGTCGTCAGCCATTCCCACTTAGTCCCTTAATGCCCTTTGTCTTGTTACCCATGGATCCAACCTTACCCACCACCATTGCTGCAGGTGATGAAGATTTTTCACGAATCCTTGATCAGAATTTTGCAGTCTTATAGTTCTATCTTTCCCACTCTTCCACCCTAGACTCCTCAGATCAGTTGATATATGTCATGCCTATATCCATCTCTCCTTCCCTTATTCATGCTACGGCATCAGCCCCTAATGATGTGGTGTTACCCTGACCTACTTCACCCCTGGTAGATTTGCAGCTAGGCCCCATACCCACCATGACCACTGCATTTTTAGTTTCACTCACACTTGTCATATCTGTTGTCCCCTCATTGACCACCCATACCATAACACAGTCCACATCCATTTTCTCACAAACACCCATTGCAACACAACCGCTTGTAGTGTCAGTGACTCCTACTCCATTCCAGAATCACGTCCTCTCCATCCTATAAAAACTACTCCTAATCACTACCAGAGTCACGACGACCATCCCACCTATATACACCTACTATCAACAACCCCTATCTCATATGTCACCCATTCTGGATATGTGTCTTCTATGTCGGTTCCTTATTCTCAACCTCCCTATCAGGTTCAATATCTACCCCCTTATGCAATAGGAGGTGTTCCTCCATCACAACCTATCAATGACCTCATCAAGTTGATGATGGAAAAGATGTAGACACTAGAAGCATCTGTTTCCGGCTCGTGCAATTCTGTCACCTATGATGAAATTTATAATGAGCCTATTCACCCATCCATTCCTATTCGATCATACCCTTTACATTGGGAAATGCCAAAATTCAATCGCTTTAATAGCAAAGAATACCTGCAACAACATTTGCAATCCTTTAAACATGGGTGTTACCTGATTGCCCACGATGACACTTTAATTTTGAGGAATTTCCCAATATCTCTAACAGGTACAATGGATTACCAAGACACTCCATTCACTCATTTAATCAAGTATCACAAGCCTTCCTAGATCACTTCTCCATCAACATTGTTAAAAAGGTTACCATGACTTATCTTTATTCCACATGACAATATGACGATGAGTCTATTGCTGAATTCGTCGCTCACTGGCGAAGCCTCATTAACCAGCTCACGTTCCAATTACCTCAAAATGATCTTATAGAACTATTTACTCGGGCATGTGCTAGACACAACTCACCAACCCTGCAGGTGCAAAATTTTCACACTTTCGACGAGGCATTCACCATAGCACGGAAATTGGAAATTCATGCTATCTAAGAAAAGAAGATTCAACTTCATAACAATAATATCACATTCAAATCAAATGATACTTATTCGTCTTCAAAACCCCAAAACAACTATTCAAATCCTAAAGTGTCTGCTAATGCCGTAGTTCTCAAAGTCGGTCCCCCTCATCAATCAAACCTAACCAAACTCCCTTTTAATCTCTCTCCTATCCAAGCTTTCCAATTCATATGAGAACAATGAAAGTACACTTCCCTAGGAGAATCTTATTCTTCTATTTTGGACAATCTTGTTAAGGATGGTGTCATTACCCTTCCACCTATAAAACCACATACTGGTTTTGACCATGAGTGACCCATTCTTACGTGGTATAAGGAGCACAAATTTTGTAACATCATCATGTCAAAGGTCACAGTGACAATAACTATATCACCTTCAATAATATCATCAAAGAAATTTTAGACAATGGAGATCTAGTCTTGGATCGCCCAAATGTACCCACTAACCAAAACCTACATATCTTCAAGAATCCATTCCCTAATCATGCCCCATCTTCCAACCAAGTTGGTGATACCTTAAACAATGATAGCAATATCCGGGAGGTCCACGCTATTTTCAATGACACACCATTTGCTTCCCAATTTCCTCATGTGCCTTCCATAGATGAAATCTTAGCCCGAGCTCCTTTACCTACACAAGAGCCCACTTCATCTACTCCTCCACCCATAGAATAACCCCCTTCATTTTATTCTTCACCTGTGGAAGAGCCTATAGTTAGCATGCCACCCTTGACCCCTCAAAATTCTAAACAGTTGTCAGTGGCACCTCTCCTACCCATAGAAGATGTAGTTCCACCACCTACACCAACACAAGGAGAGCCCACTTTGGCCAGCCCGTCATCTCCTCTACCCATGGAGGATACTATAGAAGTACCACCACCTGTAGACGACCATTCACCATTAGACCTTCAAGATCCCACTGATTTTCTTTTGACTCTCTTACCCAAAGAGTCTGAGGCTAGCCATTTCCCTATATCTCAAAAAAAAATTATGGGGATTGCCACTCGATCCACGTCGGCCCTGCTTACAATAGTACCATTATCATGCTTGGTCGATTTCCTGGACTATGTTGATAGAGCCTTACTTTGGGGATTCCTTCTACTTCCTATTTCAACACAAATGCAGCTGTCACTCATTGACACCTCCACTATCTATCCAAAAGTGTTTCGAGCAACCAAATCAAACACAACCAAAACTATTGAAATACCTTCCATGGCACCACTCATGGCCCAAATCACACCTCTTCCCATAGCCCAACATGCATCAACACCCAAACCCACACCTATATCATCTCCCTTACCTAAACCTATCACTACCTTAGGGGTAATACCAATAGCTAGCCTTACTCACCCACCCATCAAATTAGATTTAGCTACATCTTCCAAAACTAATACCAAACTAAACCTAGTCCCTAAAAAGAAGATCCAATCTCATAGATCTTATACCCTAACCTCGTCTACCACACCATTGTCACCATCATCCCTTTCGTCCATCCTAGGACCTCACCCCTCAACCCTGGCCAAGAAACCCCATCCATCGGTAAACCAAGAGTGCAATAACCCAGTTCCCCATCACAGACCTCTAATATACCCAAGTGACCCACACAACTTTTTCCCTCACCCGTGACCTTATTACCACCCATACCTCCACTACTATTAATAACTTCTTCAATATCCATGACAATTCTTTCTCTTTCACTCATGTCTCTTGCCTATCCCACACCACCTACTTCCACAACACCTTGGTTACCCCGTGGGTAACCCACCTTCTTCCACCATCAGATTTTCCCTCCACATCTCGTATGCATGTATCACCTTTACCCAAAAAAACACAACCTAAAGCTAAAAATATGTTATCCTCCAATAAGGTAGTTAAACCAACCAAACTCTCTATCGTCAGTTATTTTACCATGACCCTACCCAAGCAGACACGACCAACACCTAAGACCACACCACACACCAAAATAGTAGCCCAACCTACTCCCTCTCTTATAAAGATTCTTCCTCCACAATCAGCCATACCTGTACCCAAACCCACATTCACCTCCCATTATGATCCACTAGCGGGATCCTACGCCAAAATCTTAACCAATCTCCTCGAAACTTCCATCATCACATTACCACCTCTTAGAACTTACGACCCACTCAAACCCAAACCAAAATTTTTTCTTGCCATCATGTGCCAGGACACGATGTAGAGAAATGTAAGCCTTTGAAAACCACCTTTGTCAAACTATCTCCTCTTGAAGAAAACTTTGATGAGAATGATCTTCTTGATGAGGACCCCATTTCACCTTCACCAATGTCCACACATCTTCCCCCATTACCTACTCAGTGACCAAGATCTCCACCCCTATAACTCTTTGATCCATCCCTAAGATTCAAGATTAACATGGTTTGTATAAGAGAGTTTGCCAAACCATCACCAAAATTCCAATGCACCCATCTCATTTTCCAAGGCTCGTATCCACCACTAGGGTTTTTTCCCTCTTGCCGCTATACCTTCCATGACACACCCTCTTCATCCACCTCCCCTCATATTAACATAATCAACATTACCAATCATGCTCAGAAAGATAAGGGTAAGGAGAAAGCAAGTGGTCCATTACCTAACCCTGTACCCAATATATCATCCACACCCACACCCAAAGTCATTATTTGAGGTCATACATATCCCATTTCTGATGGGGTCACACATCACACAATGCTAAAACAACTACACCAATCCCCCCTCAAAATGTCCTTATATGACCTCATACAGACCTCAGAGTCACATCGTAAAGCCCTCATGGAGGTCCTTCAATCTATCAAAGTCTTACCAAATGACCCCACAATTGTGACCTCCATCATTAACCCTCACCATGTAGCCTCTCTCACTAGGTATTCACCTTCCTCTATACCTCCACCCACTCTCTAAGTGGCCACCCTCAACTTTTCAAATGAAGAGATCGCTCCCTTCAAGTCTAATAACCCCAACCCCGCTCTTTTCATATTTTTCTTTATCGATAATATATGCATACGATGCATTATGATCGATGGGGGTGCTAGTATTAACATCATCTCCTCCCATACGTACGACCAAATGCAAATACCTACCAATTGCATGCATGATAACCCCTTATGTAACCTTCCTTCAATGACTCCATGACCTCTACATTAGGTACCATTTTTCTCCATGTCCACGTAGGTCCCCGCACCATCTCGAAACTTTTCTATGTCCTAGAAGGGGAATTCCAATATAACTTCCTACTTAATTGACCTTGGATCCATGTTATGGGTTGTGTCCCTTCGAAGTTACATTGATGCCTCAAATTTGAACATGAGGGACATAATTACACAATCACTATAGACCCCTCACCTTTCAAGACCTGTAACATGCTATATCAACCCAATGATGTGCTTATACCCATCAAGGCATCTGCCACCACAACCACATCACCTCACCCAAGAGCCCATCCACCAAAATTGGCAGTACTTCTACTACGTCCAACCTCGCTATCCCTTCTACAGATGTAGCCTCTACTGCTGGCACCCCTGTTTCCCCTTCATCAAGTGAGCCATCTATACCCACTACCCACATACCAACTACTGATCCCTTAGAAGGTGTTTTTCAACACCTCACTCTAGGGGAATACCGCCTATACAATATTGATACCATCCTCACCCCACAAGAGTACGAGAATCTATGTCAACACCCCAGTAATGACATTCGCATTGGTGACATTTTCCCTTATGGCCATCCCCACCTTCGCACCAATCTAATGTATGGGGGACTTGATATGGTCACCTATAAACCCAAACCTCCATCCCAAACTCAACCATTTTCATCCAACCTATACTCCCTCACTAACTGGCATTTCACTCACACTTTCCTCCACCGGTGTGAGTGGAAAGGATTTGGCTTCAGTTTTTATGAACAAGGCCACCACACTATCATCTCTTGTACCTCTCGTAAACAAAAATGACCATAGTGGCATTGGTTTTGATTCTCCATCCTCTAATAAGGTTCGCAGTGACCTTATCCAAGATAATAAATATTCCCCCTCTCATTCACCCACATTACCATCCTTGCCCATGGAGTCCATAGATCCTAAATCTATACCTCCTAACTTTTTTTTAATCGTAAACACTATTTCCCTGGGACCACTAACCTATTAATGCGATGGCAAGGCTCCCCCTTCTCTCCCATTCCTGTATCCTAACACGATCGATGATGATATGCCTTCAATTAATGTCGTTCAATGTCAGGAAGATGATTCCATCCTCACCTACCTTAGCGTAGAATATTCTTATAGTCACCAGTCATTACCCTCTGAGATGCAAACCATGTTGAATGAATCAACCATCAAAATAAACATTAATACTCAATATGACTCACACATTCTAAAGATCAGCCAATCCTTAGATGCTACTGAATAGGAATCCTTTACCTCTTTTCCTTCAGGACCATAGCAATGCATTTTCTTGGTCCTATGCTGATATGTCTGGTATCAACCCAAAAATTATGGTTAACAACATCGTAACCATTCATGATGCCAAACCTATCAAACAAAAGCTACGGAAAATGCATCCTCGCATTACTCTTTTGGTCAAATAATAGCTTCAGTGTCTTCTTTCGGTTTCCTTAATTCTACCCATTGATTATCCCCAATGGATTTCTAACATCGTTCCTATCACAAAAGTGACAATGGGACTCTACGTTTACATGGATTTCCATGACCTCAACCTTGCCTATCCCAAAGATGATATCCCACTACCAGGCATCGACCAATTAGTTGATCTCACTATTGGCCATGAAATTTTATTGCTCATAGATAGTTTCTCGGGCTATAATCAAATATTACTAGCTCTCGAGGATCAGCACAAGACTACCTTCATCACCCCTTGGGGGACTTTCTACTATCGATTCATGCCCTTCGGCCTAAAAAATTCTAGTGCTATATATCAACAAGCCATGAATTACATCTTCCATGAAATCATGCATCACATATTGGAGGATTACGTAGATGATCTGCTTGCCAAATCCAAGCATTGAACTGAACACCTACCCATCCTTAAAGTCATCTTTGACCACCTCATCAAATATTGTAGTTGTCTTGAACCAAAAAAGTGCATCTTTGCGGTACTTTCTTGGAAACTCCTAGGTTTCATCGTTTCTTTTTGTGGCATAGAACTCAATCCTACTAAATTCAAGGAAATCCTTGAAATGCCTCCAACCACTAATCTCCATCAACTTCATAGCCTATAGAGAAGGTTGTAATCAATTTATCATTTTATCTCCCAGCTTTATGACCATTGTCAACCATTCCCTCATCTTCTCAAGAAAGATGTTTCATTCAAATGGGATGATGAATGCCATAAAGCCTTCGAAGACTTGAAACAATACCTCCTTCAACAACCAGTGTTCATTCCTCCTGAGGATGACCAACCCTTCTACCTATATATTTCCGCCATTGACCATTCTCTAGGTGCCATTCTCACTCATCACGATGACCAACATCGAGAGCAAGTGGTTTATTACATAAGTCATACCCTTCTTGACTATGAAACTAGATATACCCATGCCAAATTTTTTTTCCTAGCCTTAGTTTTCGTCACTACCAAACTCCTCCATTACCTACTCAACCAAATAACCTTCTTCATTACTAATATTGACCCATTACACTACATGTTTGCTAAACCTTATCAAAATAAACATGTTGTTTGGTGGCTTATGCATCTAGCTCACCCTGACCTCGAATTCATCCATAAAAATTCCATCAAGGGCTAGAGTATTTCCGACCAATTGGTCGATGCACCTCTTTCTAGGAATCAACCCTCTAACTTCGACTTTCTAGATGATTCTATAACTACACTTTCCCTAGACAAACCCACTTACCAAATGACACTCTTCTTTAATGGCTCCAAGTGTCAGCATGTGTGTGGGGCTGGTGTTATCCTCATTTCGCTTGATAGTGAACGTATACCTTTGTCTTTCAAACTCAATTTTTATTGTACAAATAATATTGCTTAATACGAAGCACTCGTATTGGGTCTTCAGGATGCTTATGCCTTAGATGTTAAGTCAATCAACATCTTTGGTGATTATCATTTGGGCATAAACCAAGTCAATGGTATATACCAGTGTTGTAATGAGATACCTCAAAAGTATAAGCATCACATGGACATATTTTTTGCCACCTTCGATCATTACGCACTTCAAACCACCACATTTTCTACAAATAAATTTGTAGATACCATGGCCTTCTTGGCTTCTCGGATACCTACTTTTCTCGCTGCCTCTAAAATATTCGTCACCAAACAAAGATTACAATCACCCTCTTATTTTCCTCGTGAAGTCTACTCTATCGGAACCACTACTTCTGACCCAAGTGACCTTTGGTATAAGCAATATACAGACTATATTTCCCTTTCAATTTTACCGTCGATCACACTCGTAATGGACAACACGTATTTCTTTAAAATGTCTCCTTTTATGTCATCATGGGTGGTCTTCTCAACAAACGTGGTTTCAACAAAACTCTCTTGTGATGCCTTACAACTTCTAAAATTCCTTACACCATTAAGGAAGTCCACAATGGAATTTGTGGAGGCCACTTTAGTGGTCTTGCTATCACAAAACACATTCTTTTCCTAGGATATTACTGGTCAACCCTAAACCATGACTGTTGTGATTATGTCAAATGCTGTGTAAAATTCCAGTAACATGTTAATCTCTATCACACCCCTGGTCATGCTTTATAGGTCGTGCGAGACCTTTAGCATTTTTCTCAATGGGGTTTGGATATTTTCTATGAGATTAACCCCCATTCTTCACAACGCCACCAATGGATCATAACCGCTACTGAATATTACACTAAATGGGTAGAATCCATTCCCCGCATTTCCACCAAAGTTGAGAAAATATGTGAATTCATCAACCATCACATCATCTATTGCTTTGGTGTCCCTCACCACATTATCATGGATAACAGAAAACAATTCAAAAACAAAACCTTGCACAAACTATGCGATGATTTTGGCATCCAACTCAATTTCTCATCACCTTATTACCCGCAAACCAATGGTCAATCTGAATCAACCAATAAAACCTTGAACAAAATTCTTATGAAGGTATTCAATGATACTGAGAAGGATTGGCATACACACATTCCTTTTGCCTTGTGGGCTTATCGCACTAGTATTCACACTTTGACTGTTACCACCCCCTTTTCTCTGGTCTACGGTACTGAGGTTGTCTTACCTCTCAAAGTACAGATTCCATCCCTCCGCATCTCACTATAATACATGCTCAATGATGATGACTTTTTCCAGGATCGTTTGGTACACTTGAATTATTAGATGAAAATCATCTCAACGCTCTTGACCATCTCCAAATCTACCAAAAATGTATCAAACATGCCTATGAAAAACATGTTCATGAATAAACCTTTCAGTTTGGTGACCTCATCCTAAAGGAAAATCAACATGTAAAAAAAGAGGAGAAAAGTAAACGGGGAAAATTTTCTCCTAATTGGCTTGGACCCTATATCATCACCCATGCCTATGGATCAGGTGCTTATCGTTTATCTTCACTCGAAGGTAAACCCGAACCTGAGCCCCTTAATGTCTTACATCTTCGACCATTTTATTGTTGATATCAAGTCCTATATCACTTTCTATCAATTGATCACTCGTCCCTTGAGCACTGTTCACCTTCCATATTTTACCCATTTTGAGGATCCGTGATGAAACAATAATCATGTGACTACCCTTCACCTTGTAGCATTATCTTCAAAATGAGTACCACGGCTCTACTCATAGCATGATTCTCATGGATAATTTTCATCTTCTTCAAGAAGGAATCCCATGGTTGTTCATCACTCAAAACCACCTCTTTCATAGTTAATCTTTGTGTAATAGGATCTTGTCTTCTATAAAAAGAACCTAATCATCCTCTATAGTCTTTTCCATGACTTAAACATCTAAAAACAAAAAGGGATAAAAATCCTTGAGTCAAATTTCCAACAAAAGATGAGTCCCTCAAAAGGGACATCTCTTCTTTATATTCTACCACTATCAGTAGATCTCTTGAAGGACAGCTATATACAGTCATTACAAAAATATGATAACTATTTAGAAGCTTCTTATATAGATCAACTTCACGAAGACCTCAAGGAGATAATATACCCATCCCATATAGACTTCCCGCATCGATCAATCTAAAAAAAGGGAAAAAGATGAAATTATCATCATGGACTTTCCTATTTTGGATTTTGGGTCTTTTGTTTCGAAATACGCATCGTCATACACTAAGTTACGCTAAACCTCCCATTCTCACCTCCTTGACTTTTTCACCTAAATTCCTCATCACATTTCGTGATCATGTGACTTTTCTTCACCGTTAGAATAGTCCATTATGCAAGTCCTGTAGGGTCTTATGTTCATAAGCCCATTTGGGTTATGGTAGACTCATTAGGGTTCTTATCAATTAAGCAACTCTTTTACCACCTCTTACCATTCACCTTCGTCATTACTTATTGATTATTCTATACAAGACCATATCCTCGACACATGTGTTTAAAAATCACTCAACCATGCCTAAAAACTAAACTCAATCATGCATATGACCTACATCACCCATGCCTAGCACCTATCAACCCATTACGCTATTTCACCCTAATCTTCCCTAGCTTATGGGAGAACTACATCAGCCTGGGGTCCCTTTTCACTGGGACTATATAGGCAGCACTCCGAGGGCATGAGGCCCTTGGAGGTTATCTCGGCCACTCTCTACCCTAACCAATTCCTTCTTCCCCTTTCCTATTCACATTCTACCCTAGTTAGTTTCCCATTGGAAATTAAACCACAAAAAACAACAATTGCTTAACATCTTCACCATCATCACTCATACATTCATTTCATTTTGTCTACCATTTCTTTACCATTATCATACATTTTCCTAAAAAACATCTTAACACAATCCACATCATTATTAATTACACAAATTAATGAATTAGAAACTCGACCATACCTAAGTCAACCTAACTCCATCCATGCCTAAGTCAACCTAACTCAATCCATGCCTATGACTTGACTCCATCATACATGAACTGACCTGACTCCACCATGCCTACATGACCTTGGATCTAGCATGCCTAATCTACCTAATTTTCACACACACACACACACACACACACACACACACACACACACACACACACACACACACACACACACACACACACACACACACACACACACATATAACAATGAAAATGAAAACATGTACACCATTCATATTATAAAAATACATGTGAACATATATCCCAATAATAATCACAATCATCTCAAATTGCTCAGATACATCCTCACCATCTTCAGCACGTAAGCCAGTATATCATCAAGAATCTACAAAAACTCTCATCTACATCCTCATCATATTCGGAATGCAAGATGGTATACATATTAAAAATATGTCAAAAACACGAATACACTAATCATCAATGATGACTAATCGTCACCCCACCTAATATCCCTCCCTGTCTCATCAGTCTCCTCCATCTCCCCTCTACTGTGGTGCCCTACCAATCTCTGCAAACCTCTCCTCATTCCTATTTTACCCAATTTACCTTCCTAAATTCAAAATCCCCTTTTCCCCCCAAAACATGTTTTTCTTACCTAACCTATATACCCAATCTACCTCATAAAAAAAGGCAAGGGATTGATTCTTACCTCATCGCACTGTCATCTCTATTGTGGCACATTGGGTCACTACACCAGTGGTCCACCTAATCCCTCTCCCACCTTTGCCATGTCCAATCACAAAATCCAATCCTCCTAACCTCCACCCAATCACAATCGATCACCCTGTGCTTGTAGACCCATCCACCTGGCTCCTCTAACCAACTAGATCTCTCCAACTCAATAGGATATCATCCCTCATCCTTTCCTTCTGAAAAATCACAAATCATTTAGCACTCTGTCATTTTCACAAAATCCAAAACATACAAATGAATCCTTATTATACGGATTTTTTCTTTTTATATACCCACGTCAACCTGACCGACATTAGTTATACCTAAGACAACATTGGTCCTGTGCCCTAGCACATCATGGTCAGTTATTACGCAAACCGACATTGGTCATGTGCCCAAGAAAATCATGTCTAGTTTACCTAGACTGTCAACGGTTCTATATGACAGGCATCTGTTACCCGTCACGCTCCTATCAACTACCCTTTCCCCATTTCTGACCCCACTTAACCAACCCGGCCACCGTTTGGCCATACCCACCCTTATCACAACCTACCTCCAAGACTACATTACCTATACATGTCCTTAATTGTGTTTTGGGACTTGTTATTTTACCCACACCTTGGCCCTACCCGTTTCGTGACCTAGCTACTTGGACCCAGAACATTTTTCCTGACCTGTGAACTCATGTGCTCGATATACCTTGCAAAATTGTTACCAGTGTTGTTTGACCTAATGACCTTACATTGCCTCTTGTCGTGATTGTTTATCCTAACCTAACCTTTGGTGTACTGAAACATACCTAAATGTTCCTACACCTGACCTGCAAATTGCTTCCATACCATATCCTCCACCTTTGATACCAGAATCACCTCAACCTTTTTTGGATAAACCTATCGAACTTAGACGATGTAGAGTTTTCATGCTCTTCAACTTGGTATTGTGCCACAGTTTATACGTGTGCTTTCGTTTGACTATTTCTACCTTTGACCCTGGCCCATTACCTGGATTACCTAATTGGACCTTTACTCAATTACTCCCATTGTCCACCTTCCTCTTCATCACATCCACCTTTTATCAAACCACTCACCAATTTTGTCTTCTACCTCATCCATTCCTAGTTTGAGGGGGATCACCTTCAACCACACATGGGGCAACCACATCTTATTTTTGTCAACGTCGCTTACCAATACAAGCTATGCAACAAAAAGGGGCAAAATATAGACCTCAAAATTGGGTCACACTCCTCTTGGTCCTTTGTCAAATAACCAACTCAATCATACTCATCTAACCATGGCCCCTTCCACTCCACATCACATTTGATTTAATTAATTTAATTAAATTAATATATATCCTCGCAATATTTAATATCTAATTACCTTAATTTCTACCCCACCACCTCACCTAGACACCTCATCTAACCACCTCACCCTATACCTATTCTTGGCATGTTTCCATAATCAACAATAACTAAGTATGACTTGCCTTAATGAGATAAGTTTTGGTCTAACCCTAAAATCAATCCCTAAAATCTCTCTAACCACATTCCCACTCATTAGAACAGAAGTTTCTGTTCTAATATGTGAGAATAAACTAACTGAGCCTAATAAATTAGGAAGATCTACCCACTTTAGTAAACCTAGGGAATCCCTCCTTAACTGATGTCGGTCAACCTAGAACAATTGTCGGTTACCATTTATTCACCCAAATAGCCTTGTTTTTGGGTTAGCACAATCTGAGAGCAAGGAAAGGAGATCATATTTGCATGTAAGAAAAACCAACATCCTTTTACATATCCAGACATCTAGAGCCATCACCAAGATAGATATTGAAGCATTGCACCCACAAAATCATTCTAGGATTCACTAGTATTATATCCAACACTATTCTTCTGATCAATAGCCACTGCCATTTAGCCATCAAAATATACATCACAGTAAGTACATCTCTACCAGCATTGCCTATTTCAGCATAGTTAACTTTTGTCATTATTTTCATTAGTTTATACTTTACATGTTCATTCCTCCATTGATTAATAGCTTGTAATCCCACCATTTCCCTTACTCACACCACCGAATCGCCATTCTAACCTAATATCCATTTTTGAATATGCCTGAAATCTCCACACACCTTCTCATCCACTCTCCCAACCTCATTTGACATCATATCATCCTCTACCATTTAATCAATTTGAGTTTCTTTTACCTCGACCATACCGATGGCGGTTATCCACAACCGTCGTCGGTTCTACCTAAACCGGCATCGGTCACACTCATCCGATGTCGGTCTCTATGTTTAACACCCTGACCAAGAATATACCCAATAATCATCATACTAATTGACCTAAATAGCGTAGAATCAGACCCTGACTAGTCCCAGTACCTTGAAAGACACCTCATCTCTCATATCCAACTATAGCCTAGCCTATTTTGATTGGATTTTCTTATTTTACTTGAATGAAATACCTAAATCACATCAACTACAGTAAGAATTTACATCTTTCTCACATCAATTTGTTTTAAATAGTGGATTGAAAGCTATCTAGGGAGTATCACACTTCCTAGAAATAACATACGCTAGGTAGTCCACTATCATATATCATTTAAATATCATATTGTGGTCTTGTTTTCTATTACAGGTAGTTCCTCCTAGCCAAAATTAAGATCTCACATTCAACTGTGGATCAAGAAGTCAGAACACACGCAATAACCATCAATTGACCAGCATTTAACATGTATTCCTCCTTTTCCTTTACCCTTATTTGTTTCATCATTTTGTAAAGGTAAAGAAAACGGTGAAACACCCGGTGCATAGGTATTGTTTCAAAACTCAAGTATGGGTAATTATATGATGACTAGAGAGGTTCATGCACCTGAGGTCAATTGCCAAGACTCTAATGAGATATGGACTCTTGAGTTTGATGGAATTTGTTACTCAACATGTTCCGGTGCAGGAGTAGTGCTCATATCTCCAAATGGTAAAATATTTAATTTTTGTTACAAACTCCAATTTTCAAATACTAATAACATTGTAGAGTATGAGGCATTACTCCTTAGCCTTCAAGATGCATAAGAGAAAGGGATAAAAAATTTGAAAGTCTTTGGAGATGTGGAGTTGATTGTGAAATGCGTTAAAAATCAGTTCCAATTAAAGAATGATCGTTTGAGACACTATAGAAATAAAGTGTGGGACGCGATAGAATTTTTCAATTCTTTTTCCATAAAATATGTCGCTTGCGAAAAGAATGACAAATCAGATTCTCTAGCAGTCTCAACTTCATTAATGATTCCTCATTCAGATTTTGATAAAGAAAAATACACCATCGAAATGGTTTTCAAGCCAAGTGTTCCTAACAATGCAGAAAATTGGCAAGTATTTAGTGGTGATCAACAAATTATTGCCTTCTTGGAAAAAAAGGGATCATTTTGAACAATTGTACTTTGAGGGAAGTGATTCTGCATTTCCCAAATCAATGACCTCACCCATTTAAGGAGTTAAGAACGAAGATCCTAGTGATGAAATCATTCAACTCAAAGGAAATAAAATTCCAAAAGGATTGGTTTCACTTGTAGAACTTTTTGATAAACATGGCAGGTTTATTAAAGAGAAAGAGTAGGTTGGACTTATGAATTCTACTAACTATGAGCAAGTAAACATTGGTACCAAGGACAAACCTCACCTGGTCAACATCAATAAGTGTTGCTCACCTTAGGAGTGCAAGAAATTCATATGCCTCCTTACCAAATATCCTAACATCTTGGATTACTCATATGAAGACTTGAAGTTTTTCCAACCTAGGGAAATAGAGAATGTCATACCCTTGAAACCTGGTGCAGTTCAATTTAGGAAGAAGCAAAGACAATATAATCCCAATATTACAGGGAAAATATTCCATGAGAATCAAAAGATGTTAGATGCACAGATAGTATTTCCTATTCGACATTCAAATTAGATAGCTAATATTGTACCAGTTCGTAAGAAAAATGGGGAAATTAGGATTTGCATGGATTTTGTGCAATCTTAACCAAGCTTCCCTGAATGATAACTATCCACTGCCGGTTGTTGGTGCCATTTTTGAGATTGCACCATTTTCCCCTGAGTTTTCCTTTGGTTTGTATGCTCTAGAACATTTTTTCTCTCAACGTGGTGGTCTGTGTCTTTTCCCTCCAGATTGAATGTCTTGAAATGCTCATAAACTTGTTGTTTTGTCCCAATTTTCATGAAATTAGCATGTGTGCCCTCTTTTATACCCTAAATTTTCCAAAATATGTGGGCTCTGTCGTTCTTCCCTTTTTCACCTATCATGGAAGTTTAAAATTGATTGATTTGCACTTGTATGCCATTAAAAATATGATTCCATGATAAAAAAATTCTTTCAAAAAATGTTTCAGTTGGTTAAATTTCTATAAATTTGTCGTCCTTAGAGAAAAAATTGAATTCAAGGGCATCCCTGGCATTTTCTCTATTTTTGATGGTCAGACGGGCGTCATTTTCCTGTCAAATTTCATCTTCAGCATTCTAGGGCATCTCTAGCAATTTCTGCATTGTTTGATGGTCATACGGGCATCCTTTTCCTGTCAAATTTTAGATCAAAAATCTTCTCATACATGGCCGTTTCTGGTTGGACAAGGTTTGGCGGGTTTGTTCTAAAAACTTAATGTTTTTTGGTTTTTGGAAAAAGGTGAAAGTTTCCCCCGCAGCTCCACAGGCCCCAGAGGAGGTACACGTGTTGCAGGTAGAGTGAAGGCGGATGAGCAAGTCGTTTTGTGCCTTAGGGAACTTTTGAAAATGCATAGAAATGAAGAAAATCCCCTAAGGCCCGCATCTAATTAGAGGTGGACACGTGTCCTATTTTCATCAAAAGCAGGATGGAAGGTCAGAGGTGGACACGTGTCATGTTTTCATCAAAAGCGGGATGGAAGGTTGGCGAAGGACTTAGAAATTTTTTTCTCTTTGGTGAAGGGAGAAAAAGTTGTGAAAAAGGATGAGGGTTTGTCAGCCCAATCAAGAGAGGACATGTGGTAGGATCAGGGGCATAAGGGAGTGCGGGCCGCTGGGGAAAAAAAGGAAATGTTGCCTTTTTGGCAAAATGAGTTAGAGTGATAATTTGAAGTGTGGCTCCGTAATGAATCAGAGGGAGACACGTGTCAAAAGAAAATGGCAGAGGAGAGTGCGGGCTGCCAATGAGTTTTGAAAAAATTGAAATTTGTTAAGGAAGTATGAAGCAAAAAAGGGAGTTATGGCCCCGCAACAAAGCAACAATCGCCACGTGTCAAGGACAGAGAGATGCAGTCCTGTGGAGATTTTTTGGAGAAAATTCTTTTTTTCCAAAAAAGGTCGAAATGTGTAGAATTGAGCCACGATTCCAATGGGAATCACCTTGGGACACATGTCAATGCCAAATCTCAAGGGTGGAGGGGCAGAGAAAAATGTCAAATTTTTACATTTTTTCAAAAAGTGTTAAAAAGTCAAAAAGTGATCCCAAACCCATTTTCAATCACATTGTGACACGTGGAGGGCTCAAATTGAAGGGAGAAAGGAAAATCAATGGTAACTATGCATTTTTCAATTAGGCCGCCATTTTTTCTCTAGGAAGTGTGGAAATGTATTTTTTGCATCGATTTTGATCAAATTTTTGGTGAATTCGTGTCATATGTGCCTACAAGGACCAATGCAATTGGTTTTGAGGATCAATTTGAAGATCAAAGATGTTTTTGGAATAATTTTTTTTCCCTAACACGTCCAAAAATGTGAAATATCAAATGCAAAAGTTGCAGAGTCAAATTTTGGAGGGATAAGGATGAAATAATGAAAGGAAGGGGGTCTGCATATTTTGAAGATGAAAAATGTGCCTCTATAATGGACAATGATGTGAATTTTGCAGTGATTCACCTTTTTGAGGCACTTGATAACTTTTTGAACGTTTTTCTATTAGATGTCCCTTTCTGCAAGTCATGAGTGAATTTGTAACAAACTAAGATGCCATAAGATATTCTTTTCTTTGGAATGAAGGATCAAATGTAATAAAGAGATATATAATGCATTTGAGACATGAAAATGGTTTGGAAATTGAATATCATGAGAAAATTTTGAGAGAATCTCATCTTCTGAGAAACCCTCCAAAAAATATGGTTAATGTCTTCTGTGTTAGATCTTCATTCATGTTGAGTTGGTTACAAGTGTTTAGCCATCACACAGCTCTAAGATTGTTCCTGAAACTCTCCCCTGCTGATGAATCTAACAAGATTTTGAATTAATCTATGTTATTTTGGGCAATATGATGTATGCCATCATGTTTAAATGTCTGTAAATAGTTTTCCTTGTTCTTGTTGCAATCTTGCATTGAAATCTTTAGGAATCACATAGACCTCATCCTTATTGATAGTTTAGTGGCATTTGAAATTTTATTTGTTAGATGAGCTTTCATCTGGCATTGAAAATAAGCAGTTTAAAATCACTTCACCTTCATTTTTTGATAGAGATTTCTTGTAAGCGTTTAGGGGTACCTTAGGTGTGATTTGATTAGAGATTTTGATGTTTAATTGAGCCCTTTAACTCAAGCTTTTGTGTTGAGGTATCAAATATCGTGTGAAGAGTTCAAACCTAGGCCTCCATTTGTGTATCTCTTCTGGTTGAAAGAACATTCTGACTATTTTGAAGCATTTTATCCAATAGTTGTTCAAATGTTGTAGATTTTTTCAAATATCTAGCATAGTCAAGTTTGTCTTGTCAATGTCCCACAAAAAAATCATTCTAAACAACTAATCCTTCCCCATACTATCCCTGTTTTGACCTGTATACCCACAGAAGATCAAAATCCATTTGTAAAAGTATGCAGAACAGATTAGGATTTCAAAATGTCTTTAGTAACCCTTGCTTTGCATTGAAAGTATCTCCATAATCTGGGAGTGACAACTTGTGAAAGTCAGATTTGGAGTTTTGATCATATTTTCCCAAGGCCCTTTCCATACTATTTTCAAAAATAGAAGGATATCTTCATCTCCTTCACCATTTGACGGTTATAAAATAGGTTCTCTTACCTTGGTTAAAAGGCACAACCTAAAACAGTTAGGACAAGATCAAGTCCTATTTGAGTGCTATCCATCTCTCCACAAATCTGAGTGCTAGTTATATCACATCCCTGGCTACAAAATGACATACATCATGATCTATCTGTCTTTAGGCTTCATGTCATATATTTGATGCTTCTGAAACTTAAAAGGAGAACAAATTTGGTTACCAATACCAGTGGTGCCACTGCCGGGGACTTTTTCAAAATATTTGAGATATTTGGATACATGTCAAACCTTGGTAATGTTTCTTACAAATTCTGCATACAGGTACATTGTTGAAGCATCATTTTATAATTAGATTTGTAAGGATTAAGTGAATATATAAGTTCTACCTGCAATTTTATCAGTTTCTAATAGTTGTTGCACTTCATTTGCATTTGTGATTGATAAATTCAAGCAAAAGGAAGGTCTGATCAATAAAGTTTAGCAAGATTGTTTGTGATGATAGGTAATTGACAGAGTATTTTAGTTCATTTACACAACTAGGGTGAAAATCTGTAGTGGTGACTCCATGCTATTTTGATCTTGATAAGTACCAGTGTCTTAAGCTTTCTGTCATTTATTTTTGTGTTGCTAATCTCTGCAAAACTGGAAGGAAGAAGATCTCTCTTCAGGACGGACCCAAGTAGAAAGTTATTTCCAGAATTGGGAAAGATAGTTTTAGAAGAAAGACAAGTTTGGAAGGTTTTCGAAGGTCAGACATCAGGCAAAGGTATATCCATTGGTGAGAGAGATCAACCTTTAGTAGAGGATTATCACTCTTCTTCCATTGATTCTGATTCAAGCAATATTTAAAAAAAATTGTTTACTTCAACCAGTGAAGGTCCTTCTGCTGTACCTGGTAAGTTCTATTCTCAATCTGCACATGTGTGCTTCAATTCAAATAAAACTTTCCAAGAAAATAAGCACCTAGGGAATACCAATTTTTGAATCACATTCTTGTGCCCCAAAGACCTCTCAATCCTCATCATTATGTTTCTCCTCTAAGATCACTACCTCAAAAAAACATGGCTCAACCTAGACCTCCATTTTTTGTTAACACCTTTGGTCCTATAGACTTTAGAGGAATGGCTGGTTATCCTAATGTTGTGCCTCAAGATGTCAGAAATATTTTTCCAAAATTCCAAGGTAACAATGCAATAACTGGTGATTAGCATCTCAAAAAATTTGTTAACATGATGGAGGACTTTGAGATTGAGCATGAAGATGTGTATATTAAATTGTTCATTCGTACACTAGAGGAGGATGCAAGGGATTGGTACAAGGCTCTACCTAATAATTCTATTGATTCTTGGACTGCGATGAAGAATGCATATAGGTTGCAATATGGTGATAGGACTGATCCTAGATTTCTCTTGTCTAAATTTGAAAATATCAAGAAGAACCCCAATGAATCAGTTCATGAAATTAATAAAAGATTTAACAATACATTGAGGAGACTGCATGTTAATCTGAGGCTTTGTGATGAGTCTTGTTTAATCAAATATGTAGATGCATTTGACAAGAAAGTAGCCTATTACCTAAGATACAAGAACCCTACCAATTTAAGGTAGGCCTTTACCATGGCACTGCAAATGAAAATAACATTAAGGCCATTGGGAAACCTCTCAAGAGGGATGGGGTAAAGTTGATAAACCCTGAAAAATCTCAAGCTAGCAAGGGTGCTGATTTGGAAGAGGTTGTGAAAACTTTGGCAGGGTTTGTCAAATAAATCTCATACAAGTTAGCCTAGGTAGAGAAGGGAATTGGACAGACTTCACAAGGTCAACAAAAAGCACAAAAGCATGACATATTTTCCAATCACCCTAGGGGTGATTAGAGATTTGATGATAGAGGAAAAGGACCCATGGGGTCTGCAAATAGACATCCTCAAGCACGTGAAGGAAGAGTGTTACCTGATCGCCTAACTGCTAGGGTTACTATTATTGAGGAATTTGTTGATATTGATTGGTGTGATAGGTGTTTTCTACCAAATCCTCCATGTGAAGTGGATTAGCAAGATGGTGAAGCTGATAATGAAGATGTAAATGATGATGATATCTACATGGTGGGCCGTTCTTCAAGCTCACAAGAAGGATCAAAATCAACTGAGGTAATAAGTGCAAGGATAGCCGCAACCTTTTGGGATTGCATCAAATAGGTACAAGTCTTTCTTCCCCCTCATGCTCTTGAAGTTGATGTAGTGTAATATTTTGAAATTCCTAACAAAGAATTTTAATACTTAAGAGCTTTGATGATTAAGAAGTATGATGGTGGTATCCCTTAAAAGGAAGATAGACAATTGTTATGAATGTTGTTGTAGCTCAAGAGAAAGACTATAACACTAGGAGAAAAGTTGTTAAGGAAGTTGGGACTCAAGCCAAACCTAAAAAACCCTTTCTCACAAGCATTCCCAAAGAAGCTTCTAGAAGAGAAACACCTGCCAAAAGCTCTACTGTCCCAAGAAAAAATTACAGTACTCCTCATGCCCAAGCTGCCAAGAATCCCATGCCATGTGATGAATTTTCTTGTCTCCCTTCCAATGTTGCTTTACCAAAGAGTGTTCCCTATGACATAGCCCAAGTATTGAGCCAAATCAAAGTGATTTTTCTAATCAGTGAGTTGCTTAGGATTCCTGAGCACAAGAAGAGAGAATTTGAGTACTTGGGATTGAAAAAGGAGAAGAGTACCACAAGCAGAAATGCAAACGTTTTTTAGACTCCTCCTCAAATAATTGTAGACCTTGAAACACCACCATCATTAGAGGATCTTGGAGAAACACCTGAGGTATACTTGGGGACATATTTGGTTGATTCCAAATTTAATGTTGATCAATTCTTTACAACTTTGATCATAAAGGATAGACTACTTCAAAATTGTATTTTTGATTGTGGTGCATCATGTAATGGCATGCCTCTAGAAGTCATGAATTATTTGGATATAAAAGTGATAGAAACCTATGGAAAGTGTATTGCAATGGACTCAAGAGAAGTTCCGGTATTTGGTTGTGTGAAGGGTTTGGTGGTGCAACTTGTATCTTATCCTGGGAGGAATTTAAAATTGGATGTTGGGATTGTTGATTGCCCTGCCAAATGGGGTATGTTATTGTCATGAAAGTGGGATGCAAGTGTTGGAGGGAGTGTCCAAATGGATATGTCTTTTACCACCATTCCCATTGAAGGTAGCCTTGTAAAATTATATGGAGAAAATAAGATGTTGGATCTAATTGAGGATCCAAACAATGCTTCTTATGAAGTATTATTTGTTGATGTTGATGTTGATAATTTTATTGGGTTTCCTGATGGTAAGGAGAACAAGATGGATAAATAAAAGTGCCTTGAATAGGTAGGTTCTCCTTAGACCTTGATATTTGATGGAGCTTGGTTAAAATTTAGAAATGGTGTTGGTATAATTCTGATTTTTCCTAGCTTGGAAGAGTTTGTTTTTTCCTTCAAGCTTAATTTTGAATGTACTAACAACATTGCTGAGTATGAAGCCTTGTTGTTGGGTCTGATAATTTCATGGAAGTATGGTGTCAAGCAGATCATTGCAAAAGTAGATTCATATCTAGTTATAAAAAAAATAATAAAATTGTATGCTACAAAAAATCAGTGGATGAAATAGTACAAACATGTAGTTTGGGACCTAATTGAGATGTTTGATTCCTTCAACATTGTGCATCATGATAGAATTTTGAATGTTGCTTCTAAAAATTTATAATTGTTGGTGTCAAGATTTGGAAATTTCACCGTTTCACCTTATTATGAGTACAATATTGAAGTGTTAACTAGGCCAACTGTCCCTGACAACATGAAGCATTGAAATTTTTTTAATGATGATGCTCGAGTGCAAAGGTTCTTAAAAAATCAAGGTGAGTTTGAAAATAATAATATTGATTGGGAACCAATGGTATTTGTGACTTAAGGAAGAGAGAATTTGTTTGGAAAGGATATTATCCAATTGAAAAATAACACCATTCCTAGAGGTCTTGTTGCACTTGAGTCAAATTTTAACAATTTTGATTACATCATCAACAGAAACATGTCTACCTCAAGGGATGTAGAAGAGCATAACTTGGGCACTAATGATAAACCAAGAAAATTTTGGTTGAGAAACAATCTAAACAAAGAAGAAAAATAGTCCTATGTTGAACTATTGAAGAAATATCAGGATTTTCTTGCTTGGTCTTATTCAGAGCTGAAAACATATAGAGAGGACTTGTTTTAACATGAGATTCCTCTTAAAACAAATTCCAAACCATTCAAACAAAAGAAGAGGAAAATTAATCCACTCCTCTCCTTTGAATATGTAAGATGAATTGAAGAAATTGAAAGAGGGAGGGATCATTCTACCCATAAGGTATTCATCTTGGGTTGCAAACCTTGTGCCAGTTAGAAAGAAAAATGGAGACATCAGACTTTGCGTAGACTTTAGAAATCTGAATAGAGCTTCATTAAAACACAAGTATCCTTTACCAAACATGGAAAACATGCTACAGTTATTGACTGGATCTGAATTGTGGTTCACCTTGGATGGTTTCTCTGGCTATAATCAAGTTGTTGTCAAGGAGTCAGAAAGATTTAAAATTTCCTTTACCACTCCTTGGGGAACATATGTTTATGTAAGAATGCATTTTGGTCTCATGAATACTAGGGCTACCTTCCAAAGAGAAATGGATGTTGCTTTTTCTGGTTACAAAAATGACTTCATTGTAGTTTATCAGGATGATGTGACTATGTTTTCAAGGAGAAGAAAAGATCACTTGCAGAACTTGGAAAGAATTTTGATCAGATGTAGAGAATATGGCATTTCTCTCAATCCAAAGAAGTTTCATTTTGGGGTACAAAAGGCCAAGTTGCTTGGTCATATTGTTTCAAAGGCTGGTGTCATGACTAACCCTGAGAGGGTAGAAGCAATCAGTAAGGTTTTAATTCCAAGAACAAAGAAGGGCATCCAATCCTTCTTTGGGAAGATCAATTTCACTAGAATGTTTGTGTCTAATTTTAATGAATTGACTCTTCCTATTACATGCATGTTAAAGAAAGACCAAGTTATCAAGTGGGAAGAGGCTGTTATTCTAGATTTTGAAGGAATCAAAGAAGCATTGAAACATGCACCTGTCTTGGCAGCTCCAAATTACAAGAAGCCTTTCCAAATCTTCTCCTTTGTTTCTGAAAATGTCATTGCATCTGTTTTGCTACAAAAGGATGAAGATGGGGCTGAGAGGCCTATTTCCTTCTTTAGCAAGGCTTTACAAGCTGCTGAGTTAAAATACACAATCATGGAAAAACAAGTATTTTCCTTGGTGAAAGCAACAAAGGTTTTCAGGCCTTATATCTTAAGTTCAAAACTTGTTTCTTATGTTCCCCACACCATGGTAAAAGACATCTTATCAGAGATGGATATCTCAAGCAAAAGAGGTAGATGGGTGAACAAACTATAGGAGTATGAAATGGACATCCAAACCACAAAGTTGGTGAGAGGTTTGGGTCTTGCTAAGCTCATGGCTAAGAGCAACTCGTAGATTGTGGAAGTGAATGAAGTAGAGGAAGAAATGACAGATGTTCTTGAGAAATAGGTAAGCTCTAAGTGGTACAAGGATGTAATATTTCACCTTAGACACCTATGCTGCCCTGATCATTTAAATAAAAATAAGAAAAGAGCCCTCAAGCTGGCTTCTCAAAAATACATCATCACTAACTTTGGGCTGGCTTGGAAGAACCCTGAAGGTGTCCTCTTGAAATGTATAACTAAAGATGAAGCTGCCAAGATAGTTTCTTATTTCCATGGGGGATTTTGTGGAGGACACTTTGTTGGAAGGGGTACAACACACAAAATTTTGAGAGCTAGTTATTGGTGGCCTACTCTTTTCAAAGATGCAACCCTGTTGGTTATAAAATGTGAAAGCTTCCAGCATTTCTCTAGAAAAATGAAAGCTTCAGGCTCCCTTCCTTTGCAGCATGTATCAATAGAAGCTCCTTTCAAACAATGGGGAATGGACTTCATTGGTGATATTTCAGACCCTTCTAGTGTTGGACATAAGTGGATCCTTGTAGCTACATATTACTTCACCAAGTGGGTAGAAGCAATCCCCACCAAGAAAACAACACACCAAATTGTTATGGACTTCTTGTTGAATCATATCATATGCAGATTTGGTGTGCCAATCAAGATTATTTCTAATAATACCATGTGTTTCAGAGCTAAGCCCTTGATGACAATGTGCAAGGAGTATGGAACCAATCTGACTTATGCTTCAAACTATAACCCTCAATGGAATGGACAAGTTGAGTCCAGCAATAAGAACTTTTTGAAGATCATTAGGAGAACCTTTGAGTTAAACAAGAGAAAATGGGGTGAACAACTAAAATTTGTAGTTTGGTATGATAGAATCACTGCCAAAAGAGCTACTGGTAAGAGCCCATTTGAGTTGGTGTATGGAACTCAAGTTCTTCTGCCCTTACATCTACAATTATCTTCATTTCAGTTTTTTCAACAACTTGAAGATCAGGAGGTCAGTCCATGTGAAGCATGGATTAATCAGATTGTTGAGCTGGATGAAGAAAGAAGAGCATCCCACCAAAGGCATGTCAGATTTAGAGAGAAGTTGAAGATGTTGTTTGACAAGAAGGTCACTCCAAGGGATTTCAATGTTAGAGATCTATTTTTTTGTGGGATAGCAAGCATGAATATAAGGGCAAACATGGTAAATTTGATGCATTTTTGATGGGTCCTTACTCCATTGATATCATAATTGGTGAGAATACCTTTTTCTCAAGGACTTAGATGTGGAATTACTTGAACTGCCTATTAATGGTAGGCATCTGAAGCATTTCTTGGATTAATCCCCAAATTTGAGGTATGCACCACTTGTACAGTGTATAGTATTTAGCTTTTGCTCTTTTTTTGGTGTTTTGTCAGTTCGTGGTTTGCCTTAGTGTGTGGCAGCCATTTTTCTCAGTTTCTCAGCTAGTTTTTAGTGGCTTTGGCTCATGACGCCTTTTGCCTAATAGGTTATTTTGGCACTTGGTCTACTTTTATTCTTGTGGCACTCACTGGGAGTGCCCATCCCAAAGTAGGAGCCGATGTTGGTGCCATTTTTGAGCTTGCACTATTTTTCCTTGAGTTTTCCTATGGTTTTCATGCTCTAGAACATTTTTGCTCTTGAATTGGTGGTCTATGTCTTTTCCCTCCAGATTGAATGCCTTAAAATGCTCATAAACTTGTTATTTTGTCCCAATTTTTATGAAATTAGCATGTGTGCCCTCTTTTGTGCCCTATTTTTTTCCAAAATCCGTGGGCTCTGCCGTTCTTTCATTTTTGACCGATCATGGAAGTTTAAAATTGATTGATTTGCACTTTTATTCCATTGAAAATATGATTCCATGATCAAAAATGTTTTAAAAACATGTTTCAGTTGGTTCAATTTTGATAAATTTTTCATCCTTAGAGAAAAAATTAAATTCTAGGGCATCCCTGGCATTTTCTCTATTTTTTATGGTCAGACGAGCATCATTTTCCCGTCAAATTTCATCTTCAACATTCTAGGGCATCGCTGGCAATTTTTGCATTGTTTGACAGTCATACGAGCATCCTTTTCCCGTCAAATTTTAGCTCAAACATCTTCTCATATGTGGTCATTTGTGGTTGGACAAGGTTTGGCGGGTTTGTTCTAAAAACTTAATGTTTTTTGGTTTTTGAAAAAAGGTGACAGTTCCCCCCGCAGCTCCACAGGCCCCAGAGGAGGTACACGTGCTGCAGATAGAGTGAAGGGCCTTAGGGCACTTTGGAAAATGCGTAGAAATGAAGAAAATCCCCTAAGGTCCACATCCAATCAGAGGTGGACATGTTTCCTTTTTTCATCAAAAGCAGAATGGAAGGTTAGAGGTGGACACGTGTCATGTTTTCATCAAAAGCGGGATGGAAGGCTGGTGAAGGACTTAGAAATTTTTTGCATTTTGGTAAAGGGAGAAAAATTTACGAAAAGGGCTATGGGTCCGTCAGCCCAATCAAGAGAGGACACATGGCAGGATCAGGGGCAGAAGGGAGTGTGGGTCGTCGAGGGAAAAAATGAAATATTGCCTTTATGGCAAAATGAGTTAGAGTGATAATTTGAAGCGTGGCTTCGTAATGAATCAGAGGGAGACACATGTCAAAAGAAAATGACAGAGGGGAGTGCGGTCCTCCGATGAGTTTTCAAAACTTTGAAATTTTGTGAAAGAAGTACAAAGCAAAAAAGGGAGTTATGGCCCCGCAACGAAGCAACGATCGCCACGTGTTAAGGACAAAAGTAGAGATGAGGGCCTGCAGAGATTTTTTTGAAAAATTTCATTTTTTTCCAAAAAAGGTGGAAATGTGTAGAATCGAGCTGCGATTCCGATGGGACTCACCTTGGGACACGTGTCAGCACCAAATCTCAAGGGTGGAGGGGTAGAGAAAAATGTCAAATTTTTACATTTTTTCAAAAAGTGTTAAAAAGTCAAAAAGTGATCCCAAACCCATTTCCAATCACATTGTGACACGTGGAGGGCTCAGATTGAAGGGAGAAAGGCAAATCAATGGTAACTGTGCATTTTTCAGTTTGGCCGCCATTTTTGCTCTAGGAAGTGTGGAAATACATTTTTGCATCGATTTTGATCGAATTTTTGGTGAATTTGTGTCATATGTGCCTACAAGGACCAATGCAATTGGTTTTGAGGATCAATTTGAAGATCAGATATGTTTTTGGAATAATTGTTTTCCCTAACCCGTCCAAAAATGTGAAATATCAAATCCAAAAGTTACAGAGTCAAATTTTGGAGGTATAGGGATGAAATAATGTAAGGAAGGGGTTCTGCATACTTTTCAGATGAAAAATGTGCCTCTAGAATGGATAATTATGTGAATTTTGCAGTGATTCACCTTTTTGAGGCACCTGACAACTTTTTGAATTTTTTCTATTAGATGTCCCTTTCAGCAAGTCATGAGTGAATTTGTAACAAAATAAGATGCCATAAGATATTCTTTTCTTGGGAAAGAAGGATCAAATGTAATAGAGAGAGATATATAATGCATGTTTTGAGACATGAAAATGGTCGGAAAATTGAAAATCATGAGAAAATTTTGAGAGAATCTCATCTTCTGAGAAACCCTCCAAAAAACCTGGTTAATGTCTTCTGTGTTAGATCTTCATTCATGTGGAGTTGGTTACAAGTGTATAGCCATCATACAGCTCTGAGATTGTTCCTGAAACTCTCCCTTGCTGATGAATCTAACAAGCTTTTGAATTAATCTATGATATTTTGGGCAATATGATTTATGTTATCATGTTTAAATGTCTGCAAATAGTTTTCCTTGTTCTTGTTGTAATCTTGCATTGAAATCTTTAGGAATCACACAGATTTCATCCTTATTGGTAGTTTAGTGGCATTTGCAATTTTATTTGTCAGAAGAGCTTTCATATGGAATTGAAAATAAGTAGTTTAAAATCACTTCACCTTAATTTATTAACAGAGATTGCTTGTAAGCTTTGGGGGTACCTTAGGCGTGATTTGATCAGAGATTTTGATGTTTAATTGATCCCTTTAAATCAAGATTTTGTGTTGAGGTCTCAAAAATGTGTGAAGAGTGCAAACCTAGGCCTCCATTTGTGTATCTCTTCTGGTTGAAAGAACATTCTGACTATTTTGAATCATTTTATCTGATAGTTTTTCAAATTTTGTAGATGTTGTCAAAGATCTGGTATATTCAAGTTTGTCTTGTCAATGTCCCACCAAAAAAAAATTATAAACAACTAATCCTTCCCCATACTACCCCTGTTTTGACCTGTATACCCACAGAAGATCAAAATCCATTTGTAAAAGTATGTAGAACAGATCAGGATTTCAAAATGTCTTTAGTAACCCTTGCTTTGCATTGAAAGTATCTCCATAATCTAGGAGTGACAACTTGTGAAAGTCAGATTTGGAGTATTGATCATATTTTCCCAAGGCCCTTTCCATACTATTTGCATAAATTGAGGGATATCTTCATCTCCTTCACCATTTGAGGGTTACAAAATAGGTTCTCTTACCTTGGTTGAAAGGCACAACCTAAAATAATTAGGACAAGATCAAGTCCTATTTGAGTGCTAACCATCTCTCCACAAATCTGAGTGCCAGTTACATCACATCCCTAGTTACAAAATGACATACATCATGATCTATTTGTCTTCAAGATTTATGTCATATCTTTAATGCTACTCAGACTGAAAAGGAGAACAAATTTGGGTACCAATACTAGTGGCACCACTGTTGGGGAATTCTTGAAAATATTTGAGATATTTGGATACATGTCAAACCCTGGTAATGTTTCTTACAAATGTTGCATATAAGTACATTGTTTAAGCATCATTTTATAACCATATTTGTAAGGATTAAGTGAAGATATAAGTTCTGCCTGCAATTTTATAAGTTTCCAACAGTTTTTGCACTTCATTTGCATTTGTGATTGATAAATTCAAGAAAAAGGAAGGTCTTATCCATAATTTTTGGCAAGATTGTTAGTGCTTATAGGTATTTGACAGAGTATTTTAGTGCATTTACACAACTAGGGTGAAAATCCGTAGTGGTGACTCCATGCTATTTTGATCTTGATAAATACCAGTGTCTTAAGCTTTCTGTCTTTTTTTTTTGTTAATCTCTGTAAAACTGGAAGGAAGAAGATCTCTCTTTAGGACGGACCCAAGTAGAAAGTTATTTCAGTAATTGTGAAAGACATTTTTAGAAGAAAGACAAGTTTGAAAGGTTTTTGAAGGTCAGACATCAGGCAAAGGTATATCCATTGGTGAGAGAGATCAGCCTTTAGTAGAGGATTATCACTCTTCTTCCAGTGATTTTGATTTAAGCAGTATTTAAAAAAAAAATTGTTTACTACAACTAGTGAAGGTCCTTCTGTTGTACCTGGTAAGTTCTCTTCTCAATCTGCACTTGTGTGCTTCAATTCAAATAAAAATTTCCAAGAAAATCCATACCTAGAGAATACTAGTTTTGTGAATCACATTCTTGTGCCCCAAAGACCTCTCACACCTCATCATTATGTTTCTCCTCTAAGATCAACACCTCAAAAAAATATGGCTCAGCCTAGACCTCCATTTTTTGTTAACACCTTTGGTCCTATAGAATTTAGAGGAATGGATAGTTATCCCAATGTTGTCCCTTAAGATGTCATAAATAGATTGCCAAAATTCCAAGGTAACAATGCAATAACTGGTGATCAACATCTCAATTTTTTTATTAACATGATGGAGGACTTTGAGATTGAGCATGAAGATGTCTATATTAAATTATTCATTCATACACTAAAGGAGGATGCAAGGGATTGGTACAAGGCTCTGCCTAATAATTCTATTGATTCTTGGACTGGGATGAATAATGCATATAGGTTGTAATATGGTGATAGGACTGATCCTAGATTTCTCTTTTCTAAATTTGAAAATATCAAGAAGAACCCCAATGAATCAGTTCATGACTTTAATACAAGATTTAATAGTACATTGAGGAGACTGCCTATTAATTTGAGGCCTTGTGATGAGTCTTGTTTAATCAAATATGTAGATGCATTTGACAAGAAAGTAGCCTATTACATAAGAGATAAGAAACCTACCAATTTCAGGTAGGCCTTTACCATGGCACTGCAGATTGAAAATAACATTAAGGTCATTGGGAAACCTCTCAAGAGGGATGGTGTAAAGTTGATAAACCTTGAAAAATCTCAAGCTAGCAAGGGTGCTGATTTGGAAGAGGTTGTGAAAAAATTGGTAGGGGTTTTCAAAGAAATCTCATACAAGTTAGCCCAGGCAGAGAAGGGAATTGGGCAGACTTCACAAGGTCAACAAAAAGCACAAAACCATGACATATTTTCCAATCATCCTAGGGGTGATTAGAGATCTGATGATAGAGGAAAAGGACCCATGGGGTCTGCAAATAGACATCCTCAAGCACGTGAAGGAAGAGTGTTACCTAATCGCCTAACTGCTAGGGTTACTGTTATTGAGGAATTTGTTGATATTGATATGTGTGATAGGTGTTTTCTGCCAAATCCTCCATGTGAAGTGGATTAGCAAGATGGTGAAGCTGATAATGAAGATGTAACTGATGATGATATCTACATGGTGGGCTGTTCTTCAAGCTCACAAGAAGGAACAAAATCAATTGAGGTAATAAGTGCAAGGACAGCCACAACCTTCTGGGATTTCATCAAAGGGGTACAAGTATTTCTTCCCCCTCATGCTCTTGAAGTTGATGTAGTGTAAGATTTTGAAATTCCTAACAAAGACTTTTAATACTTAATATATTTGATGATTAAGAAGTATACTGGTGGTATCCCTTCAATGGAAGATATAAAATTGTTGATGCAAGTTGTTGTAGCTCAAGAGAAATACTATAAAACTAGGAGAAAAGTTGTTAAGGGAGTTGGGCCTCAGGCCAAACCTAAAACACCCTTTCTCACAAGCATTCCCAAAGAATCTTCTAGAAGAGAAACACCTACCAAAATCTCTACTGTCCCAATCAAAAATTACAATACTCCTCATGCCCAACTTGTCAATAATCCCATGCCATGTGATGAATCTTCTTGTCTCCCTTCCAATGTTGCTTTGCCAAATAGTGTTCCCTATGACATAGCCCAAGTATTAAGCCAAATCAAAGTGAGTTTTCCAATCATTGAGTTGCTTAGAATTCTTGAGCACAAAAAGAGAGCATTTTAGTACTTGGGATTGAAAGAGGAGAAGAATACCCCAAGCAGAAATGTAAATGTTGTTTAGACTCCTCCTCAAATCATTGCAGACCTTGAAACACTACCACATTAGAGGATCTTAGAGAAACACCTGAGGTATACTCAGGGACATCCTTGGTTCATTCCCAATTGAAAGTTGATCAATTCTTTACAACTTTGATCATAAAGGATAGACTACTTCAAAATTGTATATTTGATTCCGGTGCATCATGTAATGGCATGCCTCTAGAAGTCATGAATGATTTGGATATCAAAGTGATAGCAAGCTATGGAAAGTGTACTATAATGGACTCAAGGGAAATTCTGGTAGTCGGTTGTGTGAAGGGTTTGGTGGTGCAACTTGCATCTTATCCTGGGAGGAATTTAAAATTGGATGTTGTGATTCTTGATTGCCCTGCCAAATGGGGTTTGTTATTATCAAGAAAGTGGGATTCCACCATTCCCATTGAAGTTAGCCTTGTAAAATTATATGGAGAAAAGACGATGTTGCATCTAATTGAGGATCCAAACAATGCTTCTTATGAACTATTATTTGTTGATGTTGATGTTGATAATTTTATTGGGTTTGCTGATGGTAAGGAGAACAAGATGGATAAGTCAAAGGTCCTTGAATAGGTAGGTTCTCCTTGGACCTTGCTTTTTGATGGAGCTTGCTCCAAATTTGGAAATGTTGCTGGCATAATTCTAATTTCTCCTAGCTTGGAAGAGTTTGGTTTTTCCTTCAAACTTAATTTTGAATGTACTAACAACATTGCTGAGTATGAAGCCTTGTTGTTGGGTCTGATAATTTCATGGAAGTATGGTGTCAAGGAGATCATTGCAAAAGTAGATTCAGATCTAGTTATTAAAAAAAATAAGAAAATTGTATGCTACAAAAAATCAGTGGATGAAACAGTAAAAACATGTAGTTTGGGACCTAATTGAGATGGTTGATTCCTTCAACATTGTGCATCATGATAGAATTTTGAATGTTTCTGCTGAAAAGTTAGCAATGTTGGGGTCAAGATTTGGAAATTGCACCGTTTCACCTTATTATGAGTACAATATTGAAGTGTTAACTAGGCCAACTGTCCCTGACAACATGAAGCATTGAAATTTTTTTAATGATGATGCTCGAGTGCAAAGGTTCTTACAAAATCAAGGTGAGTTTGCAAATAAGAATATTGATTGGGAACCAATGGTATGTGTGACTTAAGGAAGAGAGAATTTGTTTGGAAAGGATATTACCCAATTGAAAAATAACACCATTCCTAGAGGTCTTGTTGCACTTGAGTCAAATTTTAACAATGTTGATTACATCATCAACAGAAACATGTCTACCTCAAGGGATGTGGAAGAGCATAACTTGGGCACTAATGATAAACCAAGAAAAGTTTGGTTGAGAAACAATCTAAACAAAGAAGAAAAATAGTCCTATGTTGAACTATTGAAGAAATATCAGGATTTTGTTTCTTGGTCTTATTCAGAGCTGAAAACATATAGAGAGGACTTGTTTCAACATGAGATTCCTCTTGAAACAAATGCCAAACCATTCAGACAAAAGAAGAGGAAAATTAATCCACTCCTCTCCTTTGAATATGTAAGATGAATTGAAGAAATTAAAAGAGGGAGGGATCATTCTGCCCATAAGGTATTCATCTTGGGTTGCAAACCTTGTGCCAGTCAGAAAGAAAAATGGAGACATCAGACTTTGTGTAGACTTTAGAAATCTGAATAGAGCTTCATTAAAACACAAGTATCCTTTACCAAACATGGAAAACATGCTACAGTTATTGACTGGATCTGAATTGTGGTTCACCTTGGATGGTTTCTCTGGCTACAATCAAGTTGTTGTCAAGGAGTCAGAAAGATTTAAAATTTCCTTTACCACTCCTTGGGGAACATATGTTCATGTAAGAATGCATTTTGGTCTCATGAATACTGGGGCTACCTTCTAAAGAGCAATATATGTTGTTTTTTCTGGTTATATAAAAGACTTCATTGTAGTTTATCAGGATGATGTGAATATGTTTTCGAGGAGCAGGAAAGATCACTTGCAGAACTTGGAAAGAATGTTGATCAGATGTAGAGAATATGGAATTTCTCTCAATCCAAAGAAGTGTCATTTTGGGGTACAAAAGGCCAAGTTTCTTGGTCATATTGTTTCAAAGGCTGGTGTCATGATTAACCATGAGAGGGTAGAAGCAATCAATAAAGTTTCAATTCCAAGATAGTTTCTGATAGTTGAAATGTATAACTGAAGATGATGCTCCCAAGATAGTTTTTGATTTCCATGGGGGAGTATGTGGAGGACACTTTGCTCGAAGGGTTACAACACAAAAAATTTTGAGAGCTATTTATTGGTGGCCTACTCTTTTCAAAGATATAACCCTGCTGATTATAAAATTTGAAATCTTCCAGCGTTTCTCTGGAAGATGAAATCTTCAGGCTCCCTTCCTTTTCAGCCTGTATCAATCGAAGCTCTTTTCAAACAATGGGGAATGGACTTCATTGGTGATATTTCAGACCCTTCTAGTGTTGGACATAAGTGGATCCTTGTAGCCACATATTACTTCACCAAGTGCGTAGAAGCAATCCCCACCAAGAAAGCAACACACCAAGTTGTTATGGACTTCTTGTTGAATCATATCATATGCAGATTTGGTGTGCCAGTCAAGATTGTTGTTGATAATGTCATGTGTTTCAGAGCTAAGCCCTTGATGGTAATGTGCAAGGAGTATGGAACAAATATAACTTATGCTTCAAACTATAACCCTCAAGGGAATGGACAAGTTGAGTCCAACAATAAGAACTTGTTGAGGATCATTAGGAGAACCTTTGAGTTAAACAAGAGAAAATGGGGTGAATAACTAAAATTTGCAATTTGGGCTGATAGAATCACTACCAAAAGGGCTACTGGTAAGAGCCCATTTGAGTTGGTGTATGGAACTCAAGCTCTTCTGCCCTTACATCTACAATTATATTCATTTTATTTTTTTCAACAACTTGAAGATCAAGAGGTCAGTCCATATGAAGAAAGGATTAATCTAATTGTTGAGTTGGATGAAGAAAGAAGAGCATCCCACCAAAGGCATGTCATATTTAGAGAGAGGTTTAAGATGTTGTTTAACAAGAAGGTCACTCCTAGGGCTTTCAATGTTGGAGATATAGTTTTTTTGTGGGATAGCAGGCATGAAGATAAGGGAAAACATGGTAAATTTGATGCATTTTTATGGGCCCTTACTCCATTGATATCAGAATTAGTGAGAATACCTTTTTCTCAAGGACTTAGATGGGGAATTGCTTGAAATGCCTACTAATGGCAGAAATCTGAAGCATTTCTTGGATTACTCCCCAAATTTGAGGTATGCACCACTTGTACAATGTATAGTATTTGGCTTTTTCTCTGTTTTTGGTGTTTTGTCGGTTCACGGTTTGCCTTGATGTGTGGCAGCCATTTTTGTCGGTTTCTCGTTTGGTTTTTGGTGGCTTTGGCTCATGACTCCTTTTTCCCAATGGGTTATTTTGGCACTTGGTCTACTTTTATTCTTGTGGCACTCACTGGGAGTGCCCATCCCAGAGCAGGAGCCGATCTGGGTGCCATTTTTGAGCTTGCACCATTTTTTCATGAGTTTTCCTTTGGTTTACATGCTCTAGAACATTTTTTCTCTTGAATTGGTGGTCTGTGTCTTTTCCCTCCATATTGAATGCCTTGAAATGCTCATAATTTTTTTTTTGGTCCCAATTTTAATGAAAATAGCATGTGTGCCCTCTTTTTTGCCCTAAGTTTTCCAAAATCTGCGGACTCTACAGTTTTTTCATTTTTTCTTGATAGTGGAAGTTTAAAATTGATCGATTTTCACTTGTATGCCATTGAAAATCTGATTCCATGATAAAAAAATTCTTTGAAAATATGTTTCAGTTAGTTCAATTTTGATAAATTTGTCGTCCTTAGAGAAAAAATTAAATTCTAGGGCATCCCTAGCATTTTCTCTGTTTTTGACGGTCATACGGGCATCCTTTTCCCGTCAAATTTTAGCTCAAACATCTTCTCATACATGGTCATTTGTGGTTGGACAAGGTTTGGCGGGTTTGTTCTAAAAACTTAACGTTTTTTGGTTTTTGGAAAAATGTGAAAGTTCCCCCCATAGCTCCGCAAGCCCCAGAGGAGGTACACATGTTACAAGCATAGTGAAGGTAGATGGGCGGGTCGTTTTGTGCCTTAGATCACTTTGGAAAATGCATAGAAATGAAGAAAATCCCCTAAGGCCCGCATCCAATAAGAGGTGGACACATGTCCTATTTTCATCAAAAGTAGGATGGAAGGTCAGAGGTGGACACGTGTTATGTTTTCATCAAAAACGGGATGGAAGGCTGGTGAAGGACTTAGAAAATTTTTGCTTTTTGGTGAAGGGAGAAAAAATTGTGAAAAAGGCTACGGGTCCGTCAGGCCAATCAAGAGAGGACACATGGTAGGATCAAGGGCAGAAGGGAGTACGTGCTGTTGGGGAAAAAAGGAAATATTGCCTTTTTGGTAAAATGAGTTAGAGTGATAATTTGAAGTGTGGCTCCAAAATTAATCAGAGGGAGACACATGTCAAAATAAAATGGTAGAGGGAGTGCAGGCCGCTGATGAGTTTTGAAAACTTTGAAAGTTTGTGCAGGAAGTATGAAGCAAAAACAGGAGTTATGGCCCCACAGCAAAGCAATAATTGTTGTGTGTCAAGGACAAAAGAAGAGATGCAGGCCTGTGGAGATTTTTTGGAAAAATTTCCTTTTTTCCAAAAAAGGTGGAAATGTTTAGAATCGAGCTGTGATTCCAATTGGACCCACCTTTGGACACGTTTCAGTGCCAAATCACAAGAAAATTTTGAGAGAAGCTCATCTTCTGAGAAACCCTTGAAAAAACCTGGTTAATGTCTTCTGTGTTAGATCTTCATTCATGTTGAGTTGGTTACAAGTGTATAGCCATCACACAGCTCTAAGCTTTTTCCTGAAACTCTCCCCTACTTATGAATCTAACAATATTTTGAACTAATCTATGTTATTTTGGGCAATATGATGTTTGTTATCATATTTAAATGTTTGCAAATAGTTTTCCTTGTTCTTGTTACAATATTGCATTGAAATCTTTAGGAATCACACAGATCTCATCCTTATTGATATTTTAGTGGCATTTGCAATTTTATTTGTCAGAAGAGATTTCATCTAGCATTGAAAATAAGCAGTTTAAAATCACTTCACATTCATTTGTTGATAGAGATTGTATGTAAGCCTTTGGGGGTACCTTAGGTGTGATTTGATCAGGTTTTGATGTTTAATTGAGCCCTTTAACTCAAGATTTTGTGTTGAGGTCTCAAAGATTGTGTGAAGAGTGAAAACCTGGGCCTCCATTTGTGTATCTCTTTTGGTTGAAATAAAATTCTGACTGTTTTGAAGCATTTTATCTGATAGTTGTTCAAATGTTGTAGAGGTTGTCAAAGATCTACCATGGTCAAGTTTTTCTTGTCAATGTCCCACCAAAAAATCATTCTAAACAACTAATCCTTCCCCATACTACCCTTGTTTTGACCTGTATACCCACAGAAGATCAAAATCCATTTGTAAAAGTATGTAGAATAGATCAGGATCTCAAAATGTCTTCAGTAACCCTTGCTTTTCATTGAAAGTATCTCCATAATCTAGGAGTGACAACTTGTGAAAGTCAGATTTGGAGTATTGATCATATTTTCCAAAGGCCCTTTCCATACTATTTGCACAAATTGAGGGATATCTTCATCTCCTTCACCATTTGAGGGTTACAAAATAGGTTCTCTTACCTTGGTTGAAAGGCACAACCTAAAACAAATAGGACAAGATCAAGTCCTATTTGAGTGCTATCCATCTCTCCACAAATCTGAGTGCCAGTTAGATCACATCCCCGGCTACAAAACGACATACATCATGATCTATCTATCTTCAAGCTTCATGTCATATCTTTGATGTTGCTCAAACTAAAAAGGAGAAAAAAATTGGGTACCAACACCGGTCATGGAACATATTCTAGAGGAAGTAATTGAATCAGAAATGTTATCTATGATAGATAGTTTCTTCGGTTATAATCAGATTGAAGTGGCTAGAGAAGACCAAAATAAAACCATGTTCACCACACCCTAGGGTACTTTCACGTATATAAGAATGGATTTTATTTTGATCAATGCTAACGTGAATTTTCAAAGGGCCGTGGATATGGCATTCACAAATTATAAAGACAAAATCATCGTGATATACCTAGATGACATGATAGTTTTCTCAAAGAAAAGAGGAGATCACCTAAGAGATTTACATAAAATATTACAAAGGTGTAGACTTTATAAGATCTCCCTAAATCCAAAGAAATCCATGTTTGGAGTTACGGAAGGTAAACTCCTAGGTCATATTGTTTCTAAACAAGGATCTAAAATCATTCCTAAGTGCGTTTAAGCTATCAAAAATCTTACCTTTCCTACAAGTAAGCTTGGAGTCCAATCATTCTTTGGAAAGGTGAACTTTTTGAGAAGGTTTGTTCTAGATTTTATCGAGCTAACTAAATAAATTGATGATATGATGAAAGGAAAAGATTCCTTCAAATGGTTAAAGGAAGGTAGAAAAGCATTTGAGAAAATCAAGGGTAATATTGCAAAAGATCCTACATTAGTGTTCCCCGATCTTTAAAAGGATTTTATAATCTATTGTTATGCTTCACCGCACACAATATTTTCCATCTTGACTCAATAAAAGAAAGAGGGAATCAAATCTCCTATTGGATTCATGAGTTATGGATTAAAGAAACATGAACTCAATTACACTCCCCTTGAGAGGCATGCGTACGCGGTGGTGAGATCTTTGAAAAATTTCAGGTACTATGCATTGAATTCTCACACTAAAATATTAGTACCAGAAACCGTAGTTAAATCGATGTTGACACAGTAGGAACCATGATATAAAAGAGGTAACTGGGTCTCCAAGATCCAGGAATATGATTTGGACATCAGGCCTACCAAGTTGGTTTGAGGAAGAGGACTCTGCCAACTCATTGTAGAGAATGAACCATAAAAGGACTCTAACGAAGAACCAGTTGAGGAAACTTTACCACTGGTGGTTTTTGTCAGTACCACAGATGAATGGTATTCTGATATAGCCTAATTTATTACATATGGAGAGTGTCTAGAAAATCTAACAAGTAAGGAAACTGAATTATCAAACTAAGAGCTGACAGGTACGTCCTTTGGGACAACACTTTGTTCAAGAAAGGAATTAACGACATATTTCTTAGATGCGTTGATAAAGAACAACAACCTAGGTTGTTGGAAGCCTTTCACAATCATGTTTGCGGTGGTCATTTCTCTGGCCCAGTGACGGCTCATAAAATTCCATGAGCACATTATTACTGGCCCACTATGTTTTTCGATGATCAGAAATGGGTAACAAAATGTGAAGCTTGTTAGCAATTTGTTGGAAGACCAAAATTGGCAGCTTTGCCTTTGAATCTAGTTGTCATTGAAGAACCCTTTCAACAATGAGGTTTATATTTAATTAGAGTTCTGAATTTGAACTCCAGTGCTAGTCATACTCACGTGCTCACTGCAAATAACTACTTTACGAAGTGGGTTGAATCTATACCAGTAAGAAAAACATCCACTGTGGTAATGTGTGACCTAATCAAAGAGAATATATTGGTTCATTACAGGATTCCACACAAGATCATGATGAAAAATGCCTCTAACTTCTCTTCTGTAGAAATGATAGGTTTCTGTTATGGGTATGGGATATCTTTTTCTCATTCATCAGATTATTACCCACAGGGAAATGGTTAGGCAGAATCCAGTAACAAAAACATCATTAATATCATGCACAAGTTAGTATAAGAAAATCAAAGAACTTGGAACAAAATGTTATAATATGCATTTTTAGTTGATTGTATAACACCAAAAATGGCAATCAGAGGGTCTCCATTTCAGCTCTTGTATGGAACCGATGCTCAAATTCCCATCACATTGGAGTTACCAACATTGCAATTATCTCAAGCAGTTGATGATGAATGCTTCACCAATGCATTTGACAAAAGGATCATGTTCCTAAGAAATCTTGAAGAACAAATAATTCAAGTGGAAAACAGGATCGAGGAACATCAATCCAAAGTGAAGAGGTTGTTTGATAGGAAAACTAAGGAGAGGAAATTCCAAAGAAATGGCTTAGTTCTTCTTTGGAATGAGAGACGGGAAGCAAAAGGAAAACATGAGAAGTTTGATTTGTTGTGGTTAGGTCCTTCCAAGATCAGACATTTTTGTGGGGATAACACCTATTACTTTTCGTATCCTGAAGGAACTCATTTTCCTTTGCCCTACAATGGGAAATATCTCAAACATTATCAAAATTGAAAATGGGTTGTCCCCCTTATGTACATAGGTGATGAGGATTTTTGTTTGTTTCTTTTCCCTGTCTTTCTACATCCTCTCTTGTATCATCCCATTTTTGTGCCCCATAATTTTTGGGATCATGTTCATTAATATTTTGGTCATAGTCCGTTGTTGTGTCCATGAAGTCCTTGTCCCCAATTAGAGCCAGTTTTTATCAGTCAATTTTGACTTCATAAAATTAATAAAAATAGAAATTTTGAAATTTTTCAAAAGTGTTACTTTGCATGATCTATCGCTCTCATCACAATCATCTCATTTTTGTGATCATTTCAGTCTTCATTTTGTCCATTTCTGGCGAGAACTCCTCCCGCCAGGTCTCAAACTGTGTTAAATATTTAATTAATTAATTACTCTTTGTTTGATAAAATTAATTTTTAATAACTATGGGGTTTTTAATTAAATAAATATTAATTAAAATTAATTCGACAAGATTTATTTTAATTACTAGGGAAAATAAGCTTTTGTTTCCCATTGTTGGGGATGCCAAATTGGCTTCCCGGACCCGGATTTCCCCTTTCTTGGAATTTTTTTTTTAATTCTTCGCTTGTGGGATTTCATCCCCCGATTGCCAAATTAACGAATTAGAAAACGGGGAAAAAATCTCTTGAATTCCCACATGGGGAAATAAAATGGGGATTGTCAGCCCGCCTTGCCATTTCCGCTGGCAATTGGCTATTTATTTCCCCACTTCCCCCTGACAATTAATGCCACTACTCGGGAAAGAGGGAATTTGTTTTAATGGGATGAATAAGAAATAGTTTTGAGGAACCTTCCTAAATCCTCATCCGTCAAACTCCTTGTTAAAAGTCATGCGAAGTAAATAAGAAGCTTGGAGGATTTTAGTTTTTCCAAACTCCTTATTATTTCCTCTGGGTGTATACATCACAGGTTTTAAAAGAATAAAGGAAGCTTTTGTTGAAGGAAGAAATAAGGAACAATTTGAATATCCCATGCATGTATGAAATAAAAAAATAGCAGTATTTAAGAGTCAAAACTCAATCTCCAAGATGCTCCACACATTCTAGAGGTCTTTCACCACGCATAGGCAACAGAAGGAACAAGTTTCCACTCATTTTTCAAAACAGAATAGTCTAAAGAATATGTTTTTGTTTTGATTGGGGAGGTCAAATCTAGAAGGAGATCTAAACTGGTAAATGAATAAAATTTTAAGCTTGTAATTTAATCTAAGTGCCAATGCAAAAGTCAAAAGAAAAGACAAATTGTAGACCTACGTGTAAAGCAATAGAACAGTCCAAAAAAGAGACATTTTGTTTTGCTAAGTATCTCCATGCATATCCTGAAGGAAAGATTGTAAAAAGGTTGCGCAAGAGGTAAAACATAGATCAAAGGAGGCCATGTAGCAGGGAGGAGAAGGCATTTTTCAATTCCTAGGAGCAAGAATAAATCTATCCTTTAAAAAAAAAATTGTTTTGTTGTTTGTTGAAAGCCAAAGGTCACACATTGAATGGAAAGAAAAAATAAAACATCAGTTTCAACGCCTAGCTAAAGAAAGAGATCATGCCCCATGCATAAGGATATTCCATGCATTTTTCATGAGAATAGTCTAAAACTAGCAAAAAGAACACAACCTTTCACGCACAACCTAAAGGAAAGGAAATACACAGGAAGAAGTTTCAACGCATTGGTCAAATACAAGACAAATTATTTTAAAATTCCAACACATTGCACAAAGCAATTAGTCCACACAAGAAGAGATGAATGAGAAAAATTTCCCACACAAAGGAAAAGAAAAAACTCCATGTTTTAGCAGGTTTTTCACGCTAAACAAGGAAGAAGTTTCAATGCAGCAAGGAGGGAAATCAGAATAAAATAGCCATGCATTGGGACAACATAAAGATTAAGGAACAATAGTTACAACACCAAAGCTTCACCATGCATTCCTCAACATCTCCAGTAGAAAATAGGAAACCATGCATTCTCTAGGTGTATCAACACATTTGCAAGAAGATTCAACAAGTATTTTGATGCATCAATCAGAAGATCGCAAGAAGAAGTAAATCTCAAAGTACACGGTCATTAAAATCAGATGAGTTTCATGCATACCAAGGAGAATTTTCTCTGGCGAATTAAATAAAAAAATCAGGATATTAGAAATTGGGTGATTTTGTTTATTTAAAATAAATAAATAAATAAATCATTGTCGCCAGAGTTGAAATTCGAGCCTAGTCTCAGTGTGATGTATTATTAAAAAAAATTGTAACTGGGACTGGTTGTTATTATTGTTATTTTTAAAATAATAATAATAATAATAATAATTAAACAAGTCATATTATTCTTGCATTGACGGGGGTTTTGGAGACTGAGACCCGGCCCCGCTTGCATGTTTTACGTTCCTGAGTCATTTTTATGTAAAATTCATAGTGGACGAAAAATCTAATAACTCTATAGGAAGATTGAGTCCAAGTCAATGGAGAAATCGAATAAATTTGTGCTCAAGTATGAATTCCAAGGAATCATCCCTCCCAGTTCCATTAAGTCGACATATGACAATATCACTGATACAAATCTGGGTCACATCAATGTGCAAGAATTCTTCGATAGGGTGAAAAATGAAGGCAAAACCATATTCTCGGATAGGCTTTACCATAGTGGTCTACCCAAAGAAACAACATTTCCTGTCTCAGTGCAGTCTCCAAAGCTAGTTATCGCTTGTGTGGAGCATTATGATCTTGAGAGAAGAGAAATTTTTAAAGATAATCACGATCCTTTCCTCTTAATCAAACTAGAGCACATTGAGGAATTGCTTAACATACCTGACTTCCCTGATAATGCAAATATCACTTGATATTCAACACAATAATTTTGGGCGGAAGAGCCTCTCAAGTGGAGAAAGATGGCTAATAACATCTGGTTAGTGACCAAGAGGCCTCAAATTGACCGGCTTCCTAAAGAATTGTACCACATTGAGTTCATGGAAGAAATCGAGGACGTGATTACTCTCCTAAGTTTAGTTTTTGGTTTACCCTTTGGCAGTATTTTCCACCAATGGATGTATCAGTTTATCTATATCATCCTTTCCAAGAGAGAGTTTTTGGATTGGGCCACCATCATCACCGATACCCTTCATAAATATTTGATTGAATTAAAGATGACTGGATGTTTCTACATGACATCATATTTGACTTATGCAGTGGTAAGAAGAAGCTATTTTATAAACTCAAAACAAGAGGAGTCATGGGTCCATCAAATAGTTTCTTCCATTATTACCCACAAATAAGTTTCAAAAATAGTTCTCACCATTTCAGAAGGGTCAACAATGCATTTACCTTCCACGTGATTCGGAACCTGAATAAGAATACAGAGGAAATATTTTCCAAAGAATCCATGAGTGTCATTTCCCAATGGGGAACATGGTTTATTCAATTTTCATATTTTTCCTACATTCACGTAAGTGGCTTTGCAGTTACTCCATGGAAACTTCCTAAGTACATCAGTGACAAATGGGCATTAATGGAGCTTGTGCAACAAATATTCCAAGTTCACTATCTTCTCAGTGAAAAGCATCGTTCAGGAATTCATTTCCCAATCCAAATCAGGGAATACCAGTGTCCAAATATCTTTAGTGCACAACTCATGGAAAATAAGTTTTCCCTCATCACAATTCATCCATATATGAAGAGATCCTAGTTTGATATCAATTGATATATGCAGAAGATTCTTGGAGCAAAGTATCAACATAACCCCACCATGAAAGATTTCTCGGCTGCCTATTCAGATGAGCATTAAGTAAGAAAATGAGAGTTTTCTCTCCTAAAACTTTCTCAAATCAAGGCCTTTCGCACCAAGATCCCTCTAGATTCATTTGTAAATGATGATGAAGATGTTATTGATCCTTCATATGATGCATTTTCTTTTACCTCATTGCCCCGAATTGACTGACCAAAAGAGATGAATTTTATCTTGATAGGAAGAATCAACCAATCCTTGGAAGAAGCATATCTTCGTATGAAAGAGAATTTGCCAAGTTATACTCAATTCAATAAAATACTTTAGGATCACAAAAATTTCCAACTTGAGGATGTCTTCATTCAACCAAAGCCCCTTCTCAATCGAGCTCTGTGTCATCCAATCATACGCAACTAGTAAGAAAGGAGTGGTTACAAAAATCTACTTCACTGAATAATGTGTCACGAGGAGAAAAACCTATGGGTCCTAGCCCCAGTGAAGGAAGAGAGCATGTATCTATATTTTCTACTTAAAGTAGAGATTCTTCTACTCACATTGTTAATAGTTCTCAGAATCTGGTGACAAACGATCCCCATCCATGCCTTGCACAAGCATCAACTCAGGTGTAGGTTAGTCAAAATATTGAACACTTCAGAACCTACAGTTCGCGAAGAGATTTCCCAAAATCTCCCAAATGAGAAGGATGTGGATATCAAGGTTATTTCTCTTGAAATCAAGGTCATGGAAAGGATTATTACAGAATATCATGATGTCAAGAACATTGAGAATGTTGCTTCAAGCTCCAGGATTTTGTATGCATAAATAGTGAATGATACTCCTTTCTTGGTTGATTGTGATGTCAAGAAAAGGAAGAGGGTTGTCAAGGCAATTGAAATTGATTTTGATGCCCTTTTCAAACTTTCAAATGATTTCATTCCCAAGAAGCCTAAAGTTCTTCTTTGAATAATGGTGGATACTGACAGAAATAGATTTGTAGATGATCTTTTCATCCCATAAGTTGACAAGGAGCGTGATTCCATGACATCTACTGATTATGAAGTTTCCATACATGGAATTTGGAGGTCCGCATTGGAAATTTACATGGAGATGGCTCAAGATTCAATTGATATCATGCTCAAGAAACTTGAGAAATATAAGTCTCAGAATTCTCAGCTCAAGGCTAAAAAGAATCAATTGGTGGAATATGTTTAGTATTTGATAAATCCCATATCATCCACTTTCCCAGTACCTGATGCAGTGGTTTCCCCTGATGAAGAAACTCTCAACTTATCAAAATAAATAAACACATTGGGCCATGTCACTAAAACTTGGCTTCCAGAGATTCTCATTTTAGGCCAAGAGACGATCAAAATAGTGGTTAAGCTCCATGAAGATGTCAGTGCGTATCTTGATCCATTTCTTTATTTCAAGAAAAAAATTGTTTCTAACATATAAAATTTGGATGATATATTGCCCAGTTTGCAGGAGGTGACAAGTATGGAATCCTTAATTTTAGCCATTGAAGGAATTCTCAAATTTGAACATCAAGGGACACGTTTTATTTTGTGTCAGCATCTCAAATCAAGTAAGATGCTTCTCAAGGATTCTATGATCCATTATGAGAGCATATGTAATGATGCCTTTACTTCACTCACCTTTATTCAAGAATTCATAGCTGAGATCCCTTGCAACCTCATAAATGAGAATAATCAAAGGTGTTCATTGGAACATGTGTAAGGGAAATTTTCACAAGTTTTTAAGGACATGTATGCTTCCACCAATAATTTCTTGTTAGCTTCAATGGAGCATTGCATCAAATTAAAGAACTTGTTTGAGAACGCTCAATCAAAGATGGTTAATTTAAATGATATGCCAAGTAGGATTTTGGAATTGTAGGTATTTTGTGAGGCTATTCGTTGACCAAATGAACCTCCAGAAGAAGAAAATATGTTTGAAACATTGGGAAGGTTGAGATCCTTTCAATTGGTGAAAGTTGTAGATCCTAATTTCACTGATGGTTCAAGGAGATAGTTTTCTTGGTATCTAACGAAGTGGGAGAGTCCATTTCTCATACATTTGAGATAGGAGGACCCCATTTCAATGGATAAGGCACTGGTTATTATTGTGTGTTTTTAAAAATGGGATTTTAAGAAATGAATGTTGTTATTTAGGTTTCTTTCAGAAAATTGTGGATAACTTAAGTGATTTATTTTTTTAGTTGACTTTAATAAAATTGGTTGAAAAATTCAAAGGTCACTTAAGTGCCTTATTTAATGTTCATGTAAAAACCTAACTACTTTGTAACCAACTTTTGGGTTATAAAAGGAAGTGATGGGATCATTTGTAAAGGGTGAATTTTGAGAGAGGAGAAGAAAATATTTTTGTGTGCAAGCTTTGTTCTAGGAAGAAACTTTGTGTTCTTTTGTGAAAGCATTTTAGAGTTAATGAAATATGAACTTTTTGTCTCATTCATTATCTCTTGTAACATTTGATGTTCTTATGTTCATTAGATGTTAGATGTTTAAATATTTTATGAAAATATTGTCTTTGATATTATTATCAACATTATTAAGTTATTGCTCTTATTCACAGTGATCAAGCTCTACTATTTACTTGCTCATGTGTGTTCCATTTTACTCATTCTCATTTAGTTGATGCAAACTCTATTTTATTTGTGTTAGTTATTTATTGTTCTTCTCCATGCAATATTAGGCTCTAATTTTACCTAACTCTTACATGTTCCTTCCATTTATTCCATTCCATCTCCCTCATTCACTTTTATTTCGATTAATGTTCCAAAACACCCATACATACAATTTTGAATGTACAGATGTAAATACAGTTTTGGTTTTCAATAAAGGCAACCTCACCTTCATTAAGGAGGGAATTCATTACCATACTGTTGCATGTCATTTGCATGCATGTAAATCCATATGCCAATAGATTTATGCCACCTCTTCTGAACCAAAGGAAAACTCATCTCAATCTGATAGCGACGCAGATTCCCAATGTAGCTTCTATGAGGATCTTGCCTCTACTAACTTATTCCCTGATTCATTTTTCCTTAATTTATCCAGATCCAATCCTCAAACCAATTGCAAATAAACCCTTGTATATCCCAAAATTTTAGATTTGGATCAACAATTTCACGTGCCAATCAATTTATTTGAGAACGATGAGTCATTCACATAATTCATGGGACTTAGGGATTCTATTCAGGCTGGGGATCATAAGAAAGGGTTTGTAATTCAACTAGACACCTATGAATAATTTGGAGAAGAAGTAGAGATGTGTGGATGCTTGAATAAGAAGGTCACAAAAAAGAGTAAGAATACTTCAATGAAGCCTTATGGAAAGGATAAACACAAGTCTCATAGTGACAGACTTTTTGAAGTGCTCGTAGATAAATAGAATGAAGAACCTATGGACATAATGATCTATCCATTCAAGGATGGTGGTGAGATACCTAAGGAGGTTGAACTTACTCTTCCCCTTGATCCTACCTAGATGGAGGATGCTTCTAAGATGCTTATGGAAGAAACCATCAATGTTAACATTGGCTCAGAAGAGGAACCTAGAATGATAAAGTTGGGAGCTTCGCTCTCAACTCAAGAACATAAGGTTTTTTTTGAGCTATTACGAGAATATTCATATATATTTGCATGATCATATGCCGATATGCATGGTTTGGACCTAAAATTGGTCATGCACAACCTCATTGTGCAACCAAACGTCAAACCCATCAAACAGAAGTTAAGAAAGATACATCCTAAAATTACACTCCTTGTCAAGGAGAAACTGGAGAAATTATTAGTTGCTAATTTGATTAAGCCCATTGAATATTCAAATTGGATATCCAACATAGTCCCTATGCAGAAGAAACCTATTGGCATAAGGATCTGCACTGATTTCCATGACATCAATAAAACATGTCCCAAGGATGACTTCCCCTTGCCTAACATTGATATGATCATTGATTCCACTGTTGGTTATGAAATTTTGTCCTTAATGGATGGGTTTTTAGGTTATAACCAAATCATAATTACAGAGGAGGATCAACCAAAAACAACTTTCATCACCCCTTGGGGGAAATTTTGTTCCAAGGTCATGCCTTTCAGACCCAAGAATGTCGGGGCCACCTATCAGCATGTAATGATAGTCATCTTCCACAACATGATGAATGAAATCATGGAGGACTATGTTGATGATATCTTGGAAGAGTCCAAAAGTAGAGCAGAGCATCCTAAAGTGCTAAGACATATTTTCCAACATCTCTAGGATTACAAGGTACACTTAAACCCTAAGAAGTGTGTCTTTGGAATTTTGTCAGGAAAAATCATAGGTTTCATTGTTTCATAGAGAGGAATAGAGGTATATCCTACCAAGGTTACAAATATCTCAGAAATGCCTCCACATACAAATCTCAAACAACTGAGAGGTTTACAAATAAAAATTTAGGCAATCCACCATTTTATTTCACAACTTGCAGATAAGTTCCACCCATTTATGCATCTCCTTAAGAAGGATGTTGCATTCAAATGGGTACTAGACTATCAAAAGGAATTTGAACTACATAAACAATACCTTTTCAACCCTCCCATACTCATGCCACCTACCGCAGGTGTACCTCTCCTCTTGTACATCTCAGCTAACCAATTTGATATTGGTGCACTGCTTGCCCAATATGATCTAGACCATAGAGAAAGGGTAGTTTATTACCTCATTCACACTCTGATTTCCTATGAGTTAAATTACCCACAGATTGAAAAGTTCTGCTTAACAGTCATCTTCACCTTTCAAAAAATTCACCATTATCTCCTTAACAACAAAACCAAGCTAATATCTAAGTTGATCCTTTAAAATAGCTTCTATCTAAATCTGCTCTTACAGGACGAATGGCTAATTGGATCATTCTCCTAAGTGAATTTGACATAGATTTTGTAAACCAGAAGTCCTTGAAAGGACATGTATTGGTGGATCAATTGGCAGAATCTCCTCTATTAGGAATGGAACCTTTGTGTCTCAACCTGTAAGATGCATCCATGATGTATGTTGAAGAGTCTATGGAGTGGCAAAATCCATTTTGATGGCTCATTCACTTTCCACGGATTAAGAGCAGGAGTAGTCCTCATCACTCCCATAGGTGAGGTTATCCCAAGAGCATTCTGTTTGGGATTCCCTTTAACTAATAACATTGTAGAGTATGAGGCACTCATTACTAGCCTCAAGTTTTCTATCACTTGGAATATCATAAAACTATGAGTCTGCTATGTACCTTGGGATATGATAATATAATATATATGGGTTGATGGAGATGCCGACATGTGGCACACATCCCCTTAGTTATATGTATGGGTTCACATGGGATATGATAATATAATGTATATGGGTTGATGGAGATTTCGACATGTGGCACACATCCCCTTAGTTAGTTATATGGGCTCACATAGGAATTAATTATATTGGGTAAATGGGTCGGCCTACATTGGGATTAAGTGTTACCCATCCTATTTAAAGGATGTGAGTATAATTATGAGGAGTCATGAATGTATGTATGAGTTTATTCTTCTACTTGGTAGAGGTTTATTGGAGGTGTCCCCCTCGAAGTGGATTCCCATCTTGGGAGATTGTGGAGTTACTCCTTCCTTAAGGAGCATTGTATGGTGTTTCCCTACCTTAAGGGTATTATTTTGAATATATTTCATATTAGGGCATCTTGGCCCCCCATATCTCTTGTTTTTTATTATCTTCTTCAATTTATTGATTTATTATATGCAAGGTTCTTATCAAGTGGTATCAGAGCAGTGATCCGGGTAAATTGTTGGATAAAACCCTAATGTTGGTGATTCCTATATATATGGAGATCGGAATGGAATTTTTTATATGGTTTTTTTGGAGAGTGGAAACATATTTCAACCGATCTTCCCTATAAATTTCAGATTTTTTGGAGCTGTTTTGCAAAAGTTGTCCGTTTTAGGGTTGCAACCCTAGTTCTACGGTTTCATCTATATCTTCTGAATAATGACGAATTAGGAAATAATTTTTTTTAAGTTGATGTTAATATATTAAATAGTGATACCACTAAAATTTCAGAATTTTTGGATATATTTTGTCAAATTTATTTCAGTTTTATTTTTTTCCACTATTTTGCTCCACAGGCCGCAATTTGAGTAATTTTCTTTAATTTTTACATTTTCGGAAATATCTCAAAATTTTAGTATGGGTTACTTCTTTGTGGTTTCAGATTTGATGTTGAATGATTGATGAAATTATCAGGTAAAATATTTGTCGAAGGAGTAAGTTTGCGAAACCCTAATTTTTATGCATCATGGATATACCAATTTTCTATGGTAATGGGGAAATTGATGCAAAAAAAATGGTGGATACAATTTTAAAAAATGTATTTTAAAGAATGTTTAGTATGGGTTAGTTTTTATCTTCATCTTGGTGGGAAAGCATGACATTGGTATTCTTATTTGAATATAGATCTATTGGATTGGGATTGGGAGGAAATGGAGGATATTTTCTTCGCTAGATGGGAAATAAAAAAGAAACAAAATTTTGTTAAAAAAGAAGAAGAAGAAGCAGCATCAGAAGAAGAAGAAGAAGAAGAAGAAGAAGAAAATGTTGATGGTGCAAAAGATAAAAATGTTGATGATGAATTTGCTACACAGGATAGTGCATCTCCAAGGAAGGAAGCTTCAATATTTCAGTTTGAAGGGGGCATTCAAAGAAAAAAGGTAATTGTTTCCATAAACCCTAGCAGCAAATATAACTTCATCAATATGGATGTAGCTCAAAATCTACATGTGCAAACAAAGCATATCAAGGAATCTCAAATGGATGGTAAGCATATTCAAGTTATTGAATATTTAAAGCTTTCTATGGATAAATATGTTTTACATTCAGATTTTTATGCTTTAGATATGGATGGTATGGATATTGTTCTCATATATCCTTGGTTAGAGACATTGGGAACAATTAATATTAATGTGCAAAAGTAATTCATGAAATTATGGTAGAAGAGAAAGAAAATTACATTGCAAGATATCACACTTAGCAAGGAAAAAAGTAATGTAAAATTGGATCATGAAGATGAATTTGAAGATGGTGAAGAAGGGAATAAGGATGAATCAAAAGGAGAGGATGAAGAACATGATGAAAAAGTAAAAAATAGTTTCTCTACTCAAGATAAAAAATAAATAGCAAACAAGTTGGAAGAGGAAAAGAAAGTGGAGGAAAATATTGAGAAGGTTAAGCATACTAAGGTTGCGCCATATAGACACCCACATCATCATGAGAGGAAAAAAACATGGAGACATGCTAGGACACACAAGGGTAGCAATCTATATGGATATACAAGGAATTGGAGGAGTATTAATTTTGGCTATACATGGAATCAATGGACCAATAATTATATGTCATGGAATCACATGAATAATAATTATGGATATGCATGGATGCCAAGGAGGAACACATATGGACCAGGATGGCATCAGATGCACACAATGGAATATGGAATCATGTTTGGAGTAACATCACCCACTAGGATTTCATATGGGTGGTTAGATGATCGAGCATGGCGACAAGTGTGTAATAATTTAAAGCACACTCATTATATGGCTTCTTATGATGTTTTGGGGATGAAACATGTCAAAGAGGGAGGCAATGATATATACCTTGGGATATGATAATATAATATATATGGATTGATGGAGATGTCGACATGTGGCACACATCCCTTTAGTTATATGTATGGGTTCACATGGGATATGATAATATAATGTATATGGGTTGATGGAGATGCCGACATGTGGCACACATCCCCTTAGTTAGTTATATGGGCTCACAAAGGAATTAATTATATTGGGTAAATGGGTTGGCCTACATTGGGATTAGGTGCTACCCATCCTATTTAAAGGATGCGATTATCATTATGAGGAGTCATGAATGTATGTATGAGTTGATTCTTCTACTTGGTAGAGGTATATTGGAGGTGTCCCCCTCGAAGTGGATTCCCATCTTGGGAGATTGTGGAGTTACTCTTTCCTTAAGGAGCATTGTATGGTGTTTCCCTACCTTACGGGTATTATTCTGAATATATTTCATATTAGGGAATCTTGGCCCCCCATATCTCTTGTTTTTTATTATCTTCTGAAATTTATTGATTTATTATATGCAAGGTTATTATTAGGAATGGAACCTTTGTGTCTCAACCTGTAAGATGCATCCATGATGTATGTTGAAGAGTCTATAGAGTGGAAAGTCCATTTTGATGGCTCATTCACTTTCCACGGATCAAGAGAAGGAGTATTGCTCATCACTCCCATAGGTGAGGTTATCCCAAGAGCATTCCGTTTGGGATTCCCTTGCACTAATAACATTGCAGAGTATGAGGCACTCATTACTAGCCTCAAGTTTTCTATCACTTGGAATATCAGACAACTACGAGTCATTGGGGACTCCCAACTCATTATTAAGAAGGTTAACGATGAGTATAAAGTCAGAGATGAAAAAATTATTCCATACAAGAAATTGGCTGAAACATTTAAATAATATTTAACACATATTGTCTTTGAGCAAAAAGCAAGGTCAAATAATATATCAACATATGTTATGGCTACAATTAGATCTCTCTTACACATTCCACCTTAGGAGAGAAAAATTCCTTTCTTTGTAGAGAATTTACAAATACCCACATATGACATGTCAGAATCTTGTTTGGCATGTGAAATTGCTGGTCCATCCTCCCCTTGGTATGACCCGATATTTAGATACCTACATGATGGCACATTTCCCTAGGACATTACCCATTCTAAGAATAAATCCCTTATCTATCGTTTATACTCTCCTAGGAGGCACCCTTTATCGTTGTGGCTATGATGGGAATCTGCTTTGTTGTTTTGATGTTATTGACTCAGTCCACGCTATTAAGGAAGTACATAGTGGTATTTGTGGAGCACACACTAGTGGTATGGTCTTGGATAAGAAGATCTTAAGGGTAGGTTATGATTGGCCCACCATGGAAGTAGATTATTGTAATTTTGCTCAATAAATGTGAGCTATGCCAAAATTATGGAGACTTAATACATGCACCAACACAGGATTTGAATCCTATTGTAATACCTTGGTCATTTTCTAAATGGGGCCTGGATCTTATAGGGAAGCTTCATCCTTCTTCTTCAGATGGCCACACCCACATTATAAATGCAACTGAGTATTTTACTAAATGGGTAGAGGTTGTGCCTCTTACTTATGTCACTGGTGTGCAAATTTCCAAATTCATCATGAACCATCTCATCTACTGTTATGGTATGCCTTTCGCCATTGTCACTGACAATGGTAAATCCTTCAAGAACAAAATAGTTAAGACATTGTGTCAAAGATTACATATTCAACTCAAGTGATCTACCCCCTATTACCCCCAAGGTAATGGACAAGCCAAAGCTACCAATAAAACCCTTGTATGAATTATGGATAAAATTGTAAGTAAGACTGGCCGTAATTGGCACTTACAGATACATCCCACTCTCTAGGCCTATTGAACCTCCATCCACACTCCTAGTGGTGTGACCCCATATTCCTTATTTTATGGCACTGAATCCATCATACCCTTGGAAGTGGAGATTCTCTCCCTATGAATATCTCTCCAGGATTATCTTTATAAGGAAGAATACTATGGAGTAGCTCGGCTAGCAGAGCTAGAGCTGTTCGATGAAAAGTGTATAAGAGCGCTTAATCACCTCAAGGTTTACTAGAACATAGTATCAAGAGGATATAAAAAATGGATCATTCATTATGAATTTTCTTTCGGTGATCTAGTGCTAAAATAAAATCATAATAACACCGTTAAAGAAAGAGAAAAGAAAGGTAAGTTTGAGGCCAACTGGCTAGGGCCTTATGTGGTGGTTGCCAAGTATGGGTTAGGAGTTTATAAACTAGCATATTTAGATGGTGAAGAACTTCTAGAACCTATGAATGCCATGAATATCAAGTATTTTTATGATTAAACATGGTGTGGATATTGGAAAATACTTAAAAACTATAAAAAATAAGCAAATCATGAAAAATTTGAGAAAATAGTAAAGAAAAAATGAATCATCCACGTATGAAAACCACGCAATTTTGGTGCATTGGGTAGGTCTTTGGGTGAAAACTAGTTTCCAACGCTCAAGGAGGATTCTCTATTCACAAGCCACTCTTGCATTAGGATGGGTGACCCTCACCGCTTTCTAGAAATAGATTCCTTTGCTATGTCTAGGAACCCTACCAAATCTATCTTGAAAAGTCATGATCTGGATTATTTGTTCTTGCATCTGTGTGAGGGATGTGCCTTTGTATATTCCCATCTAACATTGGGGGTACCTTAAAATTTCAATTTCTCATACATATGCACATAGCATTCTACCCTTTTTATATTCCTACATCATGCTGGGGGCATCCATGATTCTTTTTTCTTGTACATTTCTTTCAGAACATGACCTTAGAAAATACAAAAACATTCAGAAAAAGATACACAAAATCCTAAACATTCAGAAAATCCCCCCTTAGAACGAAGCTACACCAAATCCATAACATTTTCTTAGGGAACCTCGAAAATAATGTGAATAGTAGCTTTGAAAACATATTTTTCTAGATAACCCAAAAACATAAAAAAATATATCAATGTTGCCTCTCAAAAACTAGGTAATGATTAAATTGTTGTTAGTCATAAGTTTGTATAGTTTTCGTTGTATATTTATTTTTATTTGTTATATTTTTCTTGTGTGTTTATTTACTGCACATCTTTTTGTTATCACATCTATCATCTATCATTCATCACATATAACATCATCTGATACATCATATATACAAAAATGTTAAGTTTTACGTCATGCATGTATACTAAGCTAATTATCACATATTGTATCATCAATGGGGGAAAGAGGGTTGTGCATGATCAAAAATCTATCCCCCCCACACCAATAATCATCTAATATCATCCCAAATGATATCATATCAATCACCCTCGAGCACTATTTTCCACCTAGTGCTTATCTTTTCACCCTGGGGCATTTTTAAATATTTCCAGGTGTTTCTTGTCTTCTATTTTTATCTATGGCCATGATTATTTTTAAATAATAATTATTGGCCCATTTGTTTTCTCACCAGGGCATTTTATTACCACTTGACGCCCATTCTCTTTGTCTTCATGTATTTTTTCATGCTTTTAGGTGATATTTCATTTCCTAAATTCTTCTAACTGATCAAAAATTTAAAAATTATAAAACCATTCAAAAATCCAAAAAAAATCGTAAACACTTCGAAAATGGACTAAAATTGGTAAAAATCTCATTTGTAGCTAAAATATGTGTCTCTCACATGGCACTCATCTCATATATTTATGATGTTTTCACATGTTTTGAAACAACAACTCGTGGATCACCTAACTCTACAATAATTTTACAAAAGCTACACTGCTTACTTCATCTGTACTTTAGGGCTCTATCAGTTGCCTGGTACTATTTTTGTCATGCACATTGCTTTTCCATTGGACCCAAGTGTCCTCCATCCTTTCCCTTGCATATAAAAATTTCTTGGGGATCATTTTAAAGCCTTTTAATTTATCAAAAAATTTGGGACTACATCTCGATAACAGATTATTTGTGCAACTATCTTGAACGTTGTTGGTTTGAGTGTGTGTGATTGTACTTATTTCCTTATTAGATGAGTTTGTTTACTTCTCATATTGCATTGCATGTTTATATGGTGCATGAAGTTTTTGTTTTAGCAAGGGATGGTTGTTTATATATTGCATTTTCATGTCATTTTACACTTCCATTGTATGCTCACATTTTAATAAGGATTGATGATGAGGATTCTAAGAAAAATGATGATTAAAAATTATTTACATTGGGTTATGGATAGCTCAATATCCCCTTTTCTTGTTGTTGTCTCATCTTCTCTTCTATTTTTTCCGATCGTCGATTGAGTTCTTCCATCACCCCATCGACACTCAAGGGGGCATCCCTTTAGCTAACTAATTTTTCTTCTACCTCTTCAAAAAGATTCATTTTCTTATGTTTCTCTACTTTCTTTGAAGTGACGTAGCTTACATCACCCCAAAGAGGGGCAAATATATATACCTATAGTTTTATCAAAGTACTATTATTCTTAATATTGCACTAACTATTATCACTCCTCATAAATTGATGACATACCATCAGTTAGACCTATCTAACACCCCTCTTACGACATTCTTTTGGTTGTATTCCTCTTGTAAATCAATTAAGCAGAATAATATAGCTTCTTATTGACTAAACCATATTCTCATTCCCTTCTAGACTACTTCTACTAGCTTCCTATACTATCAATCCATTTCATTGGATTGATTAGACCTCTCAAAACTCTCTCAAAACCCTAATTCCTCTCTAAACAAGATTAACTAGCCTAACCTAGTTTAACTAGTCTTAACCATGATTAACCTCTTCTACACCTATTCAAATCTTACTTTGACTCTGTAGTCAAATTTTTGGCTTATCCTTTAGTCCCACATGCACCAAATTCCACCACTTTCCCAAATGGAAAACTATAAATATCCCACCTCCCCTTCTCATTTATAAGAACTCTCCTTCTTCCTAGCATAAACTATAGCATTTTTCTTAGGGTTTAGAGTTGTTTCATTTATTTTATTGAGATATTGCTTTTGACATTGCACTACACACCAAACATTGAGTAAATGGGAAGAAACATTGGCCTTGAATCCATTAATGGTGAGATCCCATTCTCATAATCACAATTTGATTGCTTAGAATCCTTATTAGGTTCATTTTTTAAAGCTTTCAAGAATAAAGGATTAATAAATATGTTTGGTTGCTTGTTTCTTTCAAGTTTAATGCATGAAAAGTGATGAATCCTTATTTATTTCTTACTGATGGTCCACTGACTATTTTTTTAAGATCCTTTGGGGATTCTTTAGAGATTCTTACCCCATTTCCATGGCATTTGCAAAGTTTCATTGAAGACACCTACTTAATTATCCCCATTGCATAGTAATCTTACTTAAGAGTTTCTCTTAAGATTGATTTTCCATCTAACCTTTTCACATCCCATCATATTTCCCTCATATTCTATCTCCTGTCTCTTGTCGTAATCATCTACTCTAACCAACCATTCCACACATGTACCCAATACAATGTTGTCTTTCTCCTTCCATATCATCACTACCAATTTAGTGATCTTACTTAACTCCACATGCGGCCTGACGATCTTACTTAATAGTCCTTAAGGATGATTTTTCATCTTGCACTGACTAACTAATCCACATTCTCACTATCCACATCTTCTTTTCATTCCCCATCATCACATCCTCTCACCTCCTCTTCCATTCTCACAAACACCACTTCCTACTTGCCCCCTTTTCATCTCCATCATCCCTCACTTGGTAATGTTACTTAACCTTTTCTTCCCCATTCATTTCATGTCTTTTTTCTTCATCTTTACCCCATTCATCATCATCCATAACATCCTCTCCTCACCTTCATCCTCGCACAACTCGTTATCCCTCATTTCCTTACTCTTTCCACTCCATCTTCTAGAGTTCTCTCACATATCCACCCCCATGCTTACCCATAATTGTCATTGATCATACCCTAACATTATTTCATCTTTATCTTTTTGTTTCCGCGCTACTAATTATTGGTGGAATTTTCCTAAAAATCACTCATCTCCATTCTGCATAGCCTCGATCCTTATCTTTGACCTCCTCCATTATATCTTCATTCCTTCATTCATTTATGCCCTATGATCATTATCAGGGGACTTATCCTAAAGTCCTTTCATTAGAATTCCCTCTTCCATTCCTCGTTTAATTTCTCCCTCTTCTCACATTTCGTCCCATCCTTCCCTGCCAATCTTTAATGGTGGATTTCTACTAACATCCCTTCGTTGGCATTCCCTCTTCTATCCCTTCCTCTCTTTTTCTTAGCCACCTCTTCATCTTACATTATTCCTTGCCAATTTCTTTACTGTCTTCATCATACACCCTCTATCTATTTTCTTTTCATCAACTTATCCTCATCTCATGCATCTCTCCATCTTTTCCAATCTATGTCATTCCTCCCCTTCAACTTCTCTTCATGTTCCTTATGCTACTCATTGTTTATTGAATATCTTTATTCATGGTTCCCTTCCTTCTCCATAATTTTATTTCTTGTCCTCTCCTCCTTTTTGATACTCATCTTATTTCACTTCCTCTGTATCATCTTCTTCCTCGTTTTACCTCATGCTTCCTTCTTACTTCCCCATCAATAACTTGGCTCTTCAGCATTGTCCCATATCTTTTATCATTTCACCATCCACATGCATTTCCATGTGGTCAGTTCCATATTGTTTTCCTTGGATTTCCTCACTATAATTTGGTTCCTTCAATTCTCTCCACTCTATCATCTATTTCATTTTCCATTACCTCTCTCCATTAATCTACTTCACCCTCCTTCATGCCTTTCATTTTAAATAACTCTCTCCCTTTTTCATAATTTCATTCTCTGCTCTGTCATTTTCTTGTCTTCTCCTTGTTTTTCCTTCATTGTTTTCTTCTTCCTCTACCATCCTTATTTTTTATATTCTTCCTCCCCTTTCATTCCTTTTTTTCTCATCCTCCATCTCCATCCACTCTATTACATGCCCTTTTCACCTTCACCTTCAAAATTTCTTGCTCTTCTCATAATCAACTACTACTCTTGTCCATTCCCTTTTTATTTCTCATTACGTACTTCAACACATCCTCACATCTAGCATTCACAATAAATTCTGATGTTTCTCTATTTATGCACCACCGCCGACCCATTTCATTAAATCCCATTATCATTCTCCTCTCTGTAGCATTGACGTATCCTCGTTTCAAGAACTTTGTCACCTCTTCTATTCTCGTCAATCCTCTCGTAGTGTCATCGTCATATCCATTTTTAAGAAGTTATTTCCATGTTATTTTCATCTTTGAGGATACCATGACAACCATCACCTATCACCTTTTCCCTCACCAATTCATGCTCTACTTTTTTCTTGGAAAATGTCAATCATAATCTTCCCCCCAATCACAGTTTTTCTACTTGCTTCTGAAAAAAAATCTCATAATATTCCTTAGAAAATATCTATTCACAACTATTCACTTCCCCTCAAGGAATTTTATCTCATACTTCTAGCTTATCTTCTCATCATGTCCACATTTATGATTACATTAATTTCTCTAAGGGAATTTTATTTACATATCCACCTTCTATATCATTCCCTGTGTTGGGGCATAATTATCTTCATCCTTGTCCCTTTTACGGATGCATGATTTTTTGCTCAATTCCTTTCATATGAAGGATTTTGCATACCATTTGCATTCATTTGTGTATACATTGATGTTTTCCTATGACCCATTGGTCATCACGATTTTCATCCATATTGCAGTGATCTTCACCCACTCACTAGTCTGTAGAACTTTGTTGTCTATCTCCGTTGAGACTGCAATTGTCTTCTACCAATGTGATATTGGAGTCACCGCCATGTTTTTCATTGTTATTGCGATCCTTTTTTTGCCTGGGGCATCTTACCTTTGGTCATGTTTTTATCCATTCAAATCCCTTTTACGAATACATGATTTCATCCAACCCTTTTTTTTGTCTCATGGTTTGCTACTTCTAACCACTAAAAAAAAGGGTAAAATGTAGACGTCAGGTTTTTTTATCACCTCACTTTTCACTCTCCTTTATTACACTTACTCTCTTGATTCCCTTTTCCTCTAAACTAAATCCACCAAAAACACAATTACCTTTAAGAAATTAATTAATCCCCTTAAATCATTAATCATCATTATGTGTTAATGGATTCCATGTAATCATCTACCATAATTAATATTATTAACCTAAATAACATCACCCCACATACTAATAAAATGCTCCAAAATCATCCACATCATGTACCCCACTCATTCCCATCACATCCATTATTACACCTAATCCTCCACATAATGAGCCCCACATGAACCCCACATATGAACTTAATGATTATAAACCCCAAAAAAACATTCCTAATCCAATATCCCACTAAGAAATATAATAGTGAAAAAATAATCCTCTTGGGATGCATTATACCACCTAACCTTTTCAATCATGTCCCACTCAATATCACATCCTTTCTTTTTTAATCATGATCCCTGCCCAATCAAATCCAATTCATTTCAAATTTATTCTCATTGAAATCATGTCTTGTAATCAAGGTTACTATTGTAAACTAGGGTTATCTAACATCCATTAGTTAACCCCCTCCCCAAATTATATATACATGCCTTATCCCTTTTTTCTATTAAGTTTTATAAATAATAAGAAAATTCTAAAAATTCTGAATAAGGTTTGAATAATAAGAAAAGTCTTAAATGCATTTTGTAAGTTTGAGATCAAGGAAAACCTTTCCCATTGTTAGAAGTTAGAGGTGAGGAGTGTTGGAGAAATCTTTGACATTATTCATCATCTTTCCATCTTGATGCCCATTTCATCACAAAAGTAAAACACCAGCTAAGTGCCCTCATCATTCCATTTACTTGGTATATTGCATTTTTTCACTTCTACACGTTATCTACTGCTCATCATTTAATCCTCTATTTCTTGACATGGGGGAAGACATCCTCCAACAAAGTTGAAAACTTCTTGGAACCAGAATTTTCTGGGAAACACATGCATATTGTTATCTAATTGTATCTATTTTAGTTTTACAGATATTATCACAAATCCATCTTCTTGACGCCCATAGATTCATATACATAGGGATGAGTGAATCCAATTCAAAGGATTCAAATCATGAGTAAGGTGTACTAGATATTACAAATATCTCTCTGATTCATTCTCTCTAGAAACAAGATTTTTTGGAAAATTTTGATCTTGTGATCTTCATGTTTAAAGATAAAGCTATACATGATGAAAAATTTGTAGACTCAAAGATCATCATGCAAGAGGGAGAAACCTTGGCACAACAAGAAGATGATGAGCTTGATTTCTTATCTGACTTGGAGAAATGTCTTGATGAAGAAAAGACCACTAAATCCACAACCTTTGTGACATCATTTCCTCAACAAGAACAACCTACTGCTCATGACAACCCCCTTAAATCAAATCTAGAAGCTCTTAATGAAAATATAATCATTGAAGGATTTCTACTTTCAATCAAAGTGTCCAGATTTTCTGAAAAAGCTACCATGAAAGGGGAGGAAAAGGAAGACAAGGATGACACCACTTCCATACCAGTCATAAAGATAGATGATCGACTATTTGTATATGCACATAAAATTCAAAATCATTATACAAACAACTTCAATCAAAAAAGTCTACAAGAAAGCCTCATCAAGAGTTTATCCTTATCAAAACTAAGGGATAAGATAACAACGGTCATGCTCACTTCAGAGCATGAGGATAATCTTTAAATCCCAAAGGGTCAACTACAACACCTCCAATAAAATAATAAGCATCTTGAGGAGGTATTTATTTTGTTTTTTGATACCATGGGTATAGGAGTAGAAGGTAACTTTTCACTCTTATTACAAGACATCAATTTTTAAATTAATCACATGGCCACACTTTATAAGGAAGGGAAGCTATTTATCCTTTCCTATTTTAGGATTTTTTAGCTTTTCCTAGTTCGGTTAGTGTAGGAGTGGGAGTATATTTTCTTTAAGTAGAAGTGCTTTAGCACACTCTGCATGTCTTACTTGAGGAATGTATGATTTGATATTTTGTATATAGTTTTATTCCATATTTCTCCAATGGTACAATGCATCGGGCCCTTTAGTATTTATAGCAGGGAGATCAATAGTTGTCAATAATAGTTGTAAACATAAAATCAAAAAAATACAGAGAAACTAAAATCAAATAAGGAGGCAGCCTTGCTGACTCTCTCCAGAAAAAATTGTGGTGAGCCTTTACACCTCTATAAAAATTGACTATTATCCTGATTTAGAATCTGCTCCATCCTCCATCCTCAAAATCGTAGATACAAGAATGAGTGAAATACAATTCCAAAAACAATTTTGTGCCCTCACAAAAACAAATTGTGGAGTCTCCTTATGAGGGTTGAAAAATCACAAAGGATCAACTAGGGGCTACAAAAGTAAGTAGCAACACTTCAAATACCTTGGAATCAAGGTTTAGATATGTTCATGGTAGACTCCATGCCCAATGAATAGACACAGACAACTGGTTCATTCCATTTAGCAAGATAATGGCCCCTCATGAGTCGCCAAACTGTTATCTAATTTCCTCCACCACCTGCTGAAATTAGATAACAAGAAGATTCCTGCTGTGAGTAATCAAGATAGTTCTGAGAGTCTCAGAATAAATACAAAAGGAGTCAAACCTTCAGCAATATGGGGAATACTTAGCCAAATCACGATGAAAATCCAAACTCAAGATGAGTCAACTCAGAAAAGGTAATGAACTCGCGAAAGATGTTGTGTGTCATCCTGATGCAATTCCAAAACAAAAGAGGAGTAACAAAATTCCAAACCCTCATAGGAATTCTATATGGTGTCAATGGTGAGAGGCCCTCCAAAGAAAGGATACTCGTTTTAATATAAAACAATAACCATTGCAAACTCAACGAAAAAGAGAAGGAGCCATAGAAGATCTTGTGTGTCAACTCAACACACTTTCAAAAGATGCTAGAAAATCGGAGACCCTGGGGATGTTCTTTTCCTCTACGTGGAGCTCGGTGTAAATGGAATCTAAGCTCGAAGTAGGTTGCAAAATATTAGTGGCAAGTTAATGCCACATGTGAAGCAGTAATAAATCCCACCTAGAATTTTTAAATGCTTAGATATTTCAAAAGGTGGAGGGCAAAGAAATTATTAACTTGTATTTTTGGCAAAGGAGTTAATGCATAGTTCTATGTAGAGGAATTAAACCTGCGAAAATTCAAATTATCCATCCACACTTAATAGGCCATAACTCGAGCATTTCTTAACGAAACACCAAAAAATAGGTGTCGTTGGAATCCTGGCTCAAAATCCAATGCACATCAATCAAGGAGTTTAGATAAGTAATAAATATTTGAGGATGTATTCCTTAAAAGATGAGCCCACTTCAAGGGAGGAGGTTGGAAAGTAGTTGAGAATACATTGAATTAATATGGATCTCATTTCTTAAAGGCAGATCATGGGGCACTATGAGAAAAATTTATTAAATCTACTTCTATCACTTCATCTCATTTATTACAACTAGAATGTGGTTGGGGAAGTGGTTATGGGATTGTTATCTTCTCTTCTTATCATTCTATATGTTGTAATCTAGGAGCTCATATAAATATATATCTAGAGCGAGTCATTTTTCTCGCTATCCCTATTTCTTCTCTACCAGGGTAGGAACATGGAGCTCAAGACTTCTTCCTAAGACTTTGTAGTGGCATTTTTTCTTTCCTCTTATCTACTGATTTTTTTATTGTGCACAATTTTGGAGCAATATAATATTTCATGTTATGCATTTGATCCATCCTTTGCATGTTTTATTATCTCTAATAGCCTGTATTCATTGTTGGTATATTGTGCATATCTTTAAATGTTCGTTACAGGCTTTGGAAGTTGTGCTTAATGAGTTTTTAATTGGTGTTATGTGTCAATTTTTCTCTATCCTGTGGTTCATTTCATCCATCTTTTTCATTCCTCACCTTTTCTCATTTCAATAAGATGGATTCTTGATGAAATTCTTCTTTTTGGCGCATCACTTCTGTTAGTCTTATGTTATGTTTAATTTTTTGTAACCCTCATCCCACACCAGAGAAGATCCATATTCTTTAAAATTTAGAGGTTACCTTAGGGTTCACGTCCCACTAACCTTAGGTATCCAACAACTCTGATGGTTCATCCACAAGAATAATCGTCAACAAGGCTCATGGTTCATGGTTCATAACTTACGACTAATGGTTATGGGTTAAATGTATAAGTTTTAGGGTTTACAGTTAACAATTAAGGGTTTAGTGTTTAGTTTTTATGGTTTAGGGTTTAGGTTTTATGGTTTAGGGTTTATGTCTCAAGGATTATGGTTTAGGGTTTAGGTTTTAGGGTTTAAAGTTTATGTTAGAAGTTTCTTCACTCGAAACACAATCTGGGGTGTTAGGAAGGTGTTTTCAACTCACAAAAACTAGCCCTGTCCTCATGATATCCTTACCCATGGTAAATAATAGTCTATTTATGATATTACCCATTCCCAGAGGTACTTATCAACATTTAAAAATATTAACATATCAGCATGTGGTGATCATAGCTTTATTGCTTACAAATTTAGGGCCATTTTTGTCTTGAACCGAAAGGGGTAGCTACACTATCTCGAAGTTATTCATGAAACCTTCAAGTATTAGAGAAAAATTAATGTTACCAACATGTATAGGATTCACATATATTTCCATTTCCTATTTATTTTCGTCCTAACTCCTTACGGAGCTCCCAAAATCACCAGAAGAAGACAAATTTCACCATTAGAGCATTTGTTCCTTGCACCTAGAAAACCTGTTGTTGAGAATATTTCCCTTGAATGAGTAAACCTTTCCTAAATATTCCTAAACACTCCTATAAATTTCAATAACAAATCCAAAATTCCCCAAACCCTAAACAATGACTATATTATTTAACAAAACAAATATCAATTGTATAATCTAAACCCTAAAAGCTTGAATGTTGAATGTTGAAATCCTAAAAAATACCTATGTACTGAATAGATTAGAATCTAAAAAATTATCTTCTAAACCATGATAGATGGAGCTATGAGACTAGTTCCATAAGCTGCAAAGTGACCTTAACATTTTATTTTTACTAAAATAAATTTAAAGTATAAGAAATAATAAAATATAAGTAAAAACATTTTTTTTGTACATAAGAGCATGCCAGAAACACATATACCACATAACACATTGAAACACGCTTGAATTGTAACACAAGCGCATTATATTGCACTTGCATTTCACCTTTTTTGGGGTTTTAATTTCCCAACCTATAGGCTTGGATTTTCCTTGGATTACCAAACCAATTTTTTGGACTATTTCTGCGTGATTAAACCTTGTTTGACAAAAAAAACATCAAAATTTCACGTGTGCACCCCAATATCTTGTGCATTAAAACATAATATTCAAAAATAAATTCTTCTACGATGTTAAGCTCAATTTTACCTTGATGATAATATAATTATTTCTAAAATCTGACTTTTTAAGGATTTCATCCATATTTTCTTTTAATAGTGCATTTTTTTCTTGCAAAAACCTATGCATACACTTTGGTGCACAATTTACAATTTTTTAATCCAAATTAAAAACAAAAATCGGGTTTTTCTAAACTCCATTCTACATGCACTAAAAAACTAAAAAATGACTTTTTCTCAAAGTTATGGGGGTGCACACACAAATATTTAATTTTCAGGATATGTGCACTTTGAAAATTAATAAAAAATTATACATTCATCCAAAAATTATGAAAAATTAATGGGACCTCATACATGGTCTTAGCTAAATTTTTACTAAAGTTATTTGAAGAAAAAGATATAGAACTCAAAAAATGGGGGGGCACACACACAATAGGTTCTTATCCTTTTGACACAAAAATAGACATACTTTGTGTGTGCACCACATTTGACCCTCTTAATCTCAACCATTTAAAAAATAGTATTTTAGAAACAAGATTATGAGATATACGGTACTTATTCTTATTACTTTGTCAAATTTTGAGCATAGCCATGACGAATTATTTGATGAAGTTCAATTTTCGCTTATTTTAGGAAAAAGGTGTCCCTTTTTTACCCCCCTTTGGCCCCCCATTTCCATGCACTTACCCAATTGCTAAATTCAAATTTTACTCATTTTAGAAGAGGTCTTATTTTGATCAAAAAGGTTTCATCAATAACCATTTGAGAATGATTTACTATCATCTACCCACTCTTGAATACTATTAGGAGGATAGTTTCGATGAGTATGAAGTAAGAAGGAGGAAATTTGGTAGACTTTCTATACAACAAATCAAATAATTTAATATATATAAATTCGTAGAGTATTTTCCAGATGAAAATAAATATCTGTATTATCTTGAATATATCAAATCTATTCAAAAAACACCTCTTTTTACCATTAATTAGGTTTAGAAGGAAAAGGATGATCTTTTGGAAATAATTAACCCAATCTTGGTAAGGAAAAAGGTCTGGTTTGACAAGAAGATGAAAGCATATAGGAAAGTGTGGCACATAATTCCCCTCATGAATCCTCTTCATCACATAAGGATTTTTTCACTCACAAAGGTACAAACTCAATCAAGTCCTCCTTTGCATATAGAATCTAAAACTAAAGTGTACTCCAAGAAGGATAAAGATAAAAAGATTGAGAGGATTGAAGAGATAGTTGAAAAGAAAGAAGAACATGTAATAACCCATGAACCAACAGTAGAAGTCCAAGTAATTGAATAGATAACTCATCTTTCAAAATAAGAAGAAAAGGAAACCAAAGAACATGAAGATATTTATTATGAAGGAGGGAGTAGTGAGAAATAGTAAGATGTGGAATAAAGAGTAAAAATCATAGAACTAGACTCTAGGAAGGTGAAAATCTCCAAGCCTAGTTCACCAATCAAGGAAGTGTCTTCCTCCATTGTTGAAATACCCACTCTAGAAGTATCTGATACTCAAACTATTGGTTCTCTTAATACATTTTGATTTGTCAAACTTTTTTCTCCACCTCCCAGTGATTCATTTACATGGGTCCAACAGATGAGAAAGTCCTCCTCTCTTACAATAATGCACACAACAGATGAGAAAGTCCACCTCTCTTACAAAGTGTTTGATGGTCCAAAGAATAATATCTCTAGGAAGTGGGTGCTCAGTGGTGAATGGAAAATTAAAGTTCTTGAAGAGGCAAGAAATTATCTCAAAAGAATGGTATAGAAAGGAGAATCTATAAAATATGAGATTTGGCCTAATTTAAAAGCTCTTAGGTGCCTAATTTATAAAGATAATTCATTAGAAAGGTAAAATGTAGATGAAGTCAAGGAAAATTTTTTTGCACTAATAAAAGAATATCTATTCAAGGCTGAGACTCTCACCAAGGGAAAAAAGGAGGAGATTGCAAAGTTGGAAAAAAAATTCATAGAGGCCATCAAGGGCTTGCTACAGAATGAAAGCATAAAAAAAGAAAAGGAAGAATATTTGGGTGGATGGATGAATGCTACAGAAAACACTAATATTTTTAAAGTCATGGATATTGTTAGTGTTTTGTCAAAATTCAAGTTCCTTGTGCTCAAATTGCAAACCCCAACTGCACCTCCTCCAAGTACACCTTCCTCTAGTACTTGAAAATATTTATTTCTAGTTATATTTTTTAATTTATATTTATTATTTTGAAGGCATACAATTGTAAATAAAAGAAACTCATGTAATTCAATAATTAAGTGTTAGCACTTAATTAATAGATGATAGATTAAGAAATTTGGTTGTAACCACCCCTCTGCCTATATAAGGCTTCTTATTCATTGTAAAGGGGGTTAGATTTTGTTGTCTGGGATGTAATGATACAAAATTTATGAATCAATACAAAAGAAGAAGTTTCCCTCTATTATCCATGTTCTTTTTGTTTCTTTTCCCTGCAATTTTGAATGTGGATCTAATATATTTGAATATAAAAATTGTGTGTTAAATCAATTTGTTGTAGTGTTGAGAACTTTGTGTTTGTTGCATCTATATGTTGGATATATATATATATATATATATATATATATATATATATATATATATATATATATATATATATATATAAATTCATATGATTCCTAAGGTTCCATGTATGTATTTGTAAGATATTGTTCTGCAATCTATATATCTAAATGTGTTCCCTTCCAGACTTCTTTTCTTGACAATAGTGAGTAATCTTGTACGACCAATGAGAATATTTACATTCTTGATAGGTATTTAAGTTAAACTTTGTCTCTCTTCTTACCATTCTTGCTCATTTAAACTATTGTTTCCTCTTCTAAAAAATCTCATACCTTTTTCATCGTTTTTATTAAGAATAACTATATATGGAAACATTATTTACACAAAAATCCTCATCTGGAAGTTAGATTGTATATATATAAATAGGTAGATTTTCCATTTTTTTGGTGAATAAGAGAACCTCTCCCACAAAGAGGAGGGACTGGTGTCCTCTAAACTGTTACTTGTGCCTAAAGACCAAATTTTCAACCAAATTTTTTTTGACACACCTTGGGGAACTTATTGTGTCTCCCACTAGATAATTTTTGAGTGAACTAGTAGTCATAACATGCTAGAAAAAAGGAGGTACACACAAGGAAAAAGATCCCAAGGTTTGGATGATCCTAATTTTCATTTGCTGGAGCAGTAGGGTTTTCAATTAACTCCAGAGAGAAGAGGTAAAAGTAAAAGGTATTCAAGCACTCCTACAAAAGATAGAGTTTTTTCATCTTCTCAAGTAGACATTAACACCAAGTCACAAGAAATTCCTAGTTCTTATGATTTTATTTTAGCATGCACTATCATCCTTTCAAAAACTATCTTTCCTACAATGGTTACACCTTTTCCTTGAGGTCAACGAGTTAGGCCTCTAGCTCTTCTACAACCTCAACATGACTTGCCTAAAGGGAATGGAAAGAATTTTTATAAATTTAGAGGTGATGGTAAAGTACACCCGGATGAGCACATAAAAACTTTTTTTGGGCATGTGGAGCTCTTAGAGTGGAGCACGAAGATGTGTCGGTCTAATTTTTTTTCATAAATTTGCAGGATAATGTCTGAGATTGGTTCTATTATGTCCTAACTAGTACAATTACTGAGTGGAATACTATGAAGAATTGTTTTGAGAATAGGTTCAAGCCAGATGAATATTTTCATGCTCTTTTAGCAAAAATTTCTTAGATAAATAAGGATCCTTACGAACCTATGCAATAATTTGTTATTAAATTTAATAAATTAGTTAATTAAATCTTGACTGCTACTCTTCCTGTTGATCAAATTATTAAATGTTTCTTCCTAAATACTCAGTTACCAGAGGTGAGTGATATCACCTTGCTAATCTCAACCTATATCAAGAATTGGCTGTTAGTGTATAGGATGATGAAAGAGTTGACGAATCGTATTAGAAACTGTGCACCATGATGAAGTTGCACTCTAGTTCAATTGTAATGGCTCCAGCATAATCACAAGGAAGAATCAATCAATAAATGAATAACCTGCATAACAGAAAAAATATTGCACATATAGAGAAAATACAATAGAGTGTCTTGGAATGCTCATAAATGTCAAATGAAGGGATACATATAGGGTGCTAAGTAACCCTAGTGTATGACTCAATAGAAAACCCTAAACCTTACTCTAAACCTAACCCATGTGAGATGACCCTCCATATGTGAGTGGAGGACACATAGAATAACTCACACCAACACCCCCCTTCATCGAAGATGGGGTAGTGGCTATGATGAGTCAGATGGAAAGATAAGACACTCCTAAATAAGTAAGAAATATGTTTCAATGGGGCCCGACAACTGAAGGCCTGATAAGGTGCCCATATACAAACACCATCTTCCTAGAAGAAGAAGACGAAAAGGATTACATAGCCCAAAGGAGATGAGTAGCTACAGAAGACCTCACCCCAAGAAGATACCGTAAGTGAAGAAACTTCATCTCAGTAAAGGGATTGGTAAATAAATCTGTAGTCTGATCAGATGTCTGAATGTACTTAATTTAGATGATACCATCATGAATAAGCTCTCGTATGAAATGCATATGGATCTCGATGTGCTTTGTCCATTGATGTTGAACTGGATTTCTAAAAATAGAGATAATGCTTGTGTTATCACAATAGATAATGGTAGGCTACAAAAAGTGGATGCCAAACTCTGTCAGAATACCCTGTATCCAAATAGCTTCTTTGGTAGAGTTAACCGCTCCTTTGTATTTTGCCTCTGTAGATGATATCACAATTGCATTCTACTTCTTGCTAGACCAACTAATAGGACCCAAAATAAGAGATAAACTGTACACAGAGTAGATTTTTGATGATCTAAGTCACTGGCCCAATCAAAATTTGTGAACCCAATCAATTCAATATGTACCCCTCCATGATAGTGAATGCCATCAGTATAGGTTCCATGAACATAATGAAGGATCCATTTAGCTGCTTTCTAATGTAGCTCATATGGCTCCTGCATGAATCTAGACATGATCCCAACAGCATATGATACATATGGTTGAGTGTGAGTCAAGTAAATCAAGATCGCCAAAAACTGTCGATAAAGGGTACCATAAACCAAGGGACTAGAGCAATCAGAAACCAACTTAACCCCGAAAAGAAAAGGAGTAGGAGAAGACTTGCAATCAGACATCTGAAAATGAGCTAGAAAATCAAGAGCATACTTAGGTTGCAAAATCAAAATTCCTGAGTCAGATTATGAAATCTAGATCTCAAGAAAGTAATGAAGTAGACCTAAGTTAGTCATGGAAAACCTATTGGCCAAGGTGATCTTCAAAGAATCAATAATAGAGGAAGAAATTCCTGTGATCAAAAAGTCATCAACATAGAGAACAAGAATGAGTATGGAGTCATCTTGTCATAGAATATAAACATTTGGATCAAAGTGACACCTAGTAAACCCTGATGTAAGTAAGAAGGATTCCATCTTGGCATAACAAGCCCGAGGGGATTGTTTAAGGCCATAAAGAGACTTATTTAACTTACAAATGAGGGAGGGATCATGGACATAACCTGGAGGTTGTTTCATGTAGATCTCTTCCTCTAGGTCACCATGAAGGAAGGTACTCTTAACATCCATTTGATGGAATTTCCATCTATTTGTTGTGGCAATGGAAAGAGTTAGTCGAATAGAATTCATCTTCATAACCAGACAAAAGGTTTCAGTATAATCAACCCCAGCTATCTAGGAGAAACCCTTAGCTACTAATCATGCTTTAAAATTTTCAACATCTCCATCTACTCCATACTTTATTCGGAACACCCACTTACACCAAACGATTTTTATTCCTTTCAGAATAAGGGTGAGATCCCAAGTATCATTCTTCATGAGAGAGGAATACTCCTCATCCATGGTAGAATCCCACTTAGGAATACCAGAAGCCTCCTGAAAAGATTGTGGATAAGAATCGGAGCTGAAGAAAGATTGGGGTACAATGAAATTTGAGCGAGTATGTCTCATATCTAAAGTATATCTAACTAAATCTCTATCACTTTTCAAAGTTTTCGTAGCCTAAAGAGGACCAAGAGGATCAGGCTCAGAGTCAGAATATTCTTCACTTGAGTGAGAAGGAAGATAGTCCTCATCATAACTATTGTCAGAATCAGAAGACTTAGAGGTCTGATGGTCGGGAGGATCAGGAAGAGGAGCACACTCAATAGTATCATCATTTGATGAGTCAGAATCTGAATCAGTGAGCTGAAGAACCTCAATAGGTGGAGAAGTAGAAGTCAAAGAAGACTCATCGAACTTAACACTTCTCTCAATATACAGCTCATGAGAAGTAGGATTCATCAATCGATATCCCTTCACGCCATTAGGATACTCTACAAAGATACAAGGTTTGGATTGTGGTTCCAAATCCTTGAATTTATTTTTGGGAATCCAATCCATAGCCTTGGATCCAAAGACATGAAAGTTCTCAACATCAGGTTTGCATCCAAACTAGGATTCAAAAGGTGTTATCCCTCTTACTGCCTTGTGTGGAACATGGTTCTGAATGTAATTAGCACAATTCACTGCTTCAGCCTAGTACTGTGGAGGAAGAGACTTCAATTGAATCATACAAGTGGCCATGTCCTTAAGAGTACAGTTCTTTCTTTTTGCTACTCCATTCTGTAAAGGACTATATGTAGCTTTATGCTACAAGGAGATCCCTTCAGAAGTATAGAAATCCATGAACCTATTGTTTACATATTCACCTCCATTGTTGGTTCAAAGAACCTTGATAGAATGTTCCACCTATTTCTCAGCAAGAGCCTTTAAGTCCTGAAAAAGTTCAAATACTTCAGACTTAAGCTTAAGAAAATATATCCAAGTATATCGTGAATAGTCATCAATGAAGGTTAGCACATAAATTTCTCTAGTAAACGAAGGAGACGGAAATGGACTAGAAATATCGCTGTGAACAAGATCCAAGGGACGAGTAGCTCTCCAAGATTTTCCTTTGTCAAAGTTCTTGTCAGGATGCTTTCCAAGGGTACAACCCTCAAAAATAACCTTAGAAAACTTGACGCGGGGTAACCCATTGACCATTTCTTTTTGGCTCAATTGTTCAAGGTAGTGATAATTTAGATGTCTAAATCACTCATTCCATAGCTAACTAAACTCATTTGCATGAGTGAGCAAAGCAGTGGGTGTAGAATCAGAAGTAAAGTGGGAAAATGTATACAACCATGAATGGTGATCTGCCTTTCCCTTAACCAATGTAGTGCCATCGTTAAGCTCACGAATAATCACTGAGTTAGGACCAAATTCCACTCGCATTCCTTCACCAAGGTGAGTAATTTGGTAAACCGATAGGAGATTGGTAGAGATATCAAGAACACTCAATACTTGGTTGAATGTTCCCCCATCCATCTCTACTGATCCACTACCAAAAATTGACACTGTCATGTCATTACCCATTGTGATTTGGGACATTCCACAAGGCTCGATGTTGGAAAAATCAACATGCAAAGAACCCATGTGGTGTGAGGCACTAGAATCTATAATCCATGTCAATGAAGGAGCAACTCTAGCTACAAGGGCCTTTCCTTTCTTCTTATTAGTTTTATAACCTTTTGCAGTGGAAGACTCGGCCTTCGAAGCATTTTGTTTGATAGAATCAAGAACACCTATTTTATTTTTCTCAAGTAATTGAGTAAGGTGATGAATTTCTTTTCTCATACAGGTATATTGTTTACAACCAGGCTTATTACAATAGGAACACAAATACCTATCTTTCTATGCTCTAGGCTCAGAAGTCGAAGTGTTCATGTTATTTTTAGTATCGGTCTTGGTTTCTTTCTTAGGTTGATATTTTTTTTCTTTCTTCTTTTCAGTTTTCTTTTCCTTACTAGTACTTGCTACAAGGGCATGTGACTTGGACTTGAGAGACCCCATTTGAATGAGTTTTTCCTATTCTCGAATGATTTGGAATGAAAAATAGTCAAAGGAGGGCATATTCCAATCCTTGCCCAAGGTAGCTTTTGTAGCGTAAAAAGTTGACACAAAGACAAAATATTTAGGACCTAACCTAGAGAGAATCGACAAGATCAGTTGAGAAGAATGCTTGTAGGATTTCAAAATCACTAGGATTTAACCCTAGTCATTCGTTTTCTAACTCATGTGATCTCATGTCATCATTTTTTCCAAACATTTCATCTAACGTTGTCCACATAGACTTAGGTTTTTCAGACAACTCAATGTGGAAGAGCAAGCTGAGAGAAATAGGCATGCAAAGAAGACCTAAAGCTTTATCACTACGGTTAAACCACTTAGATTTTTCAGGATCATCATCTGGTTCAGTCTCAATTCCTATGGTGATGTGGAATAACCCTTTACCCCCTAGTTTCATTATTATTTTTGATATCCATTCAAAAAAATTGAATAGCGTAAGCAAAGGAATTGAAAGTGCATCTATAGTGAGAAGAGAGAGAAGAAATGTAAAAAAGAAACACAACCACACAAGACAATATAATAACCCCCTACTTTCGGCACTTTATAGTTTAGTGTGTTGAATAAAATTGGGTCCAAGTGTGCATCATAAAACACTTGGTAACTCACCTTGTAATCAACATAATAACGTGCAAGAGAGGAGACCACAATCATGTTTTTTGGAGCACAACAAAGTGACACTGTATACAAGCACAATAGCAAAAAACTAGGAAGGAGGTGAAATCAAATCTTGGTTGTGAGAAAAAGTGTCTCACATCACAAATGATACCCCCTTGCTGCAAACTATGGCGGATGTGCTCACTAGTCATAAGCAATAATAATGGTAAAAATAATACAATGTTATAAACAAACTCAAAGGAGTTCCAATGATCTTCAAAACGTCGGAAAGGCATGCAGAAGACAAATAGGTGCTCAAAGTGTCACTGCACACTTGAGCACACGATTAGTAAAAAATCACAATGATGCCTAAAAAATTATCATTTAGAAACGTCCAATTTGGCTAATTTTAAAGCTATAGGAGTTAAAAAAATTGACAATTTAACATTATTTAGAGGACGATTTGAAAGTACTACTAATCAAGAAAGAAGAGACCTAATTAAGGTCGTAATTAATAAAACTAGATTTAACATAATTAAATCTAATTAATTACAAAGGGAATAATCCCTAATTAAGATCTAAAAAAAATTAAATCCTAATTAAGATAACAAATACTTCCCCCCTTTTTTTTAAAAACACACAAATTTGAAAGTTTAGAAACTTGCCTTAAATAATCCCACTGAAATAGAATGTAAAAAACTTAGCAAACTTTATAAAAAAAAATCCTACCAAAATAGAATTTAAAAAACTTACCAAAATTTTAATAGCTTTTTGTTTTGAAATGAATAAATTCAAAAATTTTTTACCAAAAGGCACTTACTAAACTCACGGTTTGTGTTTGAAAAGAATAAATTTAAAATAAAACTTACCCAACTTAAAAAAACATGGCTCGGATATTTAGAAGGAAATACGAACCGTTTGGAAATAAATATAAACTTACCAGAGGTTTTTGCACAGGGTTTAGCTGGAGGTGTCCATGGCAGGGGAGAAGGAGCTAAGGGCACCGTTAGGAGGTGAATGGCCACACAGGGAGGGGGCATGTAGCAGGTCAAACCAGAGGGGAGAGGCTGTGGTAGAGATCATGGAAGATACCATGGAATACCGGGTGAACAGGTTTTATTTGGAGGTGGAGGCCATGACAGAGCAGACACACCTATGGTTGCAGCAAATAGAAAACACAAATAGAAAATATCAAACACACGGCCACATAGACCACGAGGATACCAGAGGATTTCGATAGTGAATGGAGAGAGCTCAAGGATGAGCACCAAAACACCAAACACTGAAACCTACAATTTTGAACCTGAATCTCTATAGAATCCATGCAAACACATAGAACATGGGGAGAAAAAATCTAGAATTTTTTTTAAAAAATTCACTTACAGTTCAATAAAATTGATTAAAAATAAGAAGAAAATACCCTCCATTTTTAACTGATTTGCTAGATTTAGCTGCAGTTAGCTAAATTTAGTTGTAAAACCCCTGATAGGTTAAGGATATCTGCACATGCACGAAGAACATAGCAAAACGAAAAATTTCCAAGAGCAACTTGTTAAATATGTTAGCAAGGAAAAACTAGAAAATAATGATCGAAAACTTGCACGAGCAGTTAAAAAACAAAAAAACAAGAGTAATCACAAATAAGAAAAAAACGAGTGCAAGTTTACCCAATCTTAGCTCTGATACCATGAAAGAGTTGATGGATTGTATAGAAACTGTGCACCATGATGAAGTTACACTCTGGTTCAATCATAATGGCTCCAAAGTAATCACAAGGAAGAATCAATAAATAACTGAATAACTTGCATAACAGAACAAAGCTTGCACATATAGATAAAAGACAGTAAAGTGTCTTGGCATGCTCATAAATGTCAAATGACGGGATACATATAGGGTGCTAAGTAACCCTAGTACATGACTCAATAGCAAACCCTAAACCTAACCCCAAACCTAACCCATGTGAGATGACCCTCCATATGTGAGTGAAGGACACATAAGATAACTCACACCAACAAATGACCTGCTTATGTCAGGTAAGTTGAGGCAAGAACCACCTAAGGCCAAGGCTTATACTTAGGGTGCATCTAGTTCTAAATAATTGGTTTAAAATTTATCTAATGATTTGATTGCAATAAAAAAGAATCTTGCATAGAATTTACCCTACAAATACATTCCATGAAGGAATTTTCAACCAAGAAACCTTCTACATGTTACTCAACCAAAAATGGTAATAGAGGCTCCTCATGTTAAAGTTCCAGTGAATGCATCCTATGAAGTCCAAGAACTTGATGATGATATAGAAGCAAAAGATATGGAAGAACTAGAAGAAGAACTGGAAAAATTCCAAGAGAATGCTAAATGAATCCCAAGTCAACTTTCTTACTAAAAAAGGAATAGATGATGAAGATGATCATTACAATAAATTAGTTGTGGACATGAACAACGAGTATTATGTTATCATGACTAGAGAGAGATTGAATAAGAAGGAAGTGGTGCAGCCTGCAAAGATGGAAGTTCCGATCACCATTCCTACCAATGCGGATAAGAAGGTGAGTACTTCTTCTTCATCTAATACTTCTTATTCCTCCACCTTTGTACCTAAAACAACTACACCCTCTACTCTTATAAAAATCAACCAGATCCTCAAAATATGATACACCCAAAACCTATGTCATGTCTAATCAAGAAGTCTCATCCACCTCAAGGTCTTTTATATAATTGACCATATTAAAAAGATTGAAATACAAATTTATGAGGTTGAAATCCACTAGACTCACCCTAAATCCTTTAATCAAGTGGTTAAATTTGTCAAATCTAAACCTAATAAATCCCCTACAACTTCTAAATCCTTTTTCCTACTCCCATATCTCCTTCTCCACATAATTTTATGGTTGTTACACCCCTAACCTCTAAGAAGATCGAGCCTTTTTATGTCACACTTATAATATCTTGCCATAAACTCAACAATTGTGTCATTGACTCAAGAGCATATGATAATGTAATGCTTGCTAAAGTTTCCCATGTCCTTGGCCTCACCTTAACCTAAACCTTTGGTTCATGTTACTCAACGAAGACTAGAGAGGTTCCCCTAGTTGGGATATTTAAGGATGATCAAGTAGCTTTTATTGCATTTCCTGAAAAAAGAGTTAAGGCCATAATTTTGGTTACATACATACCTCCATCTTATGGTATGTTATTGAGTAGGAAATTTTGTAAGGAATTTGGAGGTGAAATATAGATGGATTGGTCTCTAGCTCTTATTCCAATCAATGGAAAGATGAAGAGGTTATTTCCATAAAGACAAGAAGAATACATTGTCTAAAAGACTAATGACACCAAGGCCCAAATTTTTTATGAATATGTTGGACATGGAAATTACATAGTGATGTTTGAAGCTGAGGCTAAAGTTCCTAAGGTGGTTAAAAATGATCCTAATGGATTTTGTATTCTTGACTTTAGCGGAAGTTGTTATATAACTAGTTCCGGAGTAGGATTTATTTTGATTTCACTTGATGGTAGACTCCCTTATTTCTCTTACAAGCTTCAATTTGATAACACTAATAATACTGCTGAATATGAGGCCCTTCTTCTCAACCTAGCAGTAGAAAGGGAAATGGGAATAAAGAACCTTTTTACTCGAGGATATGCATAACTAATTATTAAACAAGTTCAAGGATATTTTCAGTTAGATAACCAAATATTAAAGCACTATAGGAATTTGGTATTGGATTCTTTTGAGTTGTTGGATACATTTTCAATTAGTGTAGTTCCTAGAGAAAGTAATTCTAGAGAAGACGCTCTAGCAGTTTTGGGATCATTGCTTATTCCCCACCCTAATTTTGATCAAGACAAATTCATGGTAGAAATAATTTTTAGACCGAGTCTCCCAGATAATGCAGACAACTGGAAGGTATTCAATGATTATCAAAACCTAATTTCCTTTCTTGAATTGAAAGACAATTTTAGTCAATTGTATTTTGAGCAAAGCGAAGATGGTTATCGAGATTCTACTGCATATTATTAATTTGAAGGAGTTGAATAATAATAAGACAAATATGGCTGTATCAAGCTCAAGTGAAACAAAATCCATAAGGTTCTTGTAAGTCTGGAATACTTGTTTAATAATCATGATAGGTACATCAAAGAGAAAATATCATAAGAAGTTGGCTAGTCAACTAAGTTTGAAAAGGTTAATATTGGAAGAAATGAGGAGCTAAAAAATTGTTAACATTGGCAAGTGTTTCTTTGGCGATGAGAGGATAAAAATGGTTAAACTTTTGAAGAAGGATATAGATATTCTAGCTTATTCATATGATGATTTTAAAAATTTTAAACCAAGGGAAATGTAGTATTATATTCCCTTAAAGCTTGGAATACACCCATTTCATCAGAAGAAGAGATAATGTAATCCAAATATTTCTATAATCATTCACCAAGAAATTAAAAAATTATAGAATGATCGAATGATTTTTCTCATTCATCATTCAACTTGGATTTCCAACATTGTGCCAGTTGTGAAAAAGAATGGAATTTTTTTATTTTCGTCAACTTTAGAAATCTAAATCAGGCTTCTCTAAAGGATAACTACCCACTTCCTATAATAGATCAAATTTTTCATGTAGTAATTGGCTCAGAAATTCTATCCATGTTCAATGGATTCTCAAGCTATAACTAGATTGAGGTAGATGTATCAGAACAACATAAAAATTTCTCTTCAAATCCTTGGGGTGAATTTTCCTATAGAATAATGTAGTTTGAACAAATTAACATAGGTGTAACATTCCATAGGGAAATATACTTGGCCTTTGGTGACTTAAATGGTAAATATATGGTGATATATTTGGATTATTTAACTTTTTTCTTGAAGAAACGAGAAGATCATTTTCAAAACCTACAAATTGTGCTTCAAAGATGTAAGGACCATGGAATTTATTTGAATTCAAAGAAGTATATTTTCATTATGATCAAAGGAAAGTTCCTTGGGAATATTGTATCTAAGAATGGAATCAAAATTGATCCAAAATGTGTTCAAGCAATCCAAAATATTCCACTTCCAACGAGTAAGAAAGGTGTGCATTCTTTTTTCAGAAATATTAATTTCTTGAGAATTTATCCCTAGTTTTGTAGAATTGACAAGAAACATAGCCCACATGATGAAATGGAATCAATATTTTCATTGGAATGTTGAAGTAAATGGTGCCTTTGATAATATCAAAAAAACTATAGCTAAAACACCTATTCTTTCTTTCCCTGATTGTGACAAAGATATTGTAATCTATTGTTTTTCCTATAAACACTCCCTAGTAGTAATTTTGGTGCGGTTGAATTTTCAAGGATGTGAAGTTCCTATTCCATTCATTAGCTATGTCCTTAAGGCCCTTGAGTTGAAGTATTCACAAATGGAGAAACATGATTTTTATATGGTAAAAGTAGTGAAGTAGTTCCGTTTCTTCATACTGAATTCTCATTCTACTATGTTCGTGTCAGATACAATAGTTAAGTAAATTCTCACATAGTAAGAATTTGGATGAAAGTGAGGCAACTGGGTGGCTAAGGTCTAGGAGTGTGAACTCAATATCAAGCTCACTAAACTTGTTCAAGGTAAGGGTTTGTGTTAATTTCTTGTTAATGGTCCAAGGAGTGAATTAATTGAAAATGAAACTGTTAGTGTTCCATTTGTACTCTTTATTAGTTCTACTAATGAGTGGTATATAGACATCACTGATTTCCTCTTATGGAGAATGTATGGCACACTTGAGTGCCAAAGAGAAAATATTTGTTAAAGAAGAAGAAAATAAAACCAAAGAACATGAAAAGAGTGATTGTGAAGGAGGGAGTATTGAGAAAGAGGAAGATGAAGAATAAAAAGTAAAAATCATAGAACCAGACTCCGAGAAGATTAGCATCTCCAAGCCTAGATCACCAATCAAGGAAGTGTATTCCTCCATTATTGAAACACATATTTTGGAAGTAACTTCTATTCAAACTCTTAGTTCTCTTAATACATTTGCATTGGGCCCACTTTCTACTCCACCTCCCAGTGATTCCTTTACATGGTTCCAACCCATGATTGATGAAAGTAAAAGGAAGGAATCTTCTCAAGTTTTTTCTCCAAGTTTTGATGTTGTAGCTTCCCTCCTTGGTACAACTGCCACTCCTCCAGATAAAAAGGATTAGACTACTTCTAGGTTGGTTTCTGATTTAAAAGGTCAACAATTTTTAGAGATAGAAAAGTCAAGGGAAGAAAAGGATGAAAGATATATCACTATTGCAATTCTAGAGTTAACTAGAATTCCCCTTTGTGAATATACTCTTGAGGAAGATTTTCATAATTTGAAATAACTTATTTCTTAAGTAATTGAGATACTGGAAAAAATAAATAAAAATGAGTAGTAGTTGCAAGAAAAAATTCAAGTCCTTTCTTTCTTTATCAAATCTTTTATTTCAAATGAGATAGTTGTTGACCCAATTCCTCTTTCATCAATGCCTCCTCCCACTGTTCTATCTAAATAAGATGTTAAATCCATCAAGGATACCCATAGACATGTTTCATATGGTAGGGAAGTTGAAGCCTTAGTGGAATTATTGGTGAGAAAATTTTTCAGGTGGACAAACTTGTGGATTTCTTTCCATCTCTCTTGGAATATAATTCCCTCTACTTAACTGGTGCAACTTTCGTTTATCCATGTACTATTAAAGGTGGATTTTCCTGGTGGCCTTGCGCCAGGAATCCAACATGGACACTCCACTAACCCTGTGGAAAAGCTAGAAATTTCTTGCTAGAGAGGACTTCGTTAAAAGAGTAGGAAATGGGAATGAGAAACGAGATAGGAGAACTAATGTTAGGTAGAAAATTAGATTCCTGCACACACTAGTTAGAGATCTCACCACATGCATTTATGAGAAGAAACAACTCTACAAATAGCAACAAGACCAAACAGAATTTATGATCACAAAGTTTCAAGAATCCCCTTAGTCAAATAAAGCTAGAAACTCCTTTTTCTTGTATTGCTTGCTTAAACAAAAGTTTTACATAGTGTGGTAATGGACGAAAATTAGTGAGGGGGGAAACGGAAGAAAATGGCTATATTATTTTTTCTCTCAAAGTACAATACACTCTTGAGTTTACAAAATCAATCACCAACCCCTTAAAATGGGAATGGCTTTAAAATTTATAGGAAGAGAAAATACTCTTCATATGACCCCCATTGACCCTTCATATGCATTGAAACTTTTCACATTCTTAGGAAAACTTTAAGTCCCCTTTTATAACTTAAGGGTGACTTATTACATTGAATATAAAGTTATTACTAATTATTTAAGGCATTATGAAAAAGTGCAACACCCAACACAAAATTATAACATTGAGAATAGAGAGAGAATGTTGGGGGGAGATAATACAAAGAGAGAGAGAGAGAGAGCAAAGAGAGGAAGAAGGAAGAATGATGTTGATGATGAAATACTCTAACTCCAATAAATTCCATTGATCCTTCCAGATGACTTGATGGGATCCTCCAATGTGATGAACTCTAAATCTCTAAACTATTTGCACCCTAACAAACTCCATCTTAGCTCATGGATGCTTTCCAAGTTGAATGAGTTGTTCCACTGATGAAAGTAACTCCCACCCTGTGTATGATATACTTGTGACCCACACCATGTAGTGAGTGTCGAAAGACACTTTCGAGTTCCTTCAGATGGATCTCGAATGCCCTATAATAAATGCCCATAGATGATCCCGAACGATGATGTTCCCCTGAATGATTATTGTGCCAAAACTACCCTTTGAGTGTAACTTACTATTAATAGCAAGTGCCCAGATGGAAGACTTACTATTTTTAGTAAGTTTCATTTTCACTATTTCTAGCTCTAGACAATCATCTTGGATTCTTGGTGATCTTCAGTTCACATTTCATTTTCCATAGCTACTTTTGATGGTGACTTCCCAAACATAGCAAGTATATATAGGAAAACTTACTATTTTTAGAAAGTGGACTTCTACTACTCGGTTTACGAAGGAACATTATTTTTTGGACTCATCTTATTATTGCAGTCATGTGCTCTGAATTTCACTTGATTTCACTGATTATAATGCTTAAAAATGAAATTTAAATTTTTTCTTGGCAGTGGCTTCGGGCACGGAGTTGCCTTGATGGCCATTAATGGAGCTAGAAATTTGCAGGTCTAGTTTTTATCTCTAATTGTGATGAAATCAACTCCATTGTGATAGGTTTTTCATTTGGAGTCTGTGTGCAAGTTTTTAGCTTGATCTGACTGTCAGATAGATGGGAAATATGATGAATATGAACTAGGGAATGAAATGGGATTTTTGTTGGAACAAATGTTTTAGGGAACCATTCAACCTCATGTTTTTTGAATCTTGATCATCTTGAAAAATTTGTAAGTCTTCAAAAGATGTCACATAAATCCAACTTGTATTTTGCAAGATATGAAGATTTTTTATTGGGTGAATTCATGGTTATCTAGCAAGAAATATTCATTTTCTCCTTGTTCTTCGTTTCTTCAACACTTATGATCAATCTTTCCCTTGAATCCTATGTATTTTCAAAGAGTGGAGTATTTTATGGCCATAATGGAGCTGGTTTTAATCAGTAATGTTGGATTGGGTGTTTTGACAACCACAAATAGAGCTATGACATGGTATGACGTTGTGAAGGAGAAATGTGGGGAAATAATGGCTAAGTGCCAAATTTCAAACATTTAAAAATTGCACAATAAGGGTGGAGCACATTTTTTCAGGTTTGATGTCCCTCACCTCAAAGGGACATGAGGGACATCAATTTTCATGGAGTTTCAGGTGATGACATGTGGCACTTGACATGACGGTTGAGAGTGAAGGCTTGATAAGCACCTGGGGGATGGAAATTCATTCTTGAAGAGGTCACATCAGTGACCAGGAGTATCCTTAGGGTCTGGGAACATTTTTTCATGTTTTATGTTCGTCACCTTAAAGGGAAATTAGGGACATCAATTTTCATGGTGTGCTAGGTGATGACATGTGGCAACGATCCAATGTTGAAGGCTTTGAGCTCCTGCAAGCACCTGGGGGTTGAACTGGTGATCCCAGAGGTTGCATGAGGGTATAGAGGGGTTATGGGGGACAGGACCATTTTTCCAACCTTGATGTCCCTAACCTTAAGTGACATGAGTGACAAAAAATCCCACTAGGCTCCTGAAGCTGACACGTGTCCTTACAAAAATTGACTGACTCCCATACTTGCTCTAAGAGGGAAACTTGAAACAACGATAACTTGAGCTCCTAATGGATTTATTTGATGAAATGTTACATTCAATTGACTATAAATGGCCTTTTGAATCCAATGGTGGTAGTCTCAGGTATTGATTTATCAATTTGATGCCTAAAGAAGTGGATTTTTGATCTGGTACTCCACCCATGCATGAGAAAAAATTCTTGCAAACCCATTGCACCAAATTGTTGTGAAAAAAATATTTTCATAATATTGTTGGTCTTGGAATTCCCTTTCCAAATATATTTTTTCTCCTAAATCAATCTAGAGCTCTCGGAATCACCTTCGGAAGCTCAATAGTTGTTTTGGCATGTGCATTACCTAGGCTTGTGAACCCTGATTTTGATCAAACTGCTCAGAACTCTCCAAATCTTCCCTGAATCTTCCAAAATAACTTCCATGATGTTTCTAAGAATTTAATTCACGTTCATATTGGATTTGGATCCTTTTTTCGCATCCAAGGGGTTTCACTAGTCCTAGGAAGGCCAGTGATAGCCCTTCCCAACACTACCCAGAGATAGCATTTTTCAAGAACTCCTAAAATCACCTAGGGGGATTGACCTGACTTTCCTAATGCACATGGGGTATGTGTTAACATCAACTGGGAGGTCATCAAAACTGACTGGGTAGACCTTGGATGCCTCAGATGGGTAAAACATGAAAAAATTGGCATATGGGTATAGTTGTTATGCTTGGAAATTGACAATTTCTGTGTTGCATATTTGCATGACAACAAGAAGGAATGCTGATTTTTGGGTTAAATTTCATTTATGAAGCTTTAAAAGTGTATGATAATATTTCCTTGGCCCAAAGTAAATTTGATATAGTGATCACAGGGTCTGAGAAAGAGCTCAAGTTATGGCTGGAATGTATTCAGGATCTAAGAATAATGCAATCACAAAGGATACCTAAATCTTGTTATGTGGCATTCCTAATTTTCCACAGTAACCGGCACCAGTTACACCTAACTGCCATCAGTCATCCTTAATCAACATTGGTCTCCGTATTTTCCCATACAACCCAGAACAGTGACCTACCCACCTAATTCCCTCTCACCCTCATTCACCTGTGATCTACCTGAGACCTCTGTTAGACCTGCAGATACCCAGAGCTAGTTATTTGACCTTCAAATCCTTTTCTAACCTAGCCTATTAGATTAGATCTATTTCTTATTGTGTTTCAAGTGATATACCTAGATCATTTCAAATTACAACAGGATTTACCTTATTTACCGCATTAAACTGTTTAAAATAGTGGATTGACAACCATCTAGGAAGTATAACACTTCCCAGATCTATCATACGCTAGGTAGTTCACTGCATATATTGTTTAATTTTTTCTGGTGGTCTTGCTTTGTATTACAGGTAGTACCTCCTAGCCAAAAGGTAGCTCTCACAATCAGCTGTAGATTTGGAATTCATACGTGTGCAACAACCCATCAACCAACATTAAAACAAGTATTCCTCCTATGCCTGTTACCCTATCTATTTCGTCAATAATTCAAAGAAATGATCTAAAATCAGGTGAAACATTTTGGCATGCCCAGTGGGACCCATTCAGGGTTCCTTGCATTTCATTCATTCCTAGGACAAGTTGTGTGTTTGTTTCCCTTCTAAAAAGCATACACATTAATCTTCTTCCTTGGTAACCCACCTTTCCTTTCTATTTGCTCTAAAGGAAACCTTTCTTTTGGTGTAATTAAAAAGAACCATTTCTTTGTGTTTTCTGCATTGTAGTGAAAGATCATCCCTCTTCCTCTTCATCTTATTGTGTCATCCAAATTCACACTTCGATTTGGGCTTTAAAAAAAGTGCATTAAATTTTGATTTATCGCATTAGCTCACATTAATTATGGGCAACCTATATGCTGGAGGTCATGACTAGCTGATGGTTGACAAACAAACCATAGAAAGCACTTTCTTTCTCTTTCTCTCTATCTGAGTCTTACCAAACCTCACAAAAATTCAAAATACACACATTCTTAAAAAACATCTTACCTGGAAGAAGATGTAGGTGATCACACAATCACGACACAGTGGCACCCAACTCGCTACTCTGTCGAGTGATACTTCAGAGCGACACCCGCCCCCACCATAACATACCTAAAACCTCACCTTTTAGATCTCCTTCTTTATAGGAAGCCATCCACACCAAAAAAATCTATTTCACAATTCACGTGTCATTCCTTAAATAGAATAAGCTAAACAAACATAATAGAAAAAGCACTCCTAGGATCGTATTTTTCTTAGTGTTTCTGTTTGGCTTGCATTTTGAGGTGAGAGATCACGTTCTTCATTTTTCTTATTCATCCTTGCACGCTCCTCATCACATCTGGTGTATTCTGGCTTCACCTAAGTGTGCCTGGGCCATATCATCATCATTCTCAGAATTCTGGGTCTGATTCTACATCAGATTTTAATTTACAACCATTTTTGTTTCCTCACTTTCAATTTCATAGTAACTGTCATTGGTTACCCTCTGACCATCGTCGGTTATATCCAACCGACGTTGGTTCTATCCAACCGAAATCGGTTCCAGGTCCTTTTGTTAACCTACCCAAAAGGACATTTTATTCATTTTCTTCCACTTTTCATAGTCCCTGTCACTACCATCATTCCCATTGACATTGTAAAACACCATCAGATTTGGCATATCTGTCAGATTTGACTTTCTAACTGGTTTTTTACTCACTGACAATCTTCTATAGTGACTGGTAGTGGTTACCCTTAACTGGCGTCGGTTTGTCTTAACTAGCATCGGTTAGCCTATTTCACTTTCCAGCCATTATTTGGTACCTAATCCACTTTTTACCGCCAGATTCACCTGTTCCTACTATTTTCTATGTCATTTACAGAGAAGCAACACTATTTGATTGGTACTAGTTCACATCGTGCTGACCTGAAGACAAGAAAACACACTCATATTTCACACTAGTTGTCAACCGCTCCCACCTAGTCCTTCACCACCTTCCATTTTATCACCAGTCATGGATCCCATCTAGCCTATCACTGTCACTACCGGAGATGAGGAGTTCACATGACTCATTGACCAAAACCCTGTCACCTTGCAGTTTTACATTTCCACTTGTCCACTCGAGATGCCTCAGGTCAGTTGCTATATGGCATGCCCATATCTATCTCCCCAACTCTTGCTCCCACTCCTACATCACCCCCATCTAGCTCTGTGCTTCCCGCATCTACCTTACCCCCAGTAGTTTCACAGCTAGGTCCTATACCCACTATGACTATCGTGTTTACCACCTCTGTTACCCTTGCCACATCCACAATACCCTCGACGACTATCAAAAATGCAACCTCATCTGCCCCTAATGTCTCACACATACCCATAGCTACACTATCACCTCCCGTGTCAGTGACCCCTACCCCTTTTCAGAATGTGGTCCTTTCCGTTCCAAAATCATTAGCCCCCATTTCCACTAGGGTCACCATGACCCTTCCACCTCCATATACATACTATTAGTAGCATCCCGTTTCCTCCATTATTCACTCTAGGTATGTACCTCCTATTTCACTACCTTCTTCCAATCAACCTACATGGAAACACCATACACTAGAGTGCCACCCTCATTATATTGCCAAAACCAACCCTCTCACACTACAGGAGGCACCCAATCGTCACAACCTACCAACGACCTAATCAAATTAATGTTGGATCAGATGCAGACATTAGAGGCATCGGTTTCTGGCTCATGCAACACTCTCACCTACGATGATATTTGTAACGAGCCCATCCACCCATCCATTCCTATCTGCCCATACCCCGTGCATTGGGAAATGCCTAAATTCAATCATTTCAATAGCAAAGAAAACCCGCAATATAATTTACGGTCATTCAAACACGGGTGTTATCTAATCGCTCACGATGATGCCTTACTCTTGAGAACTTTTCCCATGTCTTTGACTGAACATGCATTAGATTGGTATAGTGGGTTACCTAGACACTCCATATTCTCATTCAATTAGGTAGCCCAAGCCTTCTTGGATCATTCTTCTATCAATATCATCAAGAAGGTTACCATGACTGACCTATACTCCATGCGTCAGTATGAGGATGAATCTATCACATATTTTTTAGCTCGCTGGCGTAGCTTGATCAATAAACTCACCTTCCAATTTCCACAAACAAAACTCATTGATCTATTCACATGGGCTTGTGCTAGACATATCTCACTAACCTTACAGGTCCAAACCTTCCGAACATTCGATGAAGCATTCACTATGGCACAAAATCTAGATATTTGGGCCATCGAAGAGAAGAAAATCCAGTTACGCAATAAGAATTCGAAATTCAAGTCAAATGATAGCTCTTCTTCTTCTAAGCCACAAGCTAATTACTCAAAAGCTAAGGGCACCGCTAATGCAGTGGTACTCAAGGCTGGCCTAGGTCATCCATCAAATCAAGCTACCCCCTCATCTAATCTCTCACCCATCCAAACTTTTTAATTCAGATGAGAGCAACAGAAATACACCCCGATTGGGGAACCTTACTCTTCTATCTTATAAAATCTTATCAAATTCGGAGACATCACTCTTCCACCCATAAAACCACACACTAGTTTTGACCCTACTCGCCCCATGCCCGCATGGTATAAAGAACATGATTTCTGTAACTATCATCGAGTAAAGGGTCATAGTGACGGAAATTGCATCACTTTCAAAAATATTATCCAAGAAATGCTCAAGAAAGGTGAGTTAACCGTGGATAATCCTAACGCACCTACCAAAAAAAACCTACACATCTTCAAGAAACCATTTCCCAACCATGCCCCTTCGTCTGATCAACCCGGTGAGACCTCAACTCATGATACCCATACCTGCAAGGTCCACACTATCTTTAATGACATACCTATCACCTCCCAATTACCTCAGATTCCTTCCATATAGGAAATCCTATCCTGAAATCCTCCTTTCGTATTAGAACCAACCTCCCCTATTCCTTCACCCACAGAGGAACATCTTTCATCTCCTTCATCATATACAGAGGAGTCTTCCACTAACATCGAGACCATCTCACCTCTGGCTTCTCCACTTAGAGAAATTTTACCCACAGTACCTCCTCCACCCATAGAGAAGCACCTATCTGTTCCTCCACTTGCAGAGGAGCTTCCATCACCTTCTACACCTACTATAGACCCAATTGAGATACCTTTATCTCTTGGCGAGCATTCTCCATTTGCTACCCAAAATCCTGCAGACCTACTTTCGGCTCTCTTACCCACGGAAGATGAAGCTAGTCAATTTCTCGTCTCTAAGACACATTTTACAGGAATCACCATTAAGTCCCCATCAACTCCACCCATAGATGTGTCATTCTCACATTTGGCCAACCAATTAGATTATGTGGATAGAGCCTTACTGTGGGGATGCCTTTTGCTTCCTATCTCAATTTAGATGCAGAGGTCACTTGCTTATATCTCCACTATCTACCCAAAAAAATTTCAACCAATCAAACCAAACACAACCACCTCTATCACAACTCCTTCCACGATACTTGTCATATCTCAAACCACATCCTTACCGATAGCCCAATCTATATCTAAACCCAAACCCACACCTATGACATCATCCTCAACTAAACCTATTACCACTTTAGGGGTCACTCCGACTACCAACCTTACTCATCCACCTATCAAACTGGATTTAGCTACATCCTCCAAATTCAACACCACACCTACTCTGACATCCAAGAAAAAGCACCAAACCCATAAAAATCTTACCCCGGCTACGCAAATCACACCTTCACCTATCTCGTTTGTCTTAAGATCTCAACTTCCCAACATGGTCAAGCAAACTCCACCCATCAATAAACCAAAAACAAAAAAACTCATTCCTTCCTCACAAACATCTAACCTACCCAGATTCTCAATACAACTTACACCCATAGCTACAACATCTTTACCACCCATACCTCCAATACCCTCAGTTATTGCTTCATTACCCACTACACTTCAGTCGTTGTCTCTCACACCCCAAGCATGACCCGTGTCATCTACCTTCACAACTCTTGTTATCCCCATCGGTAACTCACCCTCTTCCCCCATATGCTTTATCTTCTAGACCTCATACACCCATATCACCTTTACCCGAGAAGGTGCAATCTAAAAACAAAATTCCACTACCCCATAATAAGGTAGTCAAAACAACCACACACCCTCCTACTCGTTCACCTACTATACCCATACCTAAACCAACATGACCGAAACCCAAAACCACACCAGCACCCAAACCCATGGCTCGACCCACTCCTCCTCTTCCAAAAGTTGTTCCTCAATAATCAACCACAGCTACACCCAAACCCATGCTCACTTCCCATTACGATCCACTAGCAGGGTCTTATACCAAAAATTTAACCAACCTCCTTGAGACTTTTGTCATCACATTACCGCCACTCAGGCCATATGACCCCCTCAAACCCAAGCCAAGAGGGTTTGATGATACTAAAATTTTTGCCTACCATTGTGTGTCAGGGAATGATGTGGACAACTATAAGGCCTTGAAAACTGTCCTTATCCAGTTGTGTCCCCCAGAAGCCAACTTTGACGATGACGACCTTCTCGAAAAGGATCCTACTTCACCAACACCCATTCCCACATTGCCCACTCAACAACCAAAACCTCCACCCTCACATCTCCTAGAGCCACCCCCAAGATTTGAAATTAACGTGGTTCGCATCAAAGAACTTGCCATGCCACCACCCAAATGTTGTTGCACTCAACTCACCTCATAGGGTTTTTCTCCTCCGGTAGGTTTTTTCCCGTTGTTTCATTATACCACTCACCCTACACCTTCTCCATTTTCCAAATCCCCTCAAATCAACATGATTCGCATCACTACACGTTCTCAGAACGATAAGGGAAAAGAAAAGGCAACTGACCCACCAACCAATCCTATACCCAACATACCATCTGCGCCCATACCTAAAATCACTATCTGTGGCTCAACGTACCCCATTTCTAATGGCGTCACACATCGCACCATACTCAAAAAATTACACCAGTATCCCCTAAAAATGTCCCTATATGACCTCATCCAAACCTTAGACTCCCATTGTCAAGCTCTCATGGAGGTTCTTCAATCTATTGAGGTTTTACCCAATGACCCTACACCTGTAGCCTCCATTATCACACCCCATCATGTAGTCTCTCTCACCAAATTACCACCTTCATCTTCACCCCACCCTATTCACCAAGTGGCATCCCTTAACTTCTCAGAGGAAGAGATCATGCCACACCAAAATGATTACCTGGACCCATCCCTCTTCATCTCTTTCCACATCGATGACATACGAGTATGCCGTGTAATGATTGATGGGGGCACTATCATTAACATCATTTCATCCCATGCATTCACTCAAATGTTCATACTTGAAAATTACATGCATAAACATGCTGTCATGTTGCATTCATTCAATGAAACTATCACCTCTACACTAGGCACCGTCATCCTCCACGTTCACATGGCCCCCCCCACTATTCCAAAATTATTCTACGTCTTGGAGGGGGAATTCTAATATAACTTGTTGCTTGGTAGACCCTGGATTTGTGTTATGGGCTATGTTCCTTCCACTTTGCATCGTTGTGTAAAATTTGAACAAGAAGGACACACCTATACCATTCCATCTGACCCATCACCTTTTGAAACATGCAACATTCTGTACCGACCTAATGATGTGCTCATACCTATTAAGCTGACTACCTCCACAACTGTTACTTTTTCACCTACACTTCCAATTACCAGTACAGCCGCTGCTTCTACTGCACATACCTCCTTCATTCCTACGGCTGCCATAACCTCCATGACTGACCCATTAGCTTCCCAATCCATTAACTCCACCTCCGCATCAACCTCTGACACATCATCCATTCCAGCTACCTACATACTAACCACTGATCCCTTGGAAGGTTTTTTTCAATGCCTCACTCTGGGGGAGTACCACCTATATAGTGTCAACACATTCCTTACTCCACAAGAGTATGAAAGTCTTCACCAATACCCTCATTATGATCATTGTAGAGGAGAATGTATCCTGTATGGTCCCCCTTGCCTTCGTACTAGTATCACCTATGGGGGACTTGATACTACCACTTACACACCCGAACCACCACCACAAACTTACCCCTTTTCCGTTGACTTCCAATCACTTACCAATCACCATTTCACCCAAACCTTCCTACACCGATGTGCATGGAAGGGTTTTGGCTTTGGATTTTACGAGCAAGTCCACCATACCGTTATTCCATGTACCACCCACAAACATAATGACCGTAGTGGTATTGGCTTTCCTGAACCGCCTACCAAACAGGCCCACATTGAACTCATTAAGGACACTATCTCTTCTCCACATTCTTCACCCACTCCACCTTCATCACCACCCTCACCGACGGAGTCGATGGATCTTGAATCTATCCCTCCTAACTTTTTTTTCCGTAAACACCATTTCCTTGGGGCCTCTGACTTATCAACGTGAGGGTGAGGCCCCTTCCACTCTTCCCTTCTTGTATCCTAAAATGATCAATGACGATACACTTTCAATTAATGTCATTCAATGTCAAGATGATGGATCCATCCGTACCCACGTTGGTGCAGAAGACTCATATATTCATCGGTTGTTACCCTCTAAGATGCAAACCATGTTGAATGAATCGACTATCGAGATCAAGATTCATACTCAGGATGACCCGCACATTCTAAAGATCGGTCAATCTTTAGATGCTGCTGAACAGGAAGCCATAAATTCTTTTCTTAGAGATCATAACCACGCTTTCACTTGGTCTTATGTAGACATGCTCGGTATTAATCCCACCATAGTGGTCCACAATATTGTAATTGTTCCTGATGCCAAACCCATTAAAAAAAAGCTGAGGAAAATGCACCCTCGCATTGCCCTTCTCGTCAAAGAGGAAATTCAGCACCTTCTTTCCATTTCCTTCATCTTACCCATTGATTATCCTCATTGAATTTCTAACATTATCCCTATCACTAAGGTGACAGGGGGACTCCGCATTTGCACGAAATTCCATGACCTCAACCTAGCATGTCCAAAAGACAACTTTCCTTTACCTGGTATTGACCAACTGGTTGACCTTACCACTGGCCATGGGATGCTATCACTCATGGATGGCTTCTCAGGTTATAACCAAATCCTGCTTTCCCTAGAGGATCAGCACAAAACCTTGTTCATCACCCCTTGGGGGACCTTCTACTATCGGGTCATGCATTTTGGCCTTAAAAATGTTGGTGCCACATATCAGTGGGGTATGACTTACATCTTCCATGACATCATGCATCACATATTGGAAGATTATGTGGATGATCTCTTGGCCAAATCTAAAGGCCACTCTAAGCACCTAACCATCCTCAAAACCATCTTTGACCGTCTCATTAAATATTACATCCACCTTCAGCCTAAGCAGTGCGTCTTTGTGGTTCTCTCAGGAAAGCTCATGGGATTTATCGTTTCCCTCCATGGTATAGAGGTTGACCCTACTAAATTCAAGGCCATTCTGGAAATGCCTCCGCCTACCAACCTTAGACAACTCCATAGCCTGCAAGGTAAGTTGTAGTCTATTCATCATTTCATTTCACAATTATCTAATTGATGTCAACCATTTCATCATCTGCTCAAAAAGGATGTCTCCTTTAAACGGGATGATGACTATCACAAATATTTTGAGGCCTTAAAACAATACCTTCTCCAACCACCCGTACTCATTCCACCTAAATATGATCAACATTTTTACCTATACAGCTACCGATCATTTCTTGGGGGCCATGCTCGCTCATCGTGATGAACAACATAGGGAGAAGGAGGTTTATTACATAAGACATACTCTTTTGGACTATGAAACTCGATACACCCATCCCGAAAATTTTTTCTTAGCCTTACAACAACATTCCAATCTTCATCATACACCCAGTCATGCCTTACAGGTCGCTCGAGACCTTTGGCCCTTCTCTCAATGGGGTTTGGATCTTGTCAGAGAAATCAATCCTCATTCTTCCCAGCGTCATCAATGGATCATCACTGCTACCGAATACTATACAAGATGGGTGGAAGCCATACCACTCATTTCCATGAAAGTGGAGAAAATATGTGAGCTCATTAACCACCACATCATTTGTCACTTTGGTGTTCCTCATTGCCTCATCACTGACAATGGAAAATAATTCAAAAACAAAACATTGCAAATACTTTGTGACACCTTCAGCATTCAGCTTAGTTTCTCATCACCTTATTACCCACAAACAAATGACCAAGCCAAATCCACTAACAAAACCTTACAAAAAATTCTTATGAAAGTGGTTGACGATACTGGGAAGGATTGGCATACGCACATTCCTTTTTCCCTGTGGGCATACCACACTAGTATTTGCACTTCCACTGTGGCCACACCTTTTTCTCTGGTCTACGATACAGAGGCAGTCCTACCTCTCAAAGTTCAGATCCCCTCACTCCACATTTCTCTCCATGACATGCTCAATGATGATGAATTTTGTCAGGACCATTTAGCATAGCTAGAGTTATTAGATGAACGTCATCTTAATGCTCTGGATCACCTTCAAGTTTACCCAAAGTTTATCAAACGTGCCTACAAAAAACGTGTCCATGAATGGACCTTCCAAGTCAGCGACCTTGTCCTGAAAGAAAATCAACATGTAACCAAATCACAAAAAAGTAAACAAGGAAAATTTGCTCCTAATTGGCTTGGACCATATATTGTGACTCATACATATGGATTAGGTGCTTATTTTTTATCTTCACTCGATGATAAACCTGAACCTGAGCCCCTTAACGCCTTACATCTTCAAACATTCTATTGTTGACTTGTAGTCCTACCTCACTTTTGTCTCTTTCCATGCTCATCCCTTGAGCGCTATTCACTCCATACACCTCACCAACGATTAAACAAGAATCATGTGAGTACCCGTCACTTGTTATCTTCTCTTGAATATGTGTACCATGGTGTTGCACATAGCCTGATTCTCATGGATACTTTTCATCAACCTTTAGATGAGATCCATGGTCATTCCACCTTGCCTTTTGAACAAGAGTCTTATTCTGCACCTTGGTCTTGTCCATGACTTCAAAGACCTCACATGGGACCAAACTCAAGTCAGAATTCTAATAAAAAGATGATTCCCTCAAAAGGACATCTTCCTCTCGACAACTACTGCTATAAATAGACTTCTCCCTTGAAGGACAGCTATGCAAAGCTCTTTAAAAAAAATGAGAGCAACCAAAGCTTCCCGCATCGATCAGCTTCACGAAGACCTCAAGGAGTTCAATTTTATTCATCCCATATAGACTTCCAGCATCGATTATTCTATCTCAACTTTAAGTCAAAACACTCAACCTTTTTGTCATGGAATTTCCCATTGTGATCTAGGTTCTCTTGCTTGAAACGTGTGCTACCTATACCATATAAAAATTAACTACCTTTCACCCTTCTTACCATGCCCACTCTGATTTCCTAGTACCTCGAGGGACTTCTTGGAACTTAGACATTTGGTGATCATGTGACTACTTTTCACCGTAGAACAGTCAATCATGCAATGTCTTTAGGGTCTTATGTTCATCACCTCCACCAAGATATGATCTACTCGGTATGATCCTACCCAATCAAGAGGCTTTATTTCCCCCGCTTATCTTTTAACCATCTTTGTTTACGTTTTGATTACCTTATACAGGACTTGGTCCTTGATGCTTATTTTTGGGGTAATCTTCTTATTTTTCCACAATCACCCTTACCTACATCATTTTACCTATAATCTACCCACACCTAACAAACCTAAACCCGTAACATGCCCAACAACCTACCAACTCATTTTCATACCTCCTCATATTCTTCCCTAGCTTATGGGAGAACTACATTGACCTGAGGTTCCTTTTCACTAGGACTGTGTAGGTAGCACTCCGAGGGCATGGGGATTTTAGAGGTTATCTCGGCCATCCTCTACCCTAAACAATTCATCTTCCATATGCCTCACATTACATCACACCTAACTTTGTTTCCCTTTTATACCTGAACTTAGAAATTAAACCACATACATAACAAATTGTTTCATATTTTAAACATTATCATAGCATACATTTATTACGCCTACCATTTATCTATCATCACTATGCATAGATTATACCACATCTCACATATGACCCATATTATCATTCATTGCATAAAATAATGACTCATAACTTCACCTACTTTCAACTTCATCATGCCTAAACAAACCTGACTCAAGCATGCCTATAACCTGACTCAATCCATGCCTATAACCTGACTCGATCCATGCCTAAACCGACCTAACTCGATCCATGCCTATAACCTGACTCAATCCATGCCTATAACCTGACTCAATCGATGCCTATAACCTGACTCAACCATGCCTACACCGACCTGACTCCATCATGCCTAACTCACCTAATTTCCATCCATATCAACACAACAAATTCATATCTCATAAAAACATCAACAAATAAAAAAAAAATACCGGGTATCTCATCATATAAATAAATCAATGTGTATCTCAAGTATACATGGCTATCTCATCATGTCCATCATCTCAAAATCGTTGGCACACAGGCTGATATACAATACAAATGTCATCGACACGCAGGCTGGTCTCATATATACAAAAAAATAATGAATCAAAAAAAATCTCTTTAGCATGCAGGCCGGTATATGCTCGAAATATACAAAATCACTTATACATCCTCACTATCTTCATCACGTAGGCTGGTATGTGCTCAACAATACAACTATCTCTCATCATGCAGGTTGGTATATAATCACATAATCACTATCATACATAAAAAAATCAGGTGACCGCATATCAGGTATCCCAGCGGATGTCCTCCATCTTTATGTCACCTATACCCTTAGCCTCCTGGGTCCTTGTTGGCACCTCAATTGGAGATGGTCTCCGTGCACTTGTAGCCTCTACCTGATCGGGCCTCGGAGCTTGTTGACCCCCTATGCTCTCCACACAGTGAGTACAGTATCTCATCCTCTCACTGGATGCCTGTTGTGCCCTGTACTTGGCATAGGATATAAAGTCTATCCTGGCTTCCATCAGCTGGTCCTGATAGTACCTAGCCTTACCTAGGGCATCCTATAGCCTAGACACAGGAATGGTCTATGGTGGTCCCATAGGTCTCGTCCCTTATACTTGCCCTGCGGGACCCTACCCCGCACCTTCCTGTGAACTGGAACCTGCTCTCGGTGCCTATGGTGGTGCCCCCTACCCCGCACCTACGTTTGAACTGGGACCTTCTCCCGGTGCCTGTGGTGGTGCCCCTGCCCCTATGCATGTATCTAGGCTTGTAAGACCCCAATCTATTCCTGGGATGTGGCCAACTAGCCCTATAAACCTGCCACCTAATCCTGTAAGGCTACCACTTGACCATCCCCCTCCTCTCCATCTCCATCTCCTCCACCAGCCATCTAGGCCTGCAGACTAGCCACTTGTATGTGTAGCTCTGCTACCTCCACCTCTGAGCCCTCCAGCTGTGGCTGCAGTATACCCAACTGGGTAATGAGCATAGCTACCTACCCCTGTAGGGTGTTTCTTTGCACTATACTGATAGCTAGATCTGGGTGGTATGGATCATAACTTAGCCGCCCACCACTGCCTGTACATGTCTGTGCATCTGGCGTCATCTATCTACCGGTCCACTAGATGCTCCTCCTACCCTATGGGAACTGTCGACTGTGGTAGAGGTAAGGGCCTCTCCAAGTCATCTCTCTAGTACTGTGGGAAGGGTAGAGGTATGTCCATTACCTGTGCAACCACCCATATGCCCACAACTCCCTGTACATCTACACCAAGAATTCTTGTGCCCAGGAAAAGCGGGTCTCATGCACCATCATGTTGTGGAGTATCCCCATCAGTGATCAGGGAAAGCATCCAACCTCTGCATCTGGCAGTGCATAGCAGCATACTGCCTCCATCAACAAAACCACTAGCCTCGTCTCCTCCGGACGGGCTAGGTACATCTCTCCATAGCTCAAACTGGCACTATGGAATCTCAGATTGACCATCCCCTCTCCAAAAATAGACACAATCAGCTCCTCTAAGGCCTTAGAGGAGATAGAATAAACCTGGGCACCCAATATGGGTAACCAAAGAATCTGGAACACGTACTCCAGGGTGATAGTCATCTCACCCGTTGGCAAGTGGAACATGTTGGTCGCGGTGTCCCATCTATCGATGAGTGCAACCATAAAATTAGGTTTCCAGACTACATGTCTATAGCGATGAACCCCACTCAAGCCCACTACCTCCACATGCTACATCTCCTCTGGGGTCATTGTGCCACGTACTTTCACCAGTAGAGGCGGAACCCTGTCCCGCATATGTAACTGCGCTCTCCCCTACATCCAATATAAGCACGACACTAATTTCCATGTATCCTCCATTTACAACCATTATCTTTTCCCTATACCTTATTTTCACCCTACCCATCTCAACTACCTAGCCCACACCACTTTTGGCCCTTTGTGACCACTACTCTGACTGGTACCGGTTCATCTTAATCGACCCCTGTCACCCTTTAACTGGCATTGGTCACATGTTTGGTGACTGATACCAGTTCACCCTTACCAACCTCGATTACCCCTTAACTGGCATCGGTCACCTGTTTGGTGGTTGATACTTGTTCCACCTAACCAACATTGCCCAACCTTGACCGACGCTGGTCACTGTTGCAGAAAAACCCGTAACTTCCCAAAACCCCCTCTCTAAAAAACCTCCCCTCTACCCCTTTTTCCCACCCCCCTACAATGACCTAAACTACCCTTATACCTCCACCCACCACCCCTATCCCATTTATTACCCTCCACATTCCTTCTTTTACCCAATATTCCCCCCATTCCCAAATTTATTTTGTGCCCACCCACCAAACTGAAAAACAAACAAAACCTAAACCAACACTGAAATACCCATCTAATCTATCAAATCAACAACATAAAGTCGGGTGTTTACCTCGTCACACTACCACCGTCTTAGTGTCACATCTGGCCACTGTACCGGTGGCCCGTCCAATCCCTCTTTGGCCTTCACCATCACCAAATACCTACCCGCAACCTCTCACCAATTGAATCCCTCGCAATGATCCTGTGGACCTACTACTCACCAACTACTCACTCATCAATCACACTGCCAGCTCACTGTTCCATTTCGTCTGGAAACTTTTCTCTCTTTTCTCTCTTTTTAGTCATTTTCTCACTTCACAAAATAACAAATGAATCACTAAAAACATGGATTTTTTGTTTTTATAACAAACCCGACCTAACCGACGTCGGTTACCCTTGAACGACATCGGTTGCATGCCCTACCTAATCATCATCAGTTTACCTCTATCGGCATCGGTTATCCATGACTGACATCGGTAACCATCACCTACACATTGCACTAAATTTTACCCTTTTACCCTACCCCTACTTCCTTTTTTTAACCTCACCCAACCTTCACCCTGATCATTTACCTCACCCCACCTTTACCCTACCCATTTACCTCACCTTTCCTGACCTCGTCATTTACTACCTCCCTTTTTCCTCTTTTGGGGACTCATTATTTTACCCCTACATTGGCCTTACCCGTGTCGTGACCTAGTTATTTAGACCTGGACCATCGCTAGTGACCTTTGACCTCATGTGTTCACTATACCTTACGGCACTGTTACTTGTGTTGTTGGCCTAATGACCTTACCTAGCCTATTTCCATGACCGTTTATCCTGACTCTACCTTTGGTGTACTGGAACATAGCTAAACGTTCTTGCATCTAACCTACATTGTGTTTCTTGACCATATCCTCTACCTTGGATACTGGAATTACTTCAACCTTGTTTGGATAAACCTATCGACCTTAGACAATGTAGAGTTTTCCTACTCTTCAACCTAGTAGCATGTTGTAGTTTATACGTGTGCGTGCGTTTGACTGTTACTACCTTTGACCCTGAACCATTACCTAGCTTACCCATGTAGACCTTGCTCCTTTTGTTTTCCCCTATTATCAACCTTCATTTTCATCACATTTACCTTTTATCAAACCACTCACCATTTCTGCCTTTTGCCTCGTCAGTTCCTGGTTTGAGGGGTATCACCTTCATCCACACATGGGGTAACCACATCTTATTTTTGTTAGCATCGCTTACCAATACAAGCTACGCAACAAAAAGGGGCAAAATGTAGACACTAAAATTAGGTCACACTCCCCTTTGGTCCCTCGACAAATAAGCACCCTTCATCACATTCACCTAGCCATGACCCCCTTCACCTCACTAATATTAATTTAATTAAATTAATTAAATTAATTCATTATCCTCACAATATTTATTATTTAAATATGTTAATTTAAATAATATCCACACATACACTTCACTTAGACACCTCATCAAGCCAACTCACCCTAAGACCTATTCTTATTAAGTTGCCATAATTAACTAAGACTTACCCAAACCCTAAAAATCAATGCCTACATTCTCTGTAACCACATTCCCACATGCTTACAAGAAGCTCCCAGTCTAATCCATGGATTAATAGCACGAGATCTAAGGAAATCAAGAGGATCTCCCTAGTTTAGTAAACCTAGTAAATCCCACCTTGACCAACACCGGTTACCCCTAACCGTCACCAGTTAAGATGGAACCACCGTCGGTTACCCTTTTAACCCCAAAACAACCTTATTCTCAAGGTTGGCAAAAGGTTGGAAAATTTGGTGAACATTAGCACATTCCTGAGAGATATTGCATCTTTGGAGAGTGAATTCCAGCAAGAACCCGCATGCAAGGAAGAAGATCAAGCATCTTTTCCTGCACAACCATCCCAACAATGATCTGATCTAACCAAGCAAAGAGGAAAGTACGTGCAGCCCATGCAAAATCTTCCCTTTAGTTGGTGACCACCTGAAGTATTCAAAACCTCTCATCAGCACCTTCGTCCCTCACTCACAAGCATCCATGACCAGAATCCAAGTAAATAAGCATTATACTTCTCTGGTTCATTTCATTTCATCATTATATTATCATCTTTTGTTTACCTAGCCATCTATTGACCTCCTTGAACATTCTCCCTCCATATACCCATTAAACTTCACCAAATCCTACCTAAATCACCCAATACCTCATCCTGACTAACGAAAGTCCTTTTGTGCAATCACAAAGGAGACCTAAATCTCGTTCTGTGGCATTCCCATTTTTCCACAGTAACCAGCACCGGTTACACCTAACCACCATCGATCATCCTTAACTGACATCGGTATCTGTATTTTCCCATACAACCTAGAACAGTGACCTACCCAAGTAATTTCCTCTCACCCTCATTCACATGTGATCTACCTGAGACCTCTGTCAGACCTGTAGAGACCCAGAACCAGTTATTTGACCTTTGGATCCTATTCTAACCTAGCATGCTAGATTAGATCTATTTCTTATTGTGTTTCAAGTGAGATACCTAAATCATTTCAAATTACAATAGGATTTTCCTTATTTACTGCATAAAATTGTTTAAAACTGTGGACTGAAAGCCATCTAAGAAGTATCACACTTCCTGAATCTAGCATATGCTAGGCAGTTCGCTACATATATTGTTTAAATTTTTCTGGTGCTCTTGCTTTGTATTACAGGTAGTTCCTCCTAGCCAAAAGGAAGCTCTCACAATCAATTGTAGATTCAGAAGTCATACACGTGCAACAACCCATCAACCAACATTAAAACGGGTATTCCTCATACGCCCATTACCCTATCTATTTCGTCAATACTTCAAAGAAACGATCTAGAATCAGGTGAAACACCTCTCCTAGGAAACCGATCATGGACGGTTCCAATGCCATCACCATTGATGACTATCTTTCCTACACCAAGTCCAATGCTAAGGTTATGGTTTCTCAAAGGAATCAACAGCTTCGGGCTCGTCATGGTTTCAGAATATGTAAGATAAAATTTGTAACTTTTACCAAAAGCAAATCACAAGTTTTTTCCACTACCTCCTATGACTTATACTCTTTAATTTTATTTCCCTAATGGTTTGGTAGGTGTATCTCTAGTTCCATTTAGTGTTATGACCAATGTCATCGTAAATTACATACAAATTAAATTTGACATCCCTTTTGGTATACTTTGCAACTTATGTGTAAATATTAGTACAATTACATTGATAATAAGAACATAGGTAATCTTTATTATATAAAAATCAATTAAATACATTGTCGAGGATCAATATCATTTGATGTATAAGTTGCATGGATTAGATTCCTTCTTTATTTTTAAATGATGCTTGTAAAAGTAATATTTTAAAATGATATGATATTTTATTGAAAGAACAATATAAAGTTGTTAAAAATGTAATAATATTTATTTATATTTCAAAAAATTGATCTTTTAAAAATTATTAAAGAGATAAATGAATAAATGTATAGTTTTTTTATCAAAGGGTAAAAGTGGGGGTTTTGAAAGGGCCTCCCTCCCTTATAGTGCAAAAGAGATCTAACATAAAAATATAATTACAACCATGGATGAAACAAAGATAAAAATAATAGAATAGTATAATCCATATAGGGCCACCTACCAGTCAACATAAAGTCAGGAAAAATTCAGCTACCTAGCAATATTATTTAGACTAAGAGAGGTTTCCCACTCCTTCACTACTTTAATTTTTTTCTCCAAATATTTGAAGTTGTTTTGGTTTTCATGCTCATTTTTCTTAGTGATCTTGGTTTTCTTACACCCTCTTCAACAAACTTCCTTTTTTTTTCATAAAATACTACATAACATCCATGTACTTAATGGAATATTTTATTACAATTTTATTAAAATCAAGAATTTAATCAATTTTTCTTTGAGGAGAATATTTTATCAAGGTGATAAATTTGATTATCGAGGGAGACTCTATGAAAATTATAAACAACCTTACAGGATCTCAACCTCCAGCTGGACCATCAAAGATTTTATAAATGAAGCCAGGGTCCTATGTAAAAGTTTCAATAACTTCAATATTCACCATGTTTATAGAGAGGGGAATTGTGTGTCTAATGTACTTGCTAATTATAGTGTCATTAATAATAAATTCAAAATTTGACATGATTATGAGAAATCTCTCTTGCAGCAAGATCCGTCATTTTTAAAGAAGCCAAGGTCACCTAGATTTTTAATCATTTTAATTTGGTGGATTTGGCATGTGTGGAGGAAGGATTTTTGGTACTTGCATCTTTCGAGAGTTATCTCTTCCAAACAGATCTTTTGTCATTGTTTATTGTTCCTTTATTTTGATAGAAGTGTTGTTAAGAAGTTTTTATAGTGTTGGTCGAAATTTTTGATTTCTCTACATTTCCTTTGTTTCGATATTATTATTTTGGAGTTAGGCATTTCTACTGTTGGCCACATCCTAGTTATGACCAGGATGTTGTTGTTGTTTTCAAATTCCAATTCCAAAATGGGAGGAAATCCTTGTAGAGTGGATCCTATATGTGATCCATCCTAGAAATAGAATGTTGAATTATGAAAGATCCTAAATGTGGATGGCTTCATGGATTTTATGCAAAGAATAAGAGGTCACGATGTGCACATATCTCTCACTTTCACCTATAAATGGAAAGATAGGGTGATAAATTTCAAGGGAAACTAATTTACCATTCCCGAGAGTCTGATCTCTTTCATCACTGGGCTGAGTATGGAAGAGGTTGAGTTTTATCGTAAAAAATTTGACAAGGATGCCAAGGAGAAATGATTTGTGGAGGGAGATAAAGCTCTGTAGATTGGGAAGTTTGGTATTCTTTGCTAATCTATCCCCCTATTGTATGGTGAAGTAGTTAAAATGGTTATACGATACATCACCCTAGAAGGAAGCTTTTCTACTCTAGTCCCCCACCACTTGGTTCTTCTGAACCATTTTAGGCATGCTTCCAAGGTCAATTTGTCTTACTATATTTTACATTCTCTTAAGAAATCAGTGCATGAAGTTCAAGTCCATTTGAGGAGTCTTCCTCTTCATCAAGGAGTGATGTTCCTTCTACACCAGTACTTCCTTGATGTCGTGGCCAATGACCTTGTCCCTCCTATGCCCTACCTCCTCAACGGGCTAGGATCCATTCCAAAAACCCAAACTTCAAGCCACCCACCTCTGATCCTCTAGGTAAAAGAGTCTTGTGTAGCAATAACAAGGGAAAAGGAATTGTGGGAGCTGAAAATCTTATGACTATTAGTCATTCTACTCCTGACCCTCTTGCAAGCTCTTCTTTAACAACACAATAGAAACATCAGGAAAAGACTCTAAAATGTATAGAAGACAATGTGGACTTCCTTCTTAAGGAATGTACCAAGGACAATTTGGACCCCTTCACTCTTTCAATACTGGAAGAGATAATTGAAACTCTATCCAACTAGATCAATTCCTTGGGGTAAAATTTTTAGCATGTTGAGAACAAGCAAACCAACTAGCTTTCCATTTACAGGGTAATGCTTGAATTCATTGAAATCCATGTCAAGAAAATTTATGATACTAGTGGTATCCCAGGGACGTCCTGGAAGAATGGAAGAATCAAGAAGAAGATTGTTGCTAAGAGTATCCAGAAAAAGTATTTGTAAATGGCCATCAACCTCTATAAGGCCCTAAAGATTGCTCAAATTTTTTTTAACAAGTCTCTTACTTAGTTTCTTTGCTACTGTTTTGGGCCAATTTTGGTGTTGCAGTTTTTCTATTTTGTGTTTGTTTTTGGGATTCTTGTAGGAAGTTGGCCCCTTCCTTTGTCTTTATCATAATATCTAGCTCTTCTTAGGCTTTTACTATTAGGGTGTGGCCCCCACATATCAAAAAACTACTTTTCTCTAATTGTCTATCCTGGCTTCTAAGCCTTTTTGTACTATAAGTTATGGTCCCTTCAATACTATTTACCAATAATAATAAAATATTTTCTCCATTTCCATTTATTTTCTCTTCATGTATTTATTGTTTTCTTTTATTTGGAAAAATTTTGGCACATAGTCCTCATTTATCATCCTTAATAACCATGTATTTTTCACACATACTATGGAAATATTTTTTAAGGATGGAGAATTCTTACACGAAAGTGTTATGAAAATTTTGTGGGATTATAATGTGCATTGGAAATTTCAACCACCGTATTTAGGTCAATTTTAGGGGTCTTAGGTTTAATAGGAGTGAATTTATTAGAACATTTTGTGTGGTAAGAAGAATCATCATTTGTAGAGGGATGGTGGTTCCTAGAGTCATCCTCAATATCAATGTTCTCCTCCACTTTCTTGTCAATAATTCCTTTTCCTTTATCCTTAGCAACCATAGCCTTTCTAAAATTGTAGTGATTCTCTTTTTTAGTAGATTTTATATCATTAGTATTCACATGAAGGGTTTGATGTTTAGATTTGGGTTCAAGCTTAGGGAACAAACATTCTAGGGGATTCCTACCATTACTAGTAGATGGAGACTTTTCTTGAGGTGTCACTAGAATATTAGGTTTTGTTTCCTTCTAGATATGCCGAATAAGGGCAAGGTGGTTTAGAAAGTAAAAATTATTAGATTTATAGTCCTCAATATAGGATTCCAAGGATTTCAAAAGGAAAAAATGGATTCTCGATTTCCCATCTCTTATGAAGTGGTCAAGGAGGGGAAAATGTAAGGAGGGGAAAATGATAGGAGTGCATTTTCCTAAATCTTCCCTTAAGAGTGATATAGAGTTTTTTTTTTTAATTTAAATCTATCTATTATTAATGAGGAAATTTAAGAAGAAGATAGAGTTCAGATAATCAATTCAAAACCCATTTAATAAGTGAAACTATATAAAAAATCTAAGAATATGAAAAACTACAATTACAAAAAACTTCAAAATAATATATAGACATAAAATGCATCCATGTTTTAAAGTTATTCTAGTTTTATGGATTTTATTTTAATCATGATATTAAATTTAGAAGTCTAAAAAATGATTTTGTTTACATTCTTTAGATTAAACTACATTTTAGAACCCACTAGAATGTGTAGGGGATAAAATTTCTCTATATTTTTTAACATAGTAAATTATGATATTGACTTTTAACAGTCATTTCATTAAATTAAATCTCTAATATGTATACAATGCAATTTGGCTTTTTCTTTTTGAATGTCAACCTTATTATTCTTTTGATTAATTCTAAATGGAATAATTTAGAAAAATTTAGGCTGTTTTAAAGTGAAATGCGTTCATAATCACTAAATAAAATCTTAAAATGAAATTTTATTATTACAATATATCTTCAAAATGAATAAAAAATAAAATTACATAAATCGAGATATACTATTAGTATATAATTAAACCACCCAATTAATATATTATTATTATAAGCTTAATATTTGATTAAATTACTAAGCTTTGTAAAATAAATTTATTTTAAAGCAATATCTTCTACAACAATTGGTATGCAGTGCATTATTATTATTAAGAAAAAATCTCTAATAAGTTAAAGTGGACAAACAAGGAATAACTTATATTGGGTTGTCATGCATGCTTGCAAGTTGTCTCTATAACAAAACACAATGTCCGCTAATAGTGATAGTGTTTATTAGAGTGCGACCTCTCCTTACTACCACAAACATGTATCGGGCATGAAATTAACATTTATAAAAAAATCTTCTACATAAATTGATGCTTTGCAGTATTATTATTAAGAACAAATCTATAATAAGTTAAAGTGGGATGATAAGGAATAAATTGTATTTGGTTCTCATACACTCGTGTCTTTTATGTCTGTAACTAAGCACAATGTCTACCAATGGTGATAGTATTTACTAGAGTGAGGTCCCTCCTTACTCCCACTAATCGGTACTTATCGAGAATATATGGGGATCCTTGGAAACCTCCTACTCGGGTGTGAGTAAATATAGGGAAGTGAAATAAGATGCATCCCCATTGTGAAATTATAATCCAAGCCATATCTTTACACTTGAATTTAATGTGTTCCTTGTCAAACTTGTAAATGATATTGTAGAAAAATGCAACATTCACCCTTCAAAAATGTTTAACATTTTCTTCACAAGTTTGGTTAATGGTAGAAATTATATACTGATCCAAAGGACATTACGAGGACAGGAGTTCCCTAAATCCCCCAAGAATATCACAGTGCATAATTTAAATCTATGAGATTTCCAGCGAATATCTGAATGTGGAAGATGGAGCCCATATGTGAAAATGATGGCTAGTCAAAATTGAAGTCAACCCTAGTTGGGACCGGGTTCAACTGGAAAGTCACGACAATGTGGAAAATTTAGATCGAATGAAGGCAATAAGCATGGGTCAAAGTTTCAAGCCTCCAGTATTTGACACATGATTCTTTGTCAATGATTTCAAAAATAATTTCCATATGGTGGGTCCTCAGGGCACAATGTGGTCTACCACCACTTCCCTCCAAGTCAACTCGGGAAAGTTATGCATCAAGTCACCATCGAGCCAAGGATCGAGTTATGCGATGAGTTGATTAGTGAGTTACCTCATGTCATGGTGAGTTACATTGCATTGGTGAGCTATAAGCGAGCTATATGCTGAGCCATTCAAATAATGCAGTGGAAAAAGTGAGTATGTGGCCCAAAGCCACAATGGATATGGTTTGGAAAAGGTTGTTTAAATCCTTATCACATCCTTCTCCCACTCAATGTGGGATAAATTATTATCTCATCATCATGGAAAAAATAGGGGAAAATGACTCGGAAACACCATGGACAAGTGGAAAATGGAGTCCGAGGGCATGTGGCAGGGTCTCAATAGTGGTAAGGGACATGTGGCAGGAATATCCCATGTGGAAAATGGAAGAGTATATCGGCGTAGGGGTCTATGTAGATGGTGAGCACACGTGGGGATCATGGTAGTAGCATGGTAAGGTCACAGAATCACATGGCAGAGGCGTCAATGGTTAGAAAAACTAACTAAGCATAAAGGAAGGGGTGGGGGTTTTGAACCCGCTACCTCTCCCATCTGAAGCGGGCACTCAAACCAACTTGGTCAGCTCATCGATTTGGTTGGGATAATGGTGTAAAGTCATTTAAACAATTTTTTAGGTGCTTAAAGTCTATAAAATCCTCTTCTTTCCTTCATTCAACACATCCTTCCTTCGAAGGAAAAAAACAATCTCATTCAAAGATTAATAGAAGCTTCTCTAATTTTTAAGCTTCTCAATTTCAAGCCCGAGAGAATGAGGAGAATAATGAAGCCTTAAGGAGATAAGGAAATTTTTGAAGAAGCATTATAAGGCCTTGGTGAATTATGAAGGCCATGATGGAGCTAGAAATATTAAAGGCCTATATAGGCATTTCAATATATAAGTCCTATTTATAAAGGCATTATATGGAGATGAAGCTTTGTTCTCTCCAATGTAATGCTCTAAGTTTGAGCCAATGATAAAAAATGGAAGTTTAAAGGTGTGATCATGAAGGCATTATGGATATGGAATCCCTATTTTATTAAAGGCTTTACAGAGAGATATAAACACTTATATCATATAAATATAAATATGATGGCCTATATCATAATAGTATGGGCGCATCTAGGACCTATATCGTAATAATATAGGCATAAGGGAGATATAATACCTATATCATAATACTATAGGAATTTTCATAATGGTTCAGGAGTTATTATTTTTAACTCACCAAGAGACTTCTCAAGCTAGAGCTCGGGGACACTGTTGAGATGAGGGTCGTGAAGAAGCATAGAGAAGTAGTAGAGCTCATAACCTCAGTACGTTGGACAATTCGTTAGACCATTGGCTTCGGAGGATGGTCATTATTCAGTATTGAGCTTGTTGGTGACGATTGTAGTCTTTTGACATCTAGAGACTTAGCACCACACAATGGGAGTGTGGAGGTTCCTGGAAGAATAATTATCATTGAGCAACGGAGGCATTGAGGTATTTATTATTATGGGATTCGTTATCAACTCACTAGAGATATTGCAGAGCCTAGACTTGAAGCCATATGGTATTCTACAAAAGAAGATTGGATCTTCTACATAAGTCGGGATATTGTCACTCGGTGTTCGTGGAGGAGGTTCTTGTTCTTCAGGGTCATTAAGTCATAACTTCAAATTACGTAAGGTTTGGAAGACAAACTAGGGGAGCCATAGGGTGTCGTAATATCATCTGGAAGACCGATCAAGGATCCATAGGGCATTGTACCATAAAGGTGAATACTGGATCACATATGATAAAGGTTCTCATTCCATTTTGTATTCAATATTATCATTCTTAGATTGTGATTTTATATTAGAATTCAATTCATTAAATTGGATGATAAATTAGTTCTATTAATTAACCCAGAGATGTAGGAATTCTGCCAAACTCTGTCATCAACTTGTGTGTAGTGTATTTTAATTCTTGCATTGGTTAAATTTGATTTTAATGGGGTAAGTTCGGAAAATAATTTAAAGCATATAGGGCTATGTGGTCAAGAAAATACATTTTAGTCAATTTTCAGATCAAGTTGGTATCAGAGCTAGTTGTTCTTTCTGATGAACCTATTATTCTTCGAGAAGGTTGATCATTATAGACTGAGTTGATAGTGATGGCATCATCTTGTACTTGTAGAGTCTAGATTGGTGGGATAGGTTGAGGGACATGTTTAACATACTTAGTATTTTTCTTGCATTTATATTTGGATTACTCCATTATATCTCCTAATCATATTTTGAGTGTCTATTACAGTTGGATACTCATATATATAAGATTTGATATCTTTTTGTTGTTTGTGCATATAGTTGAGCTCACTAGTGGCACCTCGGATTGTCATTTTGTGTAGAGGCATTATGAACTTATAAAATAATGGTAGTTGATCATCATGGATGTGACATCGGGTTGCATCTTCATTCTATGTGGAGGCTCATTGTGGCCATGTAGCAAGATGGTACTTGACAAGTCATCGTCAATCATATGCATCGAATCACTAATAGATCTGTGTAGCATGTAGTTTCCTTAGTACTAGTTTAGATTCAACAAAATCAACTCAGGGCCAGCAGTTGTGCTATAGAGTGAAAGATCATCATTGTTGTCATATATCTAGAGGCTTAGCCCCACAAAATGGGAGCATTGAGGTTTTACAAAGGAGACTTATCCCCGTACAATGGAGGTGTGTAGGTCTTCTGAAGATATTAAAGTGATGCAAAAGAATGTAGTGAGATCAAGTGCCATAGGTCCTAGAGATTGAGGCATCATTTTTTTGATTGTGGAGTTGGTAGTATACTAAGTAGATCTCTTCTAAGCAACGTGATTTCGATTTCACAAGATTTTTGGGACAAAAATCCTTCCCATTGGGGAGGTGTGATCCAGAAGACATTACAAGGAAAATATTTCCCTAAATCCCCCAAGATCATCAAAATTCATAAGTCAACTCCGTGATATTTACAGTGACTATCTGAATTTCGAAGACAAAGCTTGTATGTGTAAATGGTGGCTAGTCAAAGTTGCAGTAAACCCTATTTGGGACCAGGTTAACTGGAAAGTCATGACAATGTGGAAATTTTGGATTGGGAAAAGGTGATAAGCATGGTTCAAAGTTTCATACCTCCAGTATTTGACACATGATTCTTTTTCAATGATTGTAAAAATAATTTCCACGTGGTGGGTCCTCAAGCAACCACATGGCCTACCACCACTTCTCTCCAAGATAACTCGAGTAAGTTGTGCATCGATTTTACCATTGAGCCAAGGACTGAGTTATGTGATGGTTTGATTAGAAATTTACCTCAAGTAATGGTGAGTTACATTACATTGGTGAGCTATATGGTGAGTCGTTCAAATAATGCAGCGGAAAAAGTTAGTATGCGTCCCAATGCCACAATGGATATGGTTTGGTAAAGGCTATTTAAAGCCTTATCACATCCTTCTCCCACTCAATGTGGGATAAAATTTTTCTGATCATCATGGAAAAAAGAGGGTCAAATGACTCAGCAACACCATGGATGGGTAGACAACTGATTTTGGGGGAACGTGGTAGGGTTTCAATAGTAGTAGGGGACACGCGGTAGCAAAATCCCACGTGGTGAGTAGTAGAGAAAATTAGTGTAGGGGTTGATGCAAGTGGCAAGCGGATGTGATGGTCATGGTAATAACATGGCAAGGTCATAGATCTACGTGGCAAAGGCATCGGTGGTTGGAAAAACTGACCGAGCACAAAGGCGGGGGCAGGGGTTTCAAACTTGTTACCTCTCCCATCCGAAGTGGGCACTAAAATCAAATTTTCTTGCTCGTTGGGTTGGTTGGGATAATGGCGATAAGCCATTTAAATAGGTTTTCTAGGAACTCAAAGGCTATAAATCTACTTCTTTCCTCCATTCAATAGAACCTTCCTTCAAAGGCAAAAAACAAGCTCATTGAGAGCTTAATACAAGCTTCTCCAATTTTAAAGCTTCTCAATTACAAGCCCGAGAGCACGAGGATTATAGTGAAGACTTAAGGAGATAAGGAAAATTTTGGACAAGTATTAGAAGGCCTTGGTGAATTATGAAGGCCATGATGGAGCTAGAAATATTAAAGGCCTATATAGGCATTTCAATATATAAGTCCTATTTATAAAGAAATTATATGAATATGAAGCTCCTTTCTCTCCAAAATAATTCTCAAAGCCCAAGCCGAGGAGAACGAATGCAAGTTAGAAGGCATGATCGTGGAGGCATTATGGATATTGAAGCCCTATTTTATTAAAGGCTTTATAGAGATATATAAACACTTATATCGTAATAATATAAGCGATGGACTATATCATAATAGTATGGGTGCATATAAGGCCTATATCATAATAATATATGCATAAGGGAGATATAAGAATCATATCGTATTAATATAGGCATCTTCATAATGGTTTGGGAGTTATTATTATTAACTCACTGAGATACTTTTCAAGCTGGATTTCGGAGACATCGTGGAGCCGAGGGTCATGAAGAAGCACAGAGAAGCAGTAGAGCTCAAAATCTCAATATGTTGGACGATTCATCAAAATGTTGGCTTCAAAGTAGGGTCATTATTCAGTATTGAGATTTTTGGTGATGATTATAGTCTGTTGACATCTGGAGACTTAACACCACACAACGGGATCATGGAGGTTTATGGTATAATACTTAGCACTATACAACAGAGGCATTGAGGTATTCATTATTACGGTAGTCGTTGATCAAATCACCAAAGATATTACGGAGCTTGATCTTAGAGCCATAGGATATTCTGCAAAAGAAGATAGGATCTGCTACATAAGCCGAGATATTGTCACTCGGTGTTCGTGGAGGAGGTTCTTGTTCTTCAGGGTTATTGATCCATAACTTTAGAGTATGTAATGTCAGGAAGACCAACCAGGGGCACCGTAATAGCATCTAGAAGACCGATCGGGGATCCATAGGGAATTGTACCATCAAGGTGAATATTGGATCGAGTCTGATAAAGGTTCTCATTTCATTTTGTATTCATTATTATCTTGCTTGGATTGTGATTTTGTATTAGAATTGCAGTCATTAAAGTGGATAATAAATCAGTTCTATTAATGAACCCAAAGACGTAGGCATTCCACCAAACTCATTTATCAACCTGTGTGTAGTGTGTTTTAATTATTGCATTTCTTAAAGTTGTAATGGGGTAAGTTCGGAAAAAAAATTAAATCCTATAAGGGTCCGTGGTTGAGAAAAAACATTTTGGTCAATTTTCGGATCATATCCTCAGTTTTTGATTTCTTGATCTGATAGTTGTTAACCCAAGATATACTCTCATCCCATCTACAATATAGACAAGGTAGGGGGTTATAAAAAATATTCCAGTTGTATGCACTTCCCTAAGTCATTTGAGTAGGGAATAACGTATATGTCCCTTCCACCTATGTATTGTTGGTTTTTCCTTAAAATGTAGATTTTTTTCGTTTACTTTGTTGATGCTTTAATGAAGGTTTATGTAGGTTGTTAGAGTTTCTACATTTTTTCAGGTCATCCCAAAGTTGTGTGTGAAATAATGGCATGCAATGAGCATAATTTATAGGAAATAAAAACACATGGGATATTTCAGATCCAAATTTTCTCAGGGTGAAAAATCATATAGCTCATAATTCAAAATTTACAATTCCATCCTGACTATACATAATATATACAATCCCACACCTACTCAGTTTTCAATTCTAGAATCTCATGTGCATAAACCATAACTCTAGATATTATTGTTCCATTTTTTTGAACATCCAAATAATTTTTAAATCATCATGAAAAGCTAAGTTTATTTCTCCTCTCATATTTTAAGAAAATCCTTATCGTTTATCAATTATTTTAATAATTTAAAGGTTGAATGCATTATTCTAGTCACGTATAATTGATGTTCGAAGTTAATTGGATTAGAATATTCTATATATTCCTAACCCTTAAATGATTTTTATTTTTTTTACTTTTCATACCATAGAAACTTCTAATTAGGCTGTAAACAATAAGAAATTTCTTTTAAAATCAAATATCTCACATATAATTATTTTATAATACCAAAAACATAACCTTCTAATGGGAGTGTTAGGTCTTTCATAATCATCTCTCTGTTCCACTGCCTCATATAAATTATACTCTTTAAATTTATTTCCCTAATAGTCTAGTAGGTGTCTCTCTAATTCCATTTAGTGTTATGACTAATGTCATTATAAATTACATACAAATTAACTTTGACATTCCTTTTCGTATACTTTGTAACTTATGTGTATTTATTAGTAAAATTTCATTGATAATAATAACATTGGTAATCTTTATTATAAAAAGATCAATGAAATACATTGATGAGGACCAATATGTTTCTATGTGTAATTCACATGGATTAGTCTCTTACTTTCATTATGGTTTAAATTATGCCTACAAAAATAATATATTAAAATGATATAAGATTTTACTGAAAGAACAATATAAAATTGTTAAAAATGTAATAATAATTTAATATTATAAAATTTTGATATTTTTTAATCCATTAAAAAGATAAATGAAATAATTTTTAGTTTTTATTTATCAAAAAGTGAAAGTGGGGGGTTTGAAAGGGCTTCCCTCCCTTTTAATGCAAAAGAGAGTTTAACATAAAAATATCAGCACAACTAGTGGTGGGGGGCTGATAGGAAACCATCAAGGACTCCCTATTGCTGCATACATAGGACCTATGGGCAATGAATCAAAACATTATGCATAGGCCCTTCCCACTCTCTTGGGAATTAGAACTTCCAAGGACCTAAAAGTCAGCAATTTATTCATTGAGGGAGATTCTCTAAATTTCATTAATAATCTCAATGGTTCCAACCCCCAGCTAGACCATAAAGGACTTTATAATTGAAGCTAAGGTTTTATACAGTTTCTAAAACATCAAAATTGGACATGTCTATAGAGAAGAGAATGGGGCGGTAGATGCACTTGCTAATGATGGGGTCATCATTAATAATTTTAAATTTTCGTATGATCTCGAGGAGATTTCTAGTGCTGCCAAATCCATCATTAACAATGAATCCACAAGCACTTAACCTTTTAATAATTTTAAGGTAGTGGTTTTGACACTTGTAAGTGATGATCAAACATACTTCCAACCTGTGCAAATTCATTCCTCCAAATGAGTCTCTTTTTATTACTTTTTGAGCTCTTGTTTCGACATAAGGGTTTTTATTTCAATTTTGCATCTCAGAAGGTGGAATTTGAAAGATTTTCTGTCCCATTGTGTTGTTAATTCTGTGGCTAAGCCATCATATCCTTGTGCTTAAGTTGTCACCTTTCTATTTTCTAGATTAAATTACACCGTGGGGGGACCTCCTTGCAAGGTGGAACCCATCTGCGACCCTTCGTGGAAAAATAATGTGTAGTTGTGGGAAGTGTTGAATGTATATGGCTTCACTAAGTTCATGCAATGTATTAAGGGCCATGATGTCCATATCTCCCTAAATTTTTCTAAAAAATGGAAGAAGAGAGTCATCCATTTCAAAAACAAATAATTTACAATTGCTAAAGAGATGATCTCCTTCATTATGGGAATGAGCATGGATGGGGTAAAGTTTTTCAAGAACAAGTTCAATAAATATGTTGAGGAGCAACGTTTCCTGGTGGGTGACGAGTCTTTGCAAATTGGTAAGTTAGGAATCATGTGTTGCTCCATCCCCCCTCCGTTCTATGAGGTTACTAAGATGATTTTTCGTTATATTACTCTAGAAGGTAAATTTTTAACCCTACCTTTGCATCATCTTGTCCTCTTAAATCACTTCAGGCATGCTGAGTAAAGTTAGTTTCCCTCACTACATATTGCATTCTCTTAAGAAATATATTAGAGAGGTTAAATCCCACACAAGGCACTCCCTTTGCACTAAGGATTGATCTTCCTCCATCACTTTTTTCTTAATGTGGTGGAAAATGAGTCTCTACCCCCTCTGGCCTGCCCCTCCTCAGTAGCTGAGGATTCACACCAAAAATTTGAATGTTTTTACTCCCTTGTCTAATCCTCCCCTTGCCAAAATAATTCTTCGTAGTTTAAAGGGAAAGGATGTTTTTGGAGTTGATATTCTATTAGAAATTAGTCAAGCCGCCAATATTCTAGCTTTTAGCTCTGGTCTATCTAGTCAAATTAAATGACATGCTAAGGTCCTTAAGGGGATAGAGGAGAATGTAGATATCCTTATCAAAGAAGGATTAAAAACCAACCTAAACCCATCTACCCTCTCTAATCTGGAAGAGAAGATGAATAGCCTCACTCAGCTCGGTGATTTGGAGGAAAGGATTTTACAAGTGGAGGACATACAGTCTAACCAACTGGCTATTCACAGTGAAGTTTTAGATTATATCCAAAAGAATGTAAAGCAGGTATGCAAGGCTTGTGGCATCCCTGGGTTTTCTTGGAAGAACGGAAAAATAAAAAAGAATACTATCACCAAGATAAACCAAGACCCAAAAATGAAAATGACTGTCAACCTCTACATGGCTTTGAAGATTGCACTAAATGTTTTAAAAATATATCTCTCTTAGCTCTTTTTTTTTGTTTTGTTGTTGTTTTATCACTACTTTTGTGTTGTTTTTTGTTATTCCTTATTGGCAGTTGGCCCTTTCCTAAGTTTTTTTCTTGAATTTCTAGCTCCTAGGATCTTTTGATGGGGTGTGGCCCCCACGTGTCAAAAAAACCACTTTGTTTTTAATGTATTATCTGACTGTTGAGCCTTTTGTACTGAAGGGTATGGTCTCTTCAAAACCATTTACCAATAGTAAAAAAACTCTTAGCACCACCATTGATAAAACAAAGATAAAAATAATAGAGTAGTATAGCCCACACAAGGGAAAACATCAATCAATATAGAAAGTTAACAAAAACTTAATTCTTTGTAAGATTATTTAGACTAAGAGAGTCTTCCCAGTCCTCCTTCATTGATTTAAGTTGTTTCTCTGGAGCTTTGAAGTTGTTTTTGGTTTTCATGCTCATTTTTCTTAGTACTCTTGGGTTTTTTGCGCCCTCTTCATCAAAATTCCTTTTTAAATTTAAATCTTGCATAACATTTATGTTCTTAATGAAAATTTTTATTGTAAATTTATTAAAATCAAGAATTTAATCAATTTTTTCTTTGAAGATAAGTTAATTTTTCTTCATTGCCAATTGTTTATTCTTCATATATTTGATGCTTTATTTGATTTGAAAAATAAATGACATATATTCCCCATTTATTTTCCTTAATAGCCATGTATTTTTCACACATATTGTTGACGTCTTGATTTAGGATGGAGAATTCTCTCACAACATTCTTATGAACATTTTTACCATCAACTTTCACAAAATATCCTAGGGTATCTCCTATAGCAATAAGGCAAGATTTGTTCTAGAGTTGTAATGGGAGTCTTGACAAGTGGATCCAAATAGGGTACGTATCAAAGAAGTCGTTTAGATGATCAAAAGACAGATACCACGTCTTGAACATGAGTCCATGTTCACCCAAACCCAATATTGGTAAAAAATAAAATCCCTATCCTCAAGGGTTTTAAGAACAATAAAATAGGCTTTGGCACATGAGTAGAGTTCAATCTTAACCTTAATATTTTCCCTCAATATTTGATAAATCCAATCATGGAGCTGAGATATATTAGGCCAAAACTTGTGAAATATGTAGATGAGGCCAAGTTGGGAGAGATTCTCCTTTTCCTTAAGAACCTTTTTTAGTAGATCCTCCTCTATATTCAACACTGGAGTCTTCTGTGATTGTTTTAATAGCTTGTCAACATTTCTTGAACCATCCTTTTATATGGAGACCACTGCAGCAAAGGATTTGGTAGAGCATCCAATCCCCAATCCATTTTATCCATTTTCTTGTTTCCCCTGGCTGTGGCATCCAACACCTTGCAGGAGGGCATCTGTAGATGTGAATTCGACCCCTATTATGTAAAAGACATTGGTTTTTCCTAAACCAACATTCACATGTTTGGTGCCATGTTTCCTTTGATTCACAACAGTATCCCTTGATCTATTAAGGCCGTTATTTTCATGCAGACCACCTCCCCTAGCTCCTTCAACACTAGATCCGTAGCTACGACCTCCTCTAGGGTTTATGTTATGGGCATGAGGGATCATAGTTTTTTCCTTCTAGTTCATAGGGGAAGATGAGTCTTTATTCTTTTCTGCGTTGTCCTTGCCTCCACCAGCAGAGATAGTGTCGACCCCTAGTTTGTCAGCCTGTTCTTCTTGAGAGCCAACACCACCTCCTTTGGTTATTTTTTCTGTAGATCCATCACCGTAACCATTCTTTGTAGGATTGTCAACTACATTGTTGAGGACCAATATGTTTAGATGTATAAATTGTATAGAATCTTAGACTCTTACTTTCATTATGGTTTGAACGATGCCTATAAAAATAATATATTAAAATGATATAAGATTTTATTTAACATTAAATATAAAGTTGTTAAAAATGTAATAATAATTTAATATTATAAAAATTTGATATTTTTAATCCATTAAAAAGATAATGAATAGTCGATTCGATGAAAAAGGTGTGTTGTGAGGCGTAGTGTTTAGCTTATGATCCCGGTCCCCTGTCACTGGTTCGAATCTCACCATGGTTTACCAAAACCATTTTTGAAAAGCATTGATGGAACAACATTATTGTATTTTGGACATTATGGAGTGCTTCCTTGACAACTATTTAAAACCTAACCCTAACCAGACTGGTAGAGATGGCTGCATTTCTGTCTTGGGTGATGTTCATGTGAGTAGATACATATATGGGGCTTATGATCTGGGTATCAGTGGTAGGTCTGGTGTTTATGGTATGTGCAAAAGAGGTGGCGGGCTCACCTCTAGTGGTGTGGCTATGTCTAGTTGTCCCATTCCTATCTTTGAATTGGATGGTATTTCTTCTAGGGGAAGTGGTTGCAATGTTGTGGGAGCGAATTCTTTGGCTTCCACGCATTCAAGTGTTTTTCCACAGGTCAGTGCTTCACCAAGGCTAGTTGATGTGTTGACTTTGAGAAATGATCAGTTATTGGTTGTAGTTGTCTTAGAGGAGAAATAATCATCAAAGGTGTAACATTCGATTGATATTATTGATAGATGCAATTTTAACCCTATTATGTCTGGTGGCGGCATTTGTGGTTTTGGGTGGCCATCCTCTGCACAACCATTTCTTATGCCTTTGAGATGATCTTTCTTGGAATTTGTTGTGACAGTTTTTAAGGGTCTAGGGATTGGTTTCCCTGTTCCCATCCTTGGCGGCTAGATCGACCCTTCAACTTTTCTCTGCTCCTCTTTCACGGATCCTATGGTTGAAAATGTGGGTAGGAAAGTGGGTGTTGCTGGGTGAGGCCATGTTCTATCCAAACAAGCCCTTTTTAAGAAACATTATTTTTTGAATGTGGATACTAAGGCCCCTATTTCGAACCACCTTCCACTTGATGCTGCTAAAATCCCTCCCTTGGTTTCTTTCGGGGAGACAATGTTATATGCAGAAAAATACTTTTCCAGCCAAGGGTTGGTTTTTCACTTCAACGGACTTTTTCCTGGCCTGCCACTTCTCCACTCTTTGATTTCTTGAATTGGTGACTGCTCATAGCAGGTAAAGTGGAAATTTACCCTTGTGTTAGAGGGTTTTTATTGTGGTCTTTAATGTTGTTGAAGATAGAGATGTCATCTTCTCTAAGTTGTGGGAACTACAAAATCATCACTTACTAATGAAACCATGGTTCCCATGCTTCAATCCAATCATTGATACATTCAATGTAAAGCCAGTATGGGTTTGATTACCTCATCTTCTGCTACAATTTTGGGGGGAGGAGAGTTTGACGTTTATTGGTAATTTACAATGGGAAAATGTATCTCCATAGATTCTAAAACAAAAATTATACGCATACTACCTATGCTCACATTTTGGTGGACCTAGATACCCCTCTTGATCTACCTTCTCCCATTGAACTCAAAGTTTTAGATAGGCCATGGACTTAACCTTGGGACTATGAAGGCTTACCCTTCAGATGCAGGAAATGTTTCACCTTGGGTCACCTTGTTTCCGTTTATTAGAAAGTGAAACAGAAGGTGTATGAAAAAAATTCTTGGTGGAAGGATTACCAACCCAACATGTTGGTTGTTGAGGATGTTTCAGATACTTCTTCAACTGATTTGGTGGAGGATACTTGGTTGGCTGTTGTGTTTTAGTTTCAAGAAGAGGATGCAAATGAAAATGGGGAGTTTCAGTTACCAGTTGAGACTCTTGTTTCCCTCCTGTGGTGGGGTTTGAGGGGTCGGTTTCTCATCAGCCTGGGCAAGTGTTTCCACTCCCTTCAGGGTCGGACAATCGATGAAAAAAATAGAATCTTAAAGGAGTCAAATGTGGGTAAAAAGGAATTCTTTGAAATCAGGCTTCCAATCTTTCCAGATGAAAAAAAGGATCCTAATAGGTGTGAAGGTTGGAAAACCATGACTAAAAAAAGAAAGGAAAATCTATTAGTGCTCCTCTTAAAATGATTTTAATATCCCATGTTCTGGATCCTCATGGGTAATCCACCCTATGTGTATGGTTAGTCATTTCCGATAGAAGTCTAGAGTGTTTCTTGAGGAAGGTCAAACATGTTTGACTAGATTTTTTGGAATATTCTCTCCCCTCTTTTGTTCCTTCCTAGCCTTGGTTCTGGGTGGTTTCTCTATTTGGTTATTTTTTGGTCTGGTGACCTCGCTTCTCTTTCTTTCTTGTTGAACTTTAATGCCTATATTTTGGTTGTAAAGGGTTCTTGATCCATTTGTTGGTGTTCATTATTATCTCACACCATTTTCCCTTGAAATCCCTAAGTTTGTGGCCTCTGTCATGTTTTCTATTTCCCCGATTGATGCATAAAAACTTTGTCCTGTATTTGTCGAGTCTGGTGCCCCACGCTTGTTTGTTATATAAGAAAATATGGCAGACCAAAAATCCCAATATCCCAGTAGTGGAGGACATCAGATGATTCAGATCCACACATGTTTAGGGACTGGTCCCTATGTTTTATTTTTGAAGAAGCGCCAGGAGGACACTTGGAGGCTTCCACTCACTCTTCCTTTTTACACCAAAACTTTTCAAAAGGCCAAATGGGACCCTCAAATATTCTTCTCTTTTGGGGGAAAATTGATAAAATGAAATGTATAAATGCAATGAGAATACTCTTGCAAAATTTCGGGAGTTCATTTTCACGAGAAAATTTTGAGTAAATCTCATCCTTTGAGAAAACATTATGAGAAACCAGGTTAAGTTCCTCTATTTAGATTTTCATTCATGTTGAGTTGGTTACAAGTGTATAGCCATCAACAAGCTCTGAGATTGTTTAAATAACTCTCCCCTACTGATGAATCTGATAAATTTTGAGTTAACTTGTGTCAAATCTCTAGCCAATTTTGTGTTTATTTCACTTTCAGAATGTCTGTGAGTAGTTTTTCTTGTTCCTATTGCAATATTGTATCAAAATATCTTTGAATCACACATATCTCAATTCTTGTGATAGTTTAGTGGCATCTACAATTTCATTTTTCAGAAGATCTTTCATCTGGGAATGAAATAAATGATTTAAAATCAATTTTCTTTCATTTGTTGACAAAGATTATTTGTAAGCCTCTGGGTTTACCTCAAGCATGACTGATCTTAGATTTTGATGTTTTATTGGGTCTTCTAACTCAAGCCTTCATGCTAGAATCTCAAAGATTGTGTGAAAAAGTGCATGTATGGGCCTCCATTGATGCACACCTTTTGGTTGAAGGAATGTTTTAACTATTTTGAAGCTTTATGCTATTTATTTCTCCATTTGTTGTGAATTTTCTCAGGGATATGGAAAATTCCAATCTGTCTTGTTGATCTCCCACCAAAAATTATTCAAATAACCAATCCTACCCTGAACTACCCCTGTTTTTCTCTGTATATCCATAGAAGAATAAAATCCATTTGCTAAAGTATGTAGAATAGAACAAGATTCCAAATATCTTAGTAACCTTAGCCTTGTGTTGAAAATATCTCCATAATCTGGAAGTGAAAGCTCATGAGAGTCAGATTTGGTGTGTTGATCATATTTTCCCAAGGTCTTCTCTATAAAATTTGTGCACAAGAAAGGTATCTGAGTCTCCTTCAATAACAGACGTTACAAAATAGGTTCTCTTACCTTGGTTGAAAGGCACAACCTAAAATAGTTAGGATAATATCAAATCCTTTTAAGGTTCTATCCATCTCTCCATAAACCCGAGTAACAAAGGGTCAGTTAGATTTCATCCCTGGCTACAAAATGATACACATTTATGATCTATCTCTAAGCTCCCTGTCGAATCTTTGTCACTACTCGCCTTGAAAAGGAGAACAAACTTGGATACCAACACTAGTGGTGCCATTACCGGGGACTGATTTACATTGTTGGGAACTAATTTTCATTTCTAAGACTGATTTGTTGATTTATTTCCGTTTCGTATCCATTTGGCCCCTCAACAACACTAGTGGCGCCGTTGCTGGGGAATCTTTGAAGTATCTAAAAAAAGGTGTACGTGTAAAGACCCTGGTATTATTTCTTTCAGTTCTATGTGCAAATACGTTTTGTAAAATTCATTTTCTGATCAGATGTGTAAGGATTGAAAAAAATTATAAGTTCTTCGTGCTATCTGTCCAATTTTTCCAGCAGTTATTGTACTAGGTTTGCCTCACCATTGATAAATTTGGGTGAAGGAAGGTCTGATTTGTAAATATTTTCATGATTTTTAGTGCTCACAGATATTTTACAGATTATTTTAGTGCATTTGTACAACTAGGGTGAAAATACTTAGTGGTGACTTCGAGTTGATTTGATTTTGATAAATGTCGGTGTCTTAACCTCTGTCAATTAAAAATTGGTTACTAATCTTTACAAAGCTAGAAGGAAGAAGATCTTTCTTTGCCCCAGACCCTAGTAGAAGGTTGTTTCCAGAATTTGGAAATTCTAATTTAGAAGGAGGAAGAATTTGGAAGGTTGTTGGAGATCAAACCTCAAGAAAAGAGGTATCCATCGGTGAAAATGATTGGCACGTGATTGAAGATTGCAATGCTTCATCAACTTCTTCTGAATTAGGTAGCCTCTTTGTAAATCTGAATTCTCCATCTAGAGAGGGGCCTTCTCATTCTACCCTTGTATTTTCAAGATTTTCATCTCATTCTACCCCTTTATTTTTCAAATCTGATAGTTCCTACCATGAAAAAAGGCCATTGGGGGATAGTCATTCTAAAAATTATATCCATGTACCACATAGACCACTCACTCCTCGTCAATCTATTTCTCCTCTAAGATCACATCCTTAGAATAATATAGCTCAGCCTCCACCCAGACCTTCATTTTTCGTTAATACTTTTGGTCCCATCAGTTTTAGAGGTATGGCTGGCTATCCAAATGTTGTACCACAGGATGTAAGAAACAGGTTGCCTAAGTTTCAAGGAAATAATGCAATAACTGGTGATCAACACTTGAAACTCTTTTTCAAGATGATGGAGGATTTTGAAATAGAGTTTGAATATGTATACATTATTTTATTTATTCATACTCTAGAAGAGGATGCAAGGGACTGGTATAAATCTCTTCCTAATAACTCTATTGATTCTTGGACTGAAATGAAGAATGCATTTAGATTGCAGTATGGTGACAAGACAGACCCTAGGTTTCTTTTGTCAGAATTTGAGAATATTAAAAAGAATCTTAATGAATCAGTGCATGATTTTAATATGAGATTCAATAAGACATTGAGAATATTTCCTGTGAATTTGAGGCCATGTGATGAATCTTGTCTTATAAAGTATGCTGATGCATTTGACAAGAAGGTTGCATACTATTTGAGGGATAAAAACCCTGGCACTTTGAGGCAGGCCTTTACCATGGCTCTACAAATTGAGAACAACATCAAAGCAGTTGGAAAACCTCCTAAGAGGGAGGGTGTCAAACTGATAAACCCAGAAAAACCTCAAGCAAGCAAGAGTGTGGATCTTGAGGAGGCTGTTAAAACTTTGGCAGGGGCTGTCAAAGAAATCTCTTACAAACTAGCCCAGGAAGAGAAAGGAATTGGGCAGAGTTCACAAGGTTAGCAAAAGGCACAAAATCATGACAGATTTGGAAATCATCCTAGGGGTGATCAGAGGTCAAATGAAAGAGGTAAAGGACCCATGGGATCTACAAATAGACATCCCCAAGCACGTGAAAGTAGAATGGTGCTTGATCCTCTGACTGCTCAGGTTGCTACTGTTGATGAGGCCAATGAGATTGATTGGTGTGATAGATGCTTTCTGCCCCATCCTCCATGTGAAGTAAATCATCAAGAGGAAGAAGCTGATAATGATGATGGTACTGATGATGATTTTTTCATGATGGAGTTGCTCTACAAGCTCACAGCAAGGAGTAATTTCAACTGAGCTGATAAGTGCTCAAACTATTGCAACTCTTTGGGATTGCATTCACCGGGTACCACTTCTTCTTTCCTCATACTTTTGAAGTAGATATAGTACAATATTTTGAAATACCTAATAATGACTTTGAGTATTTAAGAGCTTTAATGATAAAGAAGTATGATGGAGGAGTCCCTTCGGAGGAAGATAGGCAGTTATTGATGAACGTTGTTGTTTCTCAAGAAAAGGAATATAATACTAGGAGTAGAGTTGTCAAAGGAGTAGGGCCTCAAGCCAAACCTAAAACTCCCTTGCTTACTAATATCCCTATAGAGGCTCCTAAGAAAGATACACTTTCCAAAGGCCTTACTATCCCAAACAAGATTCATACTTCTCCTCATGCCCAAACTGTCAAGAATCCCATGCCATCTGATGAGTTTTCTAATCTCCCTTCCAATGTTGCCTTGCCAAAGAATGCTCCATATGACATTGCCCAAGTTTTGAGTCAAATCAAAGTTAGTGTTCCAATTTTTGAGTTGCTTAGGATTCCTGAGCACAAGAAGAGAGCATTTGAGTACTTGGGATTGAAAGAAGAAAAGAGTACCCCAGGCAGAAATGTAAACATTGTAGAAACTCCTCCTCCAACCATTGCAGACCTTGAAACACCACCAACATTGGAAGAGCTTGGAGAGGCACCTGCAGGTTTACCTGGGGACATCTTTGGTTGAATCCCAATTAAATGTTGATCCATTTTTTACAACTTTGATCATTAATGACAAACTGTTGCACAATTGTATGTTTGATTCCGGAGCATCATGCAATGTCATGCCTCTTGAGGTCATGAATGAGCTGGATATCAAAGTGAAAACAACATATGGAAGATGCACTGCCATGGACTCTAGAGAGGTGCCCGTTGTTGGATGTGTGAAAGGTTTGGTGGTACAACTTGCAGCTTATCTAGGTAAGAACCTGAAACTTGATGTTGTCATTGTTGATTGCCCTGCCAAATGGGGCATGTTGTTATCAAGAAAGTGGGCTGCAAGTGTTGGTGGAAGTGTTCAGATGGATATGTCTTTTGCCACCATTCCAATTGAAGGCAACCTTGTAAATATGTATGGAGAGAAGAAAATGTTGCACCTCATTGAAGATCCAAATAATGCTTCTTATGAAGTGTTATATGTTGAGGTGGATGCAGATAACTTTGTGGGGTTTGCTGATGATAGGGAAAGAAAACAAGATTGATCATTGCAAATGTCTTGAACAGGCTGGTTTACCTTGGACCTTGTTATTTGATGGAGCCTATTCCAAGTTTGGAAATGGTGCCGGCATTGTTCTGATCTCCCCAAGCCAAGAAGAGTTTGTATTTTCTTTCAAACTTAACTTTGAATGCACTAATAACATTGTTGAGTATGAAGCATTATTATTAGGTTTGAGAATTGCTTGGAAGTATCATATTAAAGATATCATTGTCAAAGGAGACTCAGAACTGATTGTCAAACAAATTAGAAAATTGTATGCTACTAGAAATCAGAGAATGAAACAATACAAGCATGCAGTTTGGGATTTGATTGAAATGTTTGACTCATTTAATATTGTGCATCATGATAGAAAGTTCAATGTTGTTGCAGACCAACTTGCAGTCTTGGGATCTCGGTTTGATGTTTTTTCAATGTCCCCCAATTGTGAATATAATGTTGAAGTACTAACAAGGCCATCCGTCCCTGACAACGTAAAAAATTGGCAAGTATTTGATGATGATGCCCAGGTGAAATGGTTTCTGCAGAACAAAGGGGAGTTTTTTGATCAGTGTATTGATTGGGAGCCAATGGTGTGTGCAGCAGAATGAAAAGAAACTTTGTTTGGCAAAGATATCATCCAATTGAAAACTAATACCATTCCTAGAGGGCTAGTTGCTCTTGAATCAAACTTTGATAATGTTGATTGCATTATTAACAGACATGTAGCAGCCTTAAGGGATGTTGAAGAGCATGACCTTGGCACAAAGGAAAAACCAAGGAAGATCTGGTTGGGAAGCAATCTGAACATGGAAGAGAAATTGTCCTATGTCCAATTGTTAAAGAAATATCAGGACTGCCTTCCTTGGTCTTATTCTGAACTGAAAGCATACAGAGAGGACTTGTTTCAACATGAGATTCCTTTGGAATCTAATGCAAAACCATTTAGACAAAAGCAGAGGCCGATTAATCCACTCCTCTCCATGAAAATGCAAGATGAATTGAAGAAGCTAAGAGATGGAGGGATCATTCGGCCAACAAGGTATTCTTCTTGGGTTGCAAACTTAGTGCCAGTAAGAAAAAAGAATGGTGATATCAGGTTGTGCATAGATTTTAGAAATCTGAATAGAGCATCAATGAAGGATAATTATCCTCTGCCAAACATGGAGAATATGTTGCAATTAGTAACTGGATCTGAGTTGCTTTCTACTTTGGATGGTTTCTCTGGATACAATCAAGTTGTTGTGAAGGAGTCAGAAAGAATAAAGACTTCCTTTACCACTCCATGGGGCACATATGTTTATGTCAGGATGCCATTCAGTCTGATGAATGCTGGAGCTACCTTCCAAAGAGCAATGGATGTTGCTTTTGTTGGTTACATTAATGATTTTATTGTTGTTTACCAAGATGATGTGACTGTGTTTTCTAGAAAGAGAAGTGATCACTTGCAGCACTTGGAAAAAATGTTGATAAGATGCAGAGAGTATGGCATTTCACTCAATCCAAAGAAGTGCCATTTTGGAGTGCAAAAGGCCAAGTTGCTTGGTCACATTGTATCAAAGGATGGTGTCATGATTGATCCTTGAAAGGGTAGAGGCTATCAGCAAGGTTCCAATTCCAAGAACCAAGAAGGGAATCCAATCCTTCTTTGGGAAAATCAATTTCATTAGAATATTTGTGTCTAACTTTGCTGAGTTGACTCTCCCCATCACTTGCATGTTGAAGAAAGACCAAATTATCAAGTGGGAAGAAGCAGCCATTCAGGATTTTTATGGGATCAAAGAAGCACTAAAGCATGCACCTGTTTTGGCAGCCCCAAATTACAAGAGGCCTTTTTAAGTGTTTCATTTTGCTTCAGAAAACACCATTGCCTCTATTTTATTATAGAAGGATGATGAAGGGGCCGAGAGACCAATTGTATTTTTTAGTACGGCATTGCAAGGAGCTGAGTTGAAATATACCATTATGGAGAAGCAAACATTTTCCTTGGTGAAAGCAATAAAGGTTTTCATACCTTACATTTTGAGCTCTAAAGTTGTTGCTTATGTTCCCCACACCATGGTGAAAGATATCTTATCAGAGATGGAGATCTCAAGAAAAAGATGCAGATGGGTGAACAAATTGTAGGAGTATGACATGGATATCCAAACTACAAGATTGGTAAGAGGTTTGGGCTTAGCTAAGCTTATGGCTGAGAGCAACTTGCAAACCATTGAGGTGAATGAGGTAGAGGAAGAAAGGGTGCATGTGCTTGAAAAGTTGGTAAGTTCTGAGTGGTACAAAGATATAATCTTTTATCTCAGGACATCTATGCTACCCTGATCATTTGAGTAAAAATCATAAAACATCTCTTAAGTTAGCCTCTCAAAAATATGTCATTACTAATTTTGGGTTAGCTTGGAAGAACCCAGAGGGGGTGCTCTTAAGGTGCATTGCTGAAGATGAAGCCCCAAGAATAATTGCAGATCTCCATGGAGGAGTTTGTGGGGGACATTTTGCTGGAAGGGTTACAACTCATAAAATTTTGAGAGCTGGTTATTGGTGGCCCACCCTTTTCAAAGATACAACTCTGTTGGTTAGGAAATGTGAAAGCTGCCAGCATTTTTCTGGAAGAATGAAAGCTTCAGGCTCCCTTCCTTTGCAGCCTGTGTCAGTTGAATCTCCTTTCAAACAATGGGGAATGGACTTCATTGGTGAAATTTCATATCCTTCCAGTGCTGGTCATAAGTGGATTCTTGTAGCTACTGACTACTTCACTAAGTGGGTGGAAGCAATCCCCACTAGGAAAGCAACACACCAAGTTGTCATGGACTTCATGCTGAATCATATCATCTACAGATTTAGAGTGCCAGTTAAAATTGTTGTTGATAATGCCATGTGTTTCAGAGCTAAACCTTTGATGGAAATGTGCAAAGAATATGGGATAAATCTGACATATGCTTCTAACTACAACCCCCAGGGAAATGGACAAGCTGAGTCCAACAATAAAAACTTGTTGAAGATCATTAGAAGAACCTTGGAGCTGAACAAGAAGAAGTGGGGTGAGCAACTGAAATTTGTTGTTTGGGCTGACAGAATAACTTCTAAAAGGGCTACTGGTAAAAGCCCATTTGAGTTGGTTTATGGAACACAAGCTCTGTTGCCCCTGCATTTGCAATTGTCTTCATTTCAGTTTGTTCAACAATTGGAGGACCAAGAGGTTAGCCCATATGAAGCTTGAATCAATCAGATTGTTGAACTTGATGAAGAAAGGAGGGCATCCCACCAAAGACATGTAAAGTTCAGAGAAAAATTGAAGAAGTTATTTGACAAGAAGGTCACTCCAAGAGCTTTCAACATTGGAGATCTTGTGTTGTTATGGGATAGCAGGCATGAAGATAAGGGCAAGCATGGTAAATTTGATGCATTATGGATGGGCCCCTACTCCATTGATATTTGAATTGGTGAAAATACCTTCTTTTTAAAGGACTTAGATGAGGAACTGCTTGAATTGCCTATTAATGTCAAGCATTTGAATCAAGGTGAGCTTCATTTGTATAGTATAGTTCGTTGGTTTCTTTCTGTCTTTTGTGTTTTCACTCATTCTGGTCCTTGGTGACCTGGTTTTGCTAGTTTCTTGGTTCATTTTTAGAAGATGGTTCTGGTCTTCTGCTTTGCAAGCTGACTCCATTGCCCAATGGTCTATTTTTGGCACTTGGTCTACTTTTGTTCTTGTGGCACTCACTAGGAGTGCCCATCCCCGAGCAGGAGCCAATGTTGGTGCTCATTCTGATCTCGCACCATTTTCCCTTGAAATCCCTTAGTTTGCGGCCTCTGTCATGTTTTCTATTTCCCCGATTGATGCATAGAAAACCTTGTCCTCCATTTTTCGAGTCTGGTGCCCCACGCTTGTTTGTTGTATAAGAAAAGATGGCAGACCAAAATCCCAATATCCCGGTAGTGGAGGACATCGGATGATTCAGATCCCGTATTAATGGGGAAAAAATGTTTTCCAGGTTTTCACCCATTAAGGTGTGTTAAGAATGATATTATATGTTTTCATGGCGTGGAGGGACCGCGCATGTTTAGGGACCAGCCCCTGTGTTTTATTTTTGAAGAAGCACCAGGAGGACACTTGGAGGCTTCCGCTCACTCTGCCTTTTTACACCGAGACTTTTCAAAAGGCCAAATGGGACCCTCAAATATTCTTCTCTTTTGGGGGGAAAATTGAGTGAATGAAATGTATAAATGCAATGAGAATACTCTTGCAAAAGGTTGGGAGTTCATTTTCACGAGAAAATTTTGAGAAAAGCTCATCCTCTGAGAAAACTTTCTGAGAAACTAGGTTAACTTCCTCTGTGTTAGATTTTCATTCATGTTGAGTTGGTTACAAGTGTATAGCCATCAACAAGCTCTGAGATTGTTTAAATAACTCTCCCCTACTGATGAATCTGATAAATTTTGAGTTAATTTGTGTCAAATCTCTGGCCAATTTTGTGTTTATTTCACTTTCAGAATGTCTGCGAGTAGTTTTTCTTGTTCCTATTGCAATCTTGTATCAAAATCTCTTTGAATCACACAGATCTCAATCCTTGTGATAGTTTAGTGGCATCTGCAATTTCATTTTTTAGAAGAGCTTTCATCTGGGAATGAAATAAATGATTTAAAATCACTTTTCTTTCATCTGTTGACAGAGATTGTTTGTAAGCCTCTGGGTGTACCTCAGGCATGATTGATCTTAGATTTTGATGTTTTATTGGGTCTTCTAACTCAAGCCTTCGTGCTAGAATCTCAAAGATTGTGTGAAAAAGTGCATGTATGGGCCTCCATTGATGCACACCTTCTGGTTGAAGGAATGTTTTAACTATTTTGAAGCTTTCTGTTATTGAGTTCTCCATTTGTTGTGAAGTTTCTCAGGGATCTGGCAAAGTCCAATCTATCTTGTTGATCTCCCACCAAAAATTATTCAAATAACCAATCCTACCCTGAACTACCCCTGTTCTGCTCTGTATATCCACAGAAGAACAAAATCCATTTGCTAAAGTATGCAGAACAGATCAGGATTCCAAATGTCTTCAGTAACCTTAGCCTTGTGTTGAAAATATCTCCATAATCTAGAAGTGACAACTCGTGAGAGTCAAATTTGGTGTGTTGATCATATTTTCCCAAGGTCTTCTCTATAAAATTTGTGCAAAAGAAAGGTATTTGCGTCTCCTTCAATAACAGAGGTTACAAAATAGGTTCTCTTACCTTGGTTGAAAGGCACAACCTAAAATAGTTAGGATAAGATCAAATCCTTTTAAGGTGCTATCCATCTCTCCACAAACCCGAGTAACAAAGGGTCAGTTAGATTTCATCCCCGGCTACAAAACGATACACATTTATGATCTATCTGCCTCTAAGCTCCCTGTCGAATCTGTGTTGCTGCTCGGCTTGAAAAGGAGAACGAATTTGGATACCTTTAACGAAAGTTTTTATTGCAATTTTATTAAAATTGAGAATTTCATCAATTTTTTCTTTGAAGAGAAGTTACTCTTTCTCCATTTCCAATTGTTTGTTCTTCATGTATTTGATGCCTTCTTTGATTTGGAATTTTTTTTTGACAAATCTGTAATAAGTTAAAAGTGGGCTGTCGAGAGTGAGGTCCCTCCTTACTCCCACTAAATTATTATACTGCTTCTATATATGAAATTAACACCAGGTATTTATTTGCGGTGTGCAACATTTCAGCTTCTAATGGTGGTGGCGTCTGTACTAGTCACACTCATTGCCATCAAATCCGGGGAAGAATTGAATTAAAAACGTTTAACTTCACTAGAATATTTTCGAAAGAATAAGCAAGAATTGAATTGAAAACGTTTAAGGTTTGCAATAATTTTCAAAAACGGAAATGAAAATGAAAGCAGGTAGGAAGCGACATTATCGGCTAAGGATTCGGAAATGAAAATGAAAGCACAATGTCCACCAATAGTGATAGTGTTTACTGTGCAGAGTGAGTGGTGGTGTCTGTACCATCAAAGCCGCGGAAGAATTGAATTGAAAACGTAACTTCAGAAAACCGTTTAAGATTTGCAATAGTTTTCAAAAACCGAAATGAAAAAGAAAGCGAAAATATCGGCTGAGGATTCGCATGTTTGAGAAACTTAGAACCACGCAAACGCAATCTTTACTTTTTCCCGGTTATCACATGTGCTCTAAATAATCCAAGACAAAATAAAAGGCGCCATTATTGTCTCCTCCTCTTAAACACAATTAGAGTCAAATCATTGCAAGTACAAGTGGAGAATTTCAATGGAAAGAAGAACAATTTCAACAAAAGATTTTGATTTCTCATTTTACTATGTTCAATTTTATGTATTCCTCACTCTTGGAATACATTCAATGCACAAATATGGCTGTCACAGATTTTTTCCTATTCATTTTATATTTATAATTTATAAAAATATAATTGACTCAAATCTCCGTTAAATGATAAAGATATTATATTTTTTTATTAACTCTTTAAATAAATAGAATTTTTTTCTAAATAATAATAAGATAAATATCGATATTATAAGTAATTGTGTATGCACCACTTTACCCTAATTACCATTTTAGAGTGCCTATTTGACATAATTAAATGTTACATGCTCGAAGTTTTTTGAATTAATATATTAAAAATAATACGGTATATATAACAATTATAAAGTGGAATACAATTTTTCTATTGGGTTGTCATATGTACATTTATTTTCCATGATTCGGGACCAAAAAGAAATGTGACATTAACGGTTGTTTTTCGAATATTCGAGAGAAAATTATTTATATACGCATAAGGAGATGTACAAGCTCTTTGTTGAACTCAACATTCACCTGTGTGTTATGGCTGCAAAATTTGGGAGATGTTTGAAATTTGGGAAATGAGAAGGATGTACGTTTCTTCCTATGATTCTAATTCTTTACATACACGTCAGGAGATGTACAAGCTCTTTGTTGAACTCAACATTCACCTTCATGTTATGGCTACGGAATTTGCATTCTTTCTTCCAAACCCAACATCATATAAAATAACAGAGGAGGGTGGGAAATTAATAATGAAAAACGCCCCACAACAAAAGAATGTGGATTTGTTGAAGCTTCCAACAAAGAGAGGGTATGAGATTGTGGCAATGTCCACAATGAGAAAATATGGACATGTCAATGTTGTCAACAAGGAGAGGGTGTGAGATTGTGGAAATATATTCCAGGGATCCTCTGGCCTCCTTGACATTATTGTATTCTCATAGAAATGTTACCAATTTGGGATAGATGTATGATCTCTTTGTTGAACTCAATGTTCACCTTTTGCATTCATCATATCTATATGAGTTTCAAGCATTGATTTGACCAGGAAATTGATAATGAAAGACATCCCAAAGTGAGATAATATTCAAATTTTAAACTAATGGTTCCCACACTAGTTCAGTCAGATGTGTTCTCAACAATCTATGGTTAATAATAATTTGATGTGTTCCTTCTTCTACCTTCAGTTCCAGTTGTGTGCCAAGATCATGAGGAAGAAGAGGCAAGAAAGCTACAAAAGAAGCATGTGAATGTTTTTCTACCATGTAAACACTAAGGGGGGATGCTAGGAAAATTTAGTATTCACATGGTTTGTTGTTACTATATGGTAAATAAGTTATTAAGTTATATTGTTATTTGATTTTTAGTCGTCTATATTGTTGTAACAACAATATATCACGTATACCTTATAGGTCAGTTGTTGAGAGTTTTAGGGATTTGTTACCTCCTAAAAAATAGGAGATACTTCCCTATATATTTGTTATCATCCTGTATGAAATTAATATATGAAGATTATTGTTGTGTTTAATTATTTGTGAAAGATCGTACCAAAACAACTAGTTTTTCCATTTCACCACCCCCTTTCAGTGGATTTAAAATTAAAATATGCACATAGTGTTATTCTTTGAGTTATAACATTATATCTTTACATTATTAGCATTCCATGATTGAGTTCATATATTAGATTTAAAAAGTAAAAAGAAATGGGGGAGTAACATCTTCCATGGTTGCAAAATTTACATTTTTTCCACCAAACCAGACGTCGGACAAGATAATGAAGGAGAGTGGGTGATTAATAATGGTGGACAACCCATAGAGAAAGAATGTCCATGTGTTGAAGCTTTTGAAAAGGAGAGCATGTGAGATTGTGACAATATAAGTCAAGAATAATTTTGCCTCCTTGATGATCTTGTGTGAACATGGAAATGTTACCAATTTCTAGACTAAATGTATAAGCTCTTTATTGAACTCAATGTTCACCTTTGTGTTATGGTTGCAATTTTTTCAATCTTTCTACCAAACCCTCATACAAGATAGTAGAGGAGAGTGGGAAATTAATAATGACAGATGCCCCACAGCAAGAGAATGTGGACGTGTTGTTTAGCATTCAATAAAGAGAGGGTATGATATTGCAGCAATGCCCATAACAAGAGAATGTGGACATGTTGATGTTGTCAATAAGGAGAGGGTGTGAGATTGCAGAAATTTATGACAGGGATCCTCTGGCCTCCTTGATGCTATTGTATTCTCATAGAAAGACTACCAAATTGGGATAGATGTATGATCTCTTTGTTGAACACAATGTTCATCTTTGCATTCATCATATCCATATGAGTTTCAAGCACTGATTTAATCAGGAAATTGATAATGAAGGGAATCCTGAAGTGAGATAATATTCAAAATTTAAACTAATGGGGGTAGTAACATCTTCCATGGCTATGAAATTTACATTATTTCTACTAGAAAAAACATCATACAAGTTACGAGAGGATAGTGGGTAATTGATAATGAAGGACTTCCCACAACAACAGAATATTCAAAATCTAAACTAATGGAGGGAGGAACATCTTCCATGGCTACAAAATTATCTTTCTTTCTACCAGTCCATATGTCATACAAGATAATGGAGGTGAGTGGACAATTGATAATAAAGAATGTCCCACAATGAGATAATATTCAAAATCTAAATTGATGGGGGCAGTAATGTCTTCTACGGATGCGAAATTCACATTATTTCCACCAAACCATATGTCGTACAAGATAGCGTAGGGGAGTGAGTGATTGATAATGTTAGATGTCCCATAGTGAGATAATGTGGACATGTTGAAGCTTCTGAATAGGAGAGTGTATGAAATTTTGGATAGGCATGTGAAAAATCCTTTGGCCTCCTTGACACTCATGTATTCGAATGGGAATGTTGCTGATTTGGGCTAGATGTATTCCTCATTTCTTATTAAATGAGTTGTCTTATTTCAAAATGTGGCATGTGGTGAACTACTAATTTAGAATTTAAAGTGTAGTTTTTCTGTTTGAATGTCCTCTAGATTCTT